>JAVRFV010000147.1:297774-315274 GCA_032716605.1 Paralithodes platypus | reverse complement strand
TCAATATTGTGACCTCCATACCGGTCAGACCTCATATAACAAGCTAATGGTATTGTGGCTCCAGTCCTTATCCACAACCCTCAACACAATCCACTATTAATATAACGTTTACCTGGTGTACCATAGCCGGTACAGTGTACCCTTATGTCAATATTATGACCTCCATACCTGTCAGGCCTCATATATAAAGCTAAAGATATTTTGGCTCCAGTCCCTATCCACACCCTTCAACACTATCCACTAGTATTATAACAAGTACCTGGTGTACCATAGCCGGTACAGTGTACCCCAATGTCAATATTGTGACCTCCATACTGGTCAGAGCTCAAATAGCAAGAACATTTTATTGTGGCTTCAGACCAAATTCCCAACCCTCAACAGAATCCACTATTAATATAACGAGTACCTGGTGTACCATAGCCGGTACAGTGTACCCCTATGTCAATACTGTGACCTCCATACCGGTCAGACCTCATATAGCTAGCTTATGATATTGTGGCTCCAGACCCTATCCCCAACCCTCAACACAATCCACTATTAATATAACGAGTACCTGGTGTACCATAGCCGGTACAGTGTACCCCTATGTCAATATTGTGACCTCCATACCCGGCAGACCTCATATATCAAGCTAATGATATTGTGGGTCCAGACCCTATCCCCAACCCTCAACACAATCCACTATTAATATAACGAGTACCTGCTGTACCATACCCAGTACAGTGTACCCCTATGTCAATATTGTGACATACATACCGGCCATACCTCATGTAGCAAGCCAATGATATTGTGGTTCCAGACCCTATCCACAACCCTCAACACAATCCACTATTAATATGAGGAGTTCATGGTGTACCATAGCCGGTACAGTGTACCCCTATGTCAATATTGTGACCTCCATACCGGTCAGACCTCATATAGCATGCTAATGATATTGTGGCTCCAGACCCTATCCACAACCCTCAACACAATCCACTATTAATATAACGTGTAGCTGGTGTACCATAGCCGGTACAGTGTACCGCGGTGTCAATATTGTGACCTTCATACCGGTCAGACCTCATGTAGCAAGCTAATGATATTGTGGCTCCAGACCCTATCCACAATCCTCAACACAATCCACTATTAATAAAACGTGTACCTGGTGTACCATAGACTGTACAGTGTACCCATATGTCAATATTGTGACCTCCATACCCGGCAGACCTCATATAGCAAGCTAATGATATTGTGGCTCCAGACCCAATCCACAACCCTCAACACAATCCACTATTAATATAACGTGTACCTGGTGTACCATAGCCGGTACAGTTTACCCTTATGTCAATATTATGACCTCCATACCTGTCAGGCCTCATATATCAAGCTAAAGATATTGTGGCTCCAGTCCCTATCCACACCCTTCAACACAATCCACTATTAATATAACGAGTACCAGGTGTACCATAGCCGGTACAGTGTACCCCTATGTCAATATTGTGACCTCCATACCGGTCAGACCTCATATAACAAGCTAATGGTATTGTGGCTCCAGTCCTTATCCACAACCCTCAACACAATCCACTATTAATATAACGAGTACCTGGTGTACCATAGCAGGTACAGTGTACCCCTATGTCAATATTGTGACCTCCTTACCCGGCAGACCTCATATATCAAGCTAAAGATATTGTGGCTCCAGACCCTATCCCCAACCCTCAACACAATCCACTATTAATATAACGAGTACCTGGTGTACCATAGCCGGTACAGTGTACCCCTATGTCAATATTGTGACCTCCATACCCGGCAGACCTCATATAGCAAGCTAATGATATTGTGGCTCCAGACCCTATCCCCAACCCTCAACACAATATACTCTTAATATAACGAGTACCTAGTGTACCATAGCCGGTACAGTGTACCCCTATTTCAATATTGTGACCTCCATACCAGTCAGACCTCGAATAGCAAGCTAATAATATTGTGGCTCCAGACCCTATCCTCAACCCTCAACACAATCCACTATTAATATAACGTGCACCTGGTGTACCATAGCCGGTACAGTGTACCCCTATGTCAATATTTTGACCTCCATACCGGTCAGACCTCATATAGCAAGCTAATGATATTGTGGCTCCAGACCCTACCCACAACCCTTAACACAATCGACTATTAATATAACGTGTACCTGGTGTACCATAGACGGTACAGTGTACCCATATGTCAATATTGTGACCTCCATACCGGTCAGACCTCATATAACAAGCTAATGGTATTGTGGCTCCAGTCCTTATCCACAACCCTCAACACAATCCACTATTAATATAACGAGTACCTGGTGTACCATAGCAGGTACAGTGTACCCCTATTTCAATATTTTGACCTCCATACCAGTCAGACCTCGAATAGCAAGCTAGTAATATTGTGGCTCCAGACCCTATCCACAAGCCTTAACACAATCCACTATTAATATAATGAGTACCTGGTGTACCACAGCCGGTAGAGTGTACCCCTACTTCAATATTTTGACCTCCATACTGGTCAGAACTCGAATAGCAAGCTAGAGATATTGTGGCTCCAGACCCTATCCCCAACCCTCAACACAATCCACTATTAATATAAGGAGTACCTGGTGTACCATACTGGTAAAGTGTACCCCTATATCAATATTGTGACATACATACCGGCCATACCTCATGTAGCAAGCCAATGATATTATGGTTCCAGACCCTATCCACAACCCTCAACACAATCCACTAATAATGTAACGTGTACCTTGTGTACCATAGCCGCTACAGTGTACCCCTATGTCAATATTGTGATCTCCATACTGGTCAGACCTCATATATTAAGGTAATGATATTGTGGCTCCAGACCCTATCCACAACCCTCAACACAATACACTATTAATAAAACGAGTACCTGGTGTACCATAGCCGGGACAGTGTACCCCTATGTCAATATTGTGAACTCCATACCGGTCAGACCTCATATGGCAAGCTTTTGATATTGTGGCTCCAGACCCAATCAACAACCCTCAATTCTATCCAGTATTAATATAACGAGTACCTGGTGTACCATAGCCGGTACAGTGTACCCCTATGTCAATATTGTGACCTCCATACCGGTCAGACCTCATATAGCAAGGTAATGGTATTGTGGCTCCAGTCCTTATCCACAACCCTAAACACATTCAACTATTAATATAACGAGTACCTGGTGTACCATAGCAGGTACAGTGTACCCCTATTTCAATATTATGACCTCCATACCAGTCAGACCTCGAATAGCAAGCTAGTAATATTTTGGCTCCAGACCCTATCCACAACCCTCAACACAATCCACTATTAATATAACGAGTACCTGGTGTACCATTGCCGGTACAGTGTACCCATATGTCAATATTGTGACCTCCATACCGGTCAGACTTCATATAACAAGCTAATGGTATTGTGGCTCCAGTCCTTATCCACAACCCTCAACACAATCCACTATTAATATAACGTTTACCTGGTGTACCATAGCCGGTACAGTGTACCCTTATGTCAATATTATGACCTCCATACCTGTCTGGCCTCATATATAAAGCTAAAGATATTTTGGCTCCAGTCCCTATCCACACCCTTCAACACTATCCACTAGTATTATAACAAGTACCTGGAGTACCATAGCCGGTACAGTGTACCCCAATGTCAATATTGTGACCTCCATACTGGTCAGAGATCAAAATAATAGCAAGAACATTTTATTGTGGCTTCAGACCAAATTCCCAACCCTCAACAGAATCCACTATTAATATAACGAGTACCTGGTGTACCATAGCCGGTACAGTGTACCCCTATGTCAATACTGTGACCTCCATACCGGTCAGACCTCATATAGCTAGCTTATGATATTGTGGCTCCAGACCCTATCCCCAACCCTCAACACAATCCACTATTAATATAACGAGTACCTGGTGTACCATAGCCGGTACAGTGTACCCCTATGTCAATATTGTGACCTCCATACCCGGCAGACCTCATATAGCAAGCTAATGATATTGTGGCTCCAGACCCTATCCCCAACCCTCAACACAATCCACTATTAATATAACAAGTACCTGCTGTACCATACCCAGTACAGTGTACCCCTATGTCAATATTGTGACATACATACCGGCCATACCTCATGTAGCAAGCCAATGATATTGTGGTTCCAGACCCTATCCACAACCCTCAACACAATCCACTATTAATATGAGGAGTTCCTGGTGTACCATAGCCGGTACAGTGTACCCCTATGTCAATATTGTGACCTCCATACCGGTCAGACCTCATATAGCATGCTAATGATATTGTGGCTCCAGACCCTATCCACAACCCTCAACACAATCCACTATTAATATAACGTGTAGCTGGTGTACCATAGCCGGTACAGTGTACCGCGGTGTCAATATTGTGACCTCCATACCGGTCAGACCTCATGTAGCAAGCTAATGATATTGTGGCTCCCGACCCCATCCACAATCCTCAACACAATCCACTATTAATATAACGTGTACCTGGTGTACCATAGACGGTACAGTGTACCCATATGTCAATATTGTGACCTCCATACCCGGCAGACCTCATATAGCAAGCTAATGATATTGTGGCTCCAGACCCTATCCACAACCCTCAACACAATCCACTATTAATATAACATGTACCTGGTGTACCATAGCCGGTACAGTGTACCCTTATGTCAATATTATGACCTCCATACCGGTCAGGCCTCATATATCAAGCTAAAGATATTGTGGCTCCAGTCCCTATCCACACCCTTCAACACAATCCACTATTAATATAACGAGTACCTGGTGTACCATAGCCGGTACAGTGTACCCCTATGTCAATATTGTGACCTCCATACCGGTCAGACCTCATATAGCAAGCTAATGGTATTGTGGCTCCAGTCCTATTCCACAACCCTCAATACAATGCGCTATTAATATAACGATACCTGGTGTACCATAGCAGGTACAGTGTACCCCTATGTCAATATTGTGCCCTCCATACAGGTCAGACCTCATATAGCAAGCTATTGATATTGTGGCTCCAGACCCTTTCCCCAACCCTCAACACAATCCACTATTAATATAACGAGTACCTAGTGTACCATAGCCGGTACAGTGTACCCCTATATCAATATTGTGACCTCCATACCAGTCAGACCTCGAATAGCAAGCTAATATTGTGGCTCCAGACCCTATCCTCAACCCTCAACACAATCCACTATTAATATAACGTGCACCTGGTGTACCATAGCCGGTACAGTGTACCCCTATGTCAATATTTTGACCTCCATACCGGTCAGACCTCATATAGCAAGCTAATGATATTGTGGCTCCAGACCCTACCCACAACCCTTAACACAATCGACTATTAATATAACGTGTACCTGGTGTACCATACACGGTACAGTGTACCCATATGTCAATATTGTGACCTCCATACCGGTCAGACCTCATATAACAAGCTAATGGTATTGTGGCTCCAGTCCTTATCCACAACCCTCAACACAATCCACTATTAATATAACGAGTACCTGGTGTACCATAGCAGGTACAGTGTACCCCTATTTCAATATTTTGACCTCCATACCAGTCAGACCTCGAATAGCAAGCTAGTAATATTGTGGCTCCAGACCCTATCCACAAGCCTTAACACAATCCACTATTAATATAATGAGTACCTGGTGTACCACAGCCGGTAGAGTGTACCCCTACTTCAATATTTTGACCTTCATACTGGTCAGAACTCGAATAGCAAGCTAGATATATTGTGGCTCCAGACCCTATCCCCAACCCTCAACACAATCCACTATTAATATAACGAGTACCTGGTGTACCATACCTGGTACAGTGTACCCCTATGTCAATATTGTGACATACATACCGGCCATACCTCATGTAGCAAGCCAATGATATTATGGTTCCAGACCCTATCCACAACCCTCAACACAATCCACTAATAATGTAACGTGTACCTTGTGTACCATAGCCGCTACAGTGTACCCCTATGTCAATGTTGTGATCTCCATACTGGTCAGACCTCATATATTAAGGTAATGATATTGTGGCTCCAGACCCTATCCACAACCCTCAACACAATACACTATTAATAAAACGAGTACCTGGTGTACCATAGCCGGGACAGTGTACCCCTATGTCAATATTGTGAACTCCATACCGGTCAGACCTCCTATGGCAAGCTTTTGATATTGTGGCTCCAGACCCAATCAACAACCCTCAATTCTATCCAGTATTAATATAACGAGTACCTGGTGTACCATAGCCGGTACAGTGTACCCCTATGTCAATATTGTGACCTCCATACCGGTCAGACCTCATATAGCAAGGTAATGGTATTGTGGCTCCAGTCCTTATCCACAACCCTAAACACATTCAACTATTAATATAACGAGTACCTGGTGTACCATAGCAGGTACAGTGTACCCCTATTTCAATATTATGACCTCCATACCAGTCAGACCTCGAATAGCAAGCTAGTAATATTTTGGCTCCAGACCCTATCCACAACCCTCAACACAATCCACTATTAATATAACGAGTACCTGGTGTACCATTGCCGGTACAGTGTACCCATATGTCAATATTGTGACCTCCATACCGGTCAGACTTCATATAACAAGCTAATGGTATTGTGGCTCCAGTCCTTATCCACAACCCTCAACACAATCCACTATTAATATAACGTTTACCTGGTGTACCATAGCCGGTACAGTGTACCCTTATGTCAATATTATGACCTCCATACCTGTCTGGCCTCATATATAAAGCTAAAGATATTTTGGCTCCAGTCCCTATCCACACCCTTCAACACTATCCACTAGTATTATAACAAGTACCTGGAGTACCATAGCCGGTACAGTGTACCCCAATGTCAATATTGTGACCTCCATACTGGTCAGAGCTCAAAATAATAGCAAGAACATTTTATTGTGGCTTCAGACCAAATTCCCAACCCTCAACAGAATCCACTATTAATATAACGAGTACCTGGTGTACCATAGCCGGTACAGTGTACCCCTATGTCAATACTGTGACCTCCATACCGGTCAGACCTCATATAGCTAGCTTATGATATTGTGGCTCCAGACCCTATCCCCAACCCTCAACACAATCCACTATTAATATAACGAGTACCTGGTGTACCATAGCCGGTACAGTGTACCCCTATGTCAATATTGTGACCTCCATACCCGGCAGACCTCATATAGCAAGCTAATGATATTGTGGGTCCAGACCCTATCCCCATCCCTCAACACAATCCACTATTAATATAACGAGTACCTGCTGTACCATACCCGGTACAGTGTACCCCTATGTCAATATTGTGACATACATACCGGCCATACCTCATGTAGCAAGCCAATGATATTGTGGTTCCAGACCCTATCCACAACCCTCAACACAATCCACTATTTATATGAGGAGTTCATGGTGTACCATAGCCGGTACAGTGTACCCCTATGTCAATATTGTGACCTCCATACCGGTCAGACCTCATATAGCATGCTAATGATATTGTGGCTCCAGACCCTATCCACAACCCTCAACACAATCCACTATTAATATAACGTGTACCTGGTGTACCATAGCCGGTACAGTGTACCGCGGTGTCAATATTGTGACCTCCATACCGGTCAGACCTCATGTAGCAAGCTAATGATATTATGGCTCCTGACCCTATCCACAATCCTCAACACAATCCACTATTAATAAAACGTGTACCTGGTGTACCATAGACGGTACAGTGTACCCCTATGTCAATATTTTGACCTCCATACCGGTCAGACCTCATATAGCAAGCTAATGATATTGTGGCTCCAGACCCTACCCACAACCCTTAACACAATCGACTATTAATATAACGTGTACCTGGTGTACCATAGACGGTACAGTGTACCCATATGTCAATATTGTGACCTCCATACCGGTCAGACCTCATATAACAAGCTAATGGTATTGTGACTCCAGTCCTTATCCACAACCCTCAACACAATCCACTATTAATATAACGAGTACCTGGTGTACCATAGCAGGTACAGTGTACCCCTACTTCAATATTTTGACCTCCATACTGGTCAGAACTCGAATAGCAAGCTAGAGATATTGTGGCTCCAGACCCTATCCCCAACCCTCAACACAATCCACTATTAATATAACGAGTACCTGGTGTACCATACCTGGTACAGTGTACCCCTATGTCAATATTGTGACATACATACCGGCCATACCTCATGTAGCAAGCCAATGATATTATGGTTCCAGACCCTATCCACAACCCTCAACACAATCCACTAATAATGTAACGTGTACCTTGTGTACCATAGCCGCTACAGTGTACCCCTATGTCAATATTGTGATCTCCATACTGGTCAGACCTCATATATTAAGGTAATGATATTGTGGCTCCAGACCCTATCCACAACCCTCAACACAATACACTATTAATAAAACGAGTACCTGGTGTACCATAGCCAGGACAGTGTACCGCTCTGTCAATATTGTGAACTCCATACCGGTCAGACCTCATATGGCAAGCTTTTGATATTGTGGCTCCAGACCCAATCAACAACCCTCAATTCTATCCACTATTAATATAACGAGTACCTGGTGTACCATAGCCGGTACAGTGTACCCCTATGTCAATATTGTGACCTCCATACCGGTCAGACCTCATATAGCAAGGTAATCGTATTGTGGCTCCAGTCCTTATCCACAACCCTCAACACACATTCAACTATTAATATAACGAGTACCTGGTGTACCATAGCAGGTACAGTGTACCCCTATTTCAATATTATGACCTCCATACCAGTCAGACCTCGAATAGCAAGCTAATAATATTTTGGCTCCAGACCCTATCCCCAACCCTCAACACAATCCACTATTAATATAACGTTTACCTGGTGTACCATAGCCGGTACAGTGTACCCTTATGTCAATATTATGACCTCCATACCTGTCTGGCCTCATATATAAAGCTAAAGATATTTTGGCTCCAGTCCCTATCCACACCCTTAAACACTATCCACTAGTATTATAACAAGTACCTGGAGTACCATAGCCGGTACAGTGTACCCCAATGTCAATATTGTGACCTCCATACTGGTCAGAGCTCAAAATAATAGCAAGAACATTTTATTGTGGCTTCAGACCAAATTCCCAACCCTCAACAGAATCCACTATTAATATAACGAGTACCTGGTGTACCATAGCCGGTACAGTGAACCCCTATGTCAATACTGTGACCTCCATACCGGTCAGACCTCATATAGCTAGCTTATGATATTGTGGCTCCAGACCCTATCCCCAACCCTCAACACAATCCACTATTAATATAACGAGTACCTGGTGTACCATAGCCGGTACAGTGTACCCCTATGTCAATATTGTGACCTCCATACCGGCCAGACCTCATATAGCAAGCTAATGATATTGTGGGTCCAGACCCTATCCCCATCCCTCAACACAATCCACTATTAATATAACGAGTACCTGCTGTACCATACCCGGTACAGTGTACCCCTATGTCAATATTGTGACATACATACCGGCCATACCTCATGTAGCAAGCCAATGATATTGTGGTTCCAGACCCTATCCACAACCCTCAACACAATCCACTATTAATATGAGGAGTTCATGGTGTACCATAGCCGGTACAGTGTACCCCTATGTCAATATTGTGACCTCCATACCGGTCAGACCTCATATAGCATGCTAATGATATTGTGGCTCCAGACCCTATCCACAACCCTCAACACAATCCACTATTAATATAACGTGTACCTGGTGTACCATAGCCGGTACAGTGTACCGCGGTGTCAATATTGTGACCTCCATACCGGTCAGACCTCATGTAGCAAGCTAATTATATTGTGTCTCCAGACCCTATCCACAATCCTCAACACAATCCACTATTAATATAACGTGTACCTGGTGTACCATAGACGGTACAGTGTACCCATATGTCAATATTGTGACCTCCATACCCGGCAGACCTCATATAGCAAGCTAATGATATTGTGGCTCCAGACCCTATCCCCAACCCTCAACACAATCCACTATTAATATAACGTGTACCTGGTGTACCATAGCCGGTACAGTGTACCCTTATGTCAATATTATGACCTCCATACCGGTCAGGCCTCATATATCAAGCTAAAGATATTGTGGCTCCAGTCCCTATCCACAACCTTCAACACAATCCACTATTAATATAACGAGTACCAGGTGTACCATAGCCGGTACAGTGTACCCCTATGTCAATATTGTGACCTCCATACCCGGCAGACCTCATATAGCAAGCTAATGATATTGTGGCTCCAGACCCTATCCCCAACCCTCAACACAATATACTCTTAATATAACGAGTACCTGGTGTACCATAGCCGGTACAGTGTACCCCTATTTCAATATTGTGACCTCCATACCTGTCAGGCCTCATATATCAAGCTAAAGATATTGTGGCTCCAGTCCCTATCCACACCTTTCAACACAATCCACTATTAATATAACGAGTACCAGGTGTACCATAGCCGGTACAGTGTACCCATATGTCAAATATTGTGACCTCCATACCGGTCAGACCTCATATAACAAGCTAATGGTATTGTGGCTCCAGTCCTTATCCACAACCCTCAACACAATCCACTATTAATATAGCGAGTACCTGGTGTACCATAGCAGGTACAGTGTACCCCTATGTCAATATTGTGACCTCCTTACCCGACAGACCTCATATATCAAGCTAAAGATATTGTGGCTCCAGACCCTATCCCCAATTCTCAACACAATCCACTATTAATATAACGAGTACCTGGTGTACCATAGCAGGTACAGTGTACCCCTATGTCAATATTGTGACCTCCTTACCCGGCAGACCTCATATATCAAGCTAAAGATATTGTGGCTCCAGACCCAATCCCCAACCCTCAACACAATCCACTATTAATATAACGAGTACCTGGTGTACCATAGCCGGTACAGTGTACCCCTATGTCAATATTGTGAGTTCCATACCCGGCAGACCTCATATAGCAAGCTAATGATATTGTGGCTCCAGACCCTATCCCCAACCCTCAACACAATATACTCTTAATATAACGAGTACCTGGTGTACCATAGCCGGTACAGTTTACCCCTATTTCAATATTGTGACCTCCATACCAGTCAGACCTCGAATAGCAAGCTAATAATATTGTGGCTCCAGACCCTATCCGCAACCCTCAACACAATCCACTATTAATATAACGTGCACCTGGTGTACCATAGCCGGTACAGTGTACCCCTATGTCAATATTGTGTCCTCCATACCGGTCAGACCTCATATAGCAAGCTAATGATATTGTGGCTCCAGACCCTACCCACAACCCTTAACACAATCCACTATTAATATAACGTGTACCTGGTGTACCATAGACGGTACAGTGTACCCATATCCCAATATTGTGACCTCCATACCCGGCAGACCTCGTATAGCAAGCTAATGATATTGTGGCTCCAGACCCCATCCACAACCCTCAACACAATCCACTATTAATATAACGTGTACCTGGTGTACCATAGCTGGTACAGTGTACTCTTATGTCAATATTATGACCTCCATACCTGTCAGGCCTCGTATATCAAGCTAAAGATAGTGTGGCTCCAGTCCCTATCAACACCCTTCAACACAATCCACTATTATTATAAGGAGTACCTGGTGTACCATAGCCGGTACAGTGTACCCCTATGTCAATATTGTGACCTCCATACCGGTCAGACCTCATATAACAAGCTAATGGTATTGTGGCTCCAGTCCTTATACACAACCCTCAACACAATCCACTATTAATATAACGAGTACCTGGTGTACCATAGCCGCTACAGTGTACCCCTATGTCAATATTGTGATCTCCATACTGGTCAGACCTCATATATCAAGGTAATGATATTGTGGCTCCAGACCCTATCCACAACCCTCAACACAATCCACTATTAATATAACGAGTACCTGGTGTACCACAGCCGGTAGAGTGTACCCCTATTTCAATATTTTGACCTCCATCCTGGTCAGAACTCGAATAGCAAGCTAGAGATATTGTGGCTCCAGACCCTATCCCCAACCCTCAACACAATCCACTATTAATATAACGAGAACCTGGTGTACCATACCTGGTACAGTGTACCCCTATGTCAATATTGTGACATACATACCGGCCATACCTCATGTAGCAAGCCAATGGTATTATGGTTCCAGACCCTATCCACAACCCTCAACACAATCCACTAATAATGTAACGTGTACCTTGTGTACCATAGCCGCTACAGTGTACCCCTATGTCAATATTGTGATCTCCATACTGGTCAGACCTCATATATCAAGGTAATGATATTGTGGCTCCAGACCCTATCCACAACCCTCAACACAATTCACTATTAAAATAACATGTACCTGGTGTACCATAGCCGGTACAGTGTACCCCTATGTCAATATTGCAATCTCCATACAGGTCAGACCTCATATATCAAGCTAATGATATTGTGGCTCCAGACCCTATCCACAACCCTCAACAGAATCCAATATTAATATAACGTGTACCTGGTGTACCATAGCCGGTACAGTGTACCCCTATGTCAAATTGTGACCTCCATACCCGGCAGACCTCATATAGCAAGCTAATGATATTGTGGCTCCAGACCCTATCCTCAACCCACAACACAATCCACTATTAATATAACGTGTACCTGGTGTACCATAGCCGGTACAGTGTACCCTTATGTCAATATTATGACCTCCATACTGGTCAGGCCTCATATATCAAGCTAAAGATATTGTGGCTCCAGACCCTATCCCCAAGCCTCAACACAATCCACTATTAATATAACGAGTGCCTGTTGTACCATACCCGGTACAGTGTATCCCTATGGCAATATTGTGACCTATATAACGGCCATACCTCATGTAGAAAGCCAATGATATTGTGGTTCCAGACCCTATCCACAACCCTCAACACAATCCACTATTAATATGAGGAGTTCCTGGTGTACCATAGCTGGTACAGTGTACCCCTATGTCAATATTGTGACCTCCATACCCGGCAGACCTCAAATAGCAAGCTAATGATATTGTGGCTCCAGACCCTATCCACAACCCTCAACACAATACACTATTAATAAAACGAGTACCTGGTGTACCATAGCCGGG
This sequence comes from Paralithodes platypus, assembly GCA_032716605.1. Classification (NCBI taxonomy): domain Eukaryota; kingdom Metazoa; phylum Arthropoda; class Malacostraca; order Decapoda; family Lithodidae; genus Paralithodes; species Paralithodes platypus. The sequence goes on along the minus strand of JAVRFV010000147.1, from coordinate 302,051 downwards.
ACAGTGTACCCCTATGTCAATATTGTGAACTCCATACCGGTCAGACCTCATATGGCAAGCTTTTGATATTGTGGCTCCAGACCCAATCAACAACCCTCAATTCTATCCAGTATTAATATAACGAGTTCCTGGTGTACCATAGCCGGTACAGTGTACCCATATGTCAATATTGTGACCTCCATACCGGTCAGACCTCATATAGCAAGGTAATGGTATTGTGGCTCCAGTCCTTATCCACAACCCTAAACACAATCAACTATTAATATAACGAGTACCTGGTGTACCATAGCCGGTACAGTGTACCCCTATATCAATATTGTGACCTCCATACCAGTCAGACCTCGAATAGCAAGCTAATAATATTGTGGCTGCAGACCCTATCCCCAAGCCTCAACACAATCCACTATCAATATAACGAATACCTGATGTACCATAGTCGGTACAGTGTACCCCTATTTCAATATTGTGACCTCCATACTGGTCAGAACTCGAATAGCAAGAAAATTATATTGTGGCTCCAGACCCTATTCCCAACCCTCAACAGAATCCACTATTAATAAAACGAGTACCTGGTGTACCATAGCCGGGACAGTGTACCCCTATGTCAATATTGTGAACTCCATACCGGTCAGACCTCATATGGCAAGCTTTTGATATTGTGGCTCCAGACCCAATCAACAACCCTCAATTCTATCCAGTATTAATATAACGAGTTCCTGGTGTACCATAGCCGGTACAGTGTACCCATATGTCAATATTGTGACCTCCATACCGGTCAGACCTCATATAGCAAGGTAATGGTATTGTGGCTCCAGTCCTTATCCACAACCCTCAACACAATCAACTATTAATATAACGAGTACCTGGTGTACCATAGCCGGTACAGTGTACCCCTATATCAATATTGTGACCTCCATACCAGTCAGACCTCGAATAGCAAGCTAATAATATTGTGGCTCCAGACCCTATCCCCAAGCCTCAACACAATCCACTATCAATATAACGAATACCTGATGTACCATAGTCGGTACAGTGTACCCCTATTTCAATATTGTGACCTCCATACTGGTCAGAACTCGAATAGCAAGAACATTATATTGTGGCTCCAGACCCTATTCCCAACCCTCAACAGAATCCACTATTAATATAACGAGTACCTGGTGTACCATAGCCGGTACAGTGTACCCCTATGTCAATACTGTGACCTCCATACCGGTCAGACCTCATATAGCAAGCTAATGATATTGTGGCTCCAGACCCTATCCCCAACCCTCAACACAATCCACTATTAATGAAACGAGTACCTGGTGTAACATAGCCGGTACAGTGTACCCCTATGGCAATATTGTGACCTACATACCGGCCATACCTCATGTAGCAAGCCAATGATATTTGGTTCCGGACCCTATCCACAACCCTCAACACAATCCACTTTTAATATAACGAGTTCCTGATGTACCATAGCCGGTACAGTGTACCCCTATGTCAATATTGTGACTTCCATACCGGTCAAACCTCATATGGCAAGCTAGTGATATTGTGGCTCCAGACCCTATCAACAACCCTCAATTCTATCCACTATTAATATACCGAGTACCTGGTGTACCATAGCCGGTACAGTGTACCCGAATGTCAATATTGTGCCCTCCATACCGGTTAGACCTCATATAGCAAGCTAAAGATATTGTGGCTCCAGACCCTATCCACAACCCTCAACACAATCCACTATTAATATAACGGGTACCTGGTGTACCATAGCCGGTACAGTGTACCCCTATGTCAATATTTTGACCTCCATACCGGTCAGACCTCATATGGCAAGCTAATGATATTGTGGCTCTAGACCCTATCCACAACCCTCAGTACAATCCACTATTAATATAACGAGTTCCTGATGTACCATAGCCGGTACAGTGTACCCCTATGTCAATGTTGTGACTTCCATACCGGTCAGACCTCATATAGCATGCTCATGATATTGTGGCTCCAGACCCTATCCACAACTCTCAACACAATCCACTTTTAATGTAACGTGTACCTGGTGTACCATACCCGATACAGTGTACCCCTATGTCAATATTGTGACTTCCATACCCGGCAGACCTCATATAGCAAGCTAATGATATTGTGGCTCCAGACCCTACATACAACCCTCAACACAATCCACTATTAATATAACGAGTACCTGGTGTACCATAGCCGGTACAGTGTACCCCTATGTCAATATTGTGACCTCCATACTCGGCAGACCTCATATAGCAAGCTAATGATATTGTGGCTTCAGACCCTATCCACAACCCTCAACACAATACACTATTAATAAAACGAGTACCTGGTGTACCATAGCCGGGACAGTGTACCCCTATGTCAATATTGTGAACTCCATACCGGTCAGACCTCATATGGCAAGCTTTTGATATTGTGGCTCCAGACCCAATCAACAACCCTCAATTCTATCCAGTATTAATATAACGAGTTCCTGGTGTACCATAGCCGGTACAGTGTACCCCTATGTCAATATTGTGACCTCCATACCGGTCAGACCTCATATAGCAAGGTAATCGTATTGTGGCTCCAGTCCTTATCCACAACCCTCAACACAATCAACTATTAATATAACGAGTACCTAGTGTACCATAGCCGGTACAGTGTACCCCTATATCAATATTGTGACCTCCATACCAGTCAGACCTCGAATAGCAAGCTAATAATATTGTGGCTCCAGACCCTATCCCCAAGCCTCAACACAATCCACTATCAATATAACGAGTACCTGATGTACCATAGTCGGTACAGTGTACCCCTATTTCAATATTGTGACCTCCATACTGGTCAGAACTCGAATAGCAAGAAAATTATATTGTGGCTCCAGACCCTATTCCCAACCCTCAACAGAATCCACTATTAATAAAACGAGTACCTGGTGTACCATAGCCGGGACAGTGTACCCCTCTGTCAATATTGTGAACTCCATACCGGTCAGACCCCATATGGCAAGCTTTTGATATTGTGGCTCCAGACCCAATCAACAACCCTCAATTCTATCCAGTATTAATAAAACGAGTTCCTGGTGTACCATAGCCGGTACAGTGTACCCCTATGTCAATATTGTGACCTCCATACCGGTCAGACCTCATATAGCAAGGTAATCGTATTGTGGCTCCAGTCCTTATCCACAACCCTCAACACAATCAACTATTAATATAACGAGTACCTAGTGTACCATAGCCGGTACAGTGTACCCCTATATCAATATTGTGACCTCCATACCAGTCAGACCTCGAATAGCAAGCTAATAATATTGTGGCTCCAGACCCTATCCCCAAGCCTCAACACAATCCACTATCAATATAACGAATACCTGATGTACCATAGTCGGTACAGTGTACCCCTATTTCAATATTGTGACCTCCATACTGGTCAGAACTCGAATAGCAAGAACATTATATTGTGGCTCCAGACCCTATTCCCAACCCTCAACAGAATCCACTATTAATATAACGTGTACCTGGTGTACCATACCCGATACAGTGTACCCCTATGTCAATATTGTGACTTCCATACCCGGCAGACCTCATATAGCAAGCTAATGATATTGTGGCTCCAGACCCTACATACAACCCTCAACACAATCCACTATTAATATAACGAGTACCTGGTGTACCATAGCCGGGACAGTGTACCCCTATGTCAATATTGTGACCTCCATACCGGTCAAACCTCATATGGCAAGCTAATGATATTGTGGCTCCAGACCCTATCCACAATCCTCAACACAATCCACTATTAATATGACGTGCATCTGGTGTACCATAGCCGGTACAGTGTTCCCCTACGTCAATATTGTGACCTCCATACCGGTCAGACCTCATATAGCAAGCTAATGATATTGTGGCTCCAGACCCTACCCTCAACCCTCAACACAATCCACTAATAATGTAGCGTGTACCTCGTGTACCATAGCCGGTACAGTGTACCTCTATGTCAATATTGTGACCTCCATACTGGTCAGACCTCATATATGAAGATAATTATATTGTGGCTCCAGACCCTATCCACAACCCTCAACAGAATCCAATATTAATATCACGTGTCCCTGGTGTACCATAGCCGGTACAGTGTACCCCTATGTTAATATTGTGACCTCCTTACCCGGCAGAAGTTTTTTTTTTTTTTTTTTTTTTTTTTTAAGAGACAATGAACGGAGGAAGGAAAAACACAGATACAACAAAAAGGTCCATGTGCCTAAAGGCATCCTCCATTCATAAAATGTTTAT
>JAVRFV010000147.1:265341-297674 GCA_032716605.1 Paralithodes platypus | reverse complement strand
GTCATCAGCATTGTGAGTGCCAATAACACATATAGTCTGCCACCAGTGAGAGCTCTCCATGCCACCATCTTGGGCACGGGTCTTCCTCCCAAGAAAGTTGGTCAACAGATAGAATGGTGGTGATTTGTCTCTTTGACGAGGTATTCCATGACTTCATTGTCATAGAAGACCACAGAAAAAATTCACTGGGGGTAGCATCTGGGCCACAGGGAATATGCTGGTGACACGCCCAGAAACCCATCTGTACCTCGTCAAAGGCAGGACAATCTGGCTCAAAATCAGCTCGCATCGTCCGAACACAAACAGGTCGGATGCCTGATGCTCGAGGTCATGCTGGCAGCAGGCAGCACGCCCTGGACGCCCTGGCACACGCCCTTGGCCACGCGGACGCCCAGGCGGACGCCCTGCACGCCCACGCCCAGGCCCAGGCCCAGGGGCAGCGGCGTCGGCAGGCTGACCACGTCCACGACCTCACCCTCGCGCTCGTTTTGTCGGCACATCCTCTTCCTCTTCCTGTTCCTGTTCCTGTTCCTCTTCCTCCTCAGGCGACGTCAGGTCATCTGGCGGAATGTTGGGGTCGGCAGCATCCTCTTCAGGAGACAATTCTGGTGAAGAAGTGACCGGGCGTCGGCGGTTTTTGTGGGGCGCGGGTGGCTGCGGGAGCTTCAAGAATGGGGGCCGGGGCCTCGCGGGTTGGGGTCCTTTTGCGGCGAGCTAGGGCTTTAGCAGAAAATATAGCTCTGCGGTGTGATGAGGCCTGGGGCATATCACCAATACCACTTGAAGAGGCCCTTTGGTCATCCTGAACGAGAGATGAAGGCGAGGGCTGTGGGTGACCCACGCGGCGTCCCGTGTCAAGCGTCGGGACCATGGAATGCGGGTGGTTGCTAGGCCAGGGTCGGCGTCATTATCGCTATCTTCAGCTTCCCTATGCGTTTCTGCGGCTGCCCTGCGTGCTTTTTTAGCTGCACTTTTGATCAATGATTGTTTGTAGAAATATTTGCCCACTTTCAAGGGCGTACGGGCAGGCAAAGGGGAAGGTCCTGAGCTAGGGCTAGGGCTAGGCCTAGGCTGACCTAGCAAAGATGGCGAGGGGGTAGGCCTAGGTTTCTAGCACACTGGGAAGCTCAATGGCACCTTCCTGAAAACACTTCCACATCAGGATCATCAATACTGTCTCCCCCCTCAAATAAATCGACATTATCGTCGTCTCCAAAGCCCACGAAATCGTCTTCACTTTCACTTATAAATTGTACCTTGTCCACCAAGCTTTCGCCACTGCTCTCTTCATCACTATCAAAAAGTTGTCGCTGTATAGCGCTATCACTCAACAAACGCTTAACTTTCTTTTGTTGAGCTCTCTTCTCGGTTGCAACAGGCGTTGAAGTTGCGAGTAGGGTAGCACTGGGGCCCGCGGGAGGTTGCAACGAATCGGACACGTCGGAAAACATTTTTTCAGTATTACTCGCTATGGCGGCCATGTACGAACTGATAACACTAGTAGTTGAGGCTTGGTGGCGCTGCGGTCGCTCCTACCATGCCAAAATTGGCCGCGCAAATTTTGAAGCACGCTTTCAAGCACAAGGATTTTAAAATGACACCTGGGTTCCGGCCCTTTTTTTTTGGTGTCATTTTAAATGACACCCGGGCTGGAAGGGTTAAGCTTAGGAAGGATATATGGTAGGTGAAAGGATGAATTGAGAAGTCTGTAGCCTTTTTATTGGTAGACGCCCTTCCTAAACTGAAACCAATTGTCTAACAGTTGCCAGAATCTGATGCAAAGGACGTCCCTGGTACAGCAGGGGTTAAAGGGGGGATGGTTCATTATTTGGTCGATTATTTTCATGATTTAATATGTTTCTAGTTTCCTCCCTAGACTCCATCAAACTTATAAAATCAACCGCAGGATCCCCCTTGAAGATATATTTGAAAAAATTTCGGTAGAAAAATGTCCAGGCCGAAGGTCGGTTCCTCCTAAATTATAGGCTTGCTATCGCTTGCCAGGAAAAAATCGACACCTAAATGACACGAAAAGTCTTAATATTGACAAAGAAAAGGGGCGAAAAGTCTTAAAATCGCCAAACTAATGCACCAAACGTCTTAAAATCTAAAAAAAAACCAATGGGGCTAAAAACGAGAGAGGAGGAGGGCCAGAAAAACGACCCATCTCCCCTTAGCATCTTTACTTCCTGTCTCTCTTTCTCCCTTCCTATACTGTCTTATCTGCCTTAAGGGGAGACTGACCGTTTGTTTGGTCTATTAATTCATTTATTCATATATTTTTTTAGCTTCCTCCCTAGACCTCCACCAAGCTTAGAAAAACACCCCCTAGTTCAAGATAAATATGTAAATTTTTCGGTAAAAACAATTCCCGGCCAACGGCCGGTTCCTCTTAAAATTGCAGGTTTCGCTATCGCTCGCTAGGAAATAAGAGACACCTAAATGGCACGAAAGGTCTTAAAATTGACAACGAAATGGGGCGAAAGGTGTTAAAATAGCCAAACAAATGGGCCGAACGTCTTATAATCTCTAAACTAGTGGGGCTAAACATTAGGGAGAATGGGGTCCAGAAAAACGGTCTGCCTCCGGTTAACTTCCTTCTGCCATTTAACCCTTCCTTCTCCTTCCTTCCTTTCTTTCATTCTTCTTGCTTGCCTTCCCTCCTTCCTTGTTTTCTCTCTTACACTTTCTTATTATGTCTTCCTCCTTCCTTTCTCCCTTGTTTACTTCCTTCCTTCCATACGGTCTTCCTTCCACCCTCTCTTCCTTCCTTCTTCTTTTATCCCTTCCTGCCTTCCTTTTTTTCTCTCTTCCTTCCTTCCTTTTTTGTTTTGTACCTTCCTTCCTTCCTTCCTCTCTCCCTTCCTTCCTCCCTCCCTCCCTCCTTTCCTTCTTATTTCTTGTTTTCTCCTTTCCTCCCTTCCTTCCATCCTCTCTTTCCTTCCGTCCTTCTTTGTCTTTTTCTTTCTCCCTTCCTCCCGTCTTTCTTTCCATCCTCTCTCCCTCCCTTCTTATTTTTCTGTTTTCTTTCTCACTTCCTTCCTTCTTTCCTTCCATACTCTCTCCATTCCTTCTTATTTTTCTGTTTTCTTGCTCACTTCCTTCAATCTTTCCTTCCCTACTCTCTCCCTTCCTACTTGTCTTTGTGTTTTCTTTCTCACTTCCTTCTTTATTTCCTTCCATCCTCTCTTTCCTTCCATCTTATTTTTCCTTTTTTCTTTCTCACTTTCTTCCCTCCTTCCTTCTATCCTTCTTTCCTCCTTTTTCGCTCCGTGCCTCTTTCTCGATTTCCTACGCCATTTATCTGCGAGTCTTAATCTTCTTGGCTTTTCATTTGACCCCATTCGTTTATCGTGGTCCGGAAACTTTTCTTAGATCTCCCTCATTTTTTACTCCAATCTCCTCCTCTCTCTCTTCTCCACGACTATTTATCGAAAACAAAATTGTGTTTTTCTATCATTCTCACAGTTTGTATTTTGAATTGATATAAATATACAAATAAATAAATCTATCTAAATCTATCTATCTATATGCATATATATATATATATATATATATATATTTGCCCATAGGCATTATAATACATATTACATGTATGAAAAGATGGTGCCACACGATATTCATATGCATAAAATACATGAGCATTCCCTATAGACAAACGATCCACGACCGCTCTGTATATAATTATTTTCTCTGTTTCGTATTCTTGTTAACCCTTGAAAGATATGATGACGCATTTCTTTTCTGATTTCTGCATATCATTAGACGATTGTATTCAGATTAGGAAGGGTATGTGGAAGTCAGAGGGTTGATTGAGATAGTCTTTAGGCATATAGTTCCCACAGATCATTCCTAAGCTGTATAGAAAAGTCTAATGCTAACCAGAATAAACTGACAGAATGCGACATAATCTTCAAGGGGTAAATTGTTCGTGTTCAATTTTACAAAGATGTTACCCCTCCGTTTCTGTTTCCATTTTCTATACTATAATTTTCCCGTTTTCTCCTATTCTCAGTTTCTTTTGAGCTGGCGATAAACTGAATCCCTTAATAGCTAATGTTTCGATACTTAATAGGAAAATATGAAACTACTATGTCTCTGCATCATATTAAGACCAAGTTGTATAATGAGCACCATATAGCACTACAAAATCTTCAAACTAACTGACGAATCTTGATGGGAACTTTGCAATTTACAGTCAGTTGAATAAAAACGGGGTATAGTTCTATTCTTCTTCGCTTTATTATTATTATTATTATTATTATTATTATTATTATTATTATTATCTTCCTTAATCCCTCTTTCTCTGTTCCATCGTGCCTCGACGTCTCGGAGTTCTTTTCTTCCTTTTTTCCCTTCCTTCCATTTTAGCCTTCCGTCCTTCTTTCTTTTCTCTACTACACTTTGACTTTCCTTTACTTATATTTAACTCCCTTTATTTCTATTTCTATTATATTTCCTTCCTTCCCTCCATCCTTACTTTTAGCCTTTCTCCCTCTTCTGTCCTCCTTTACACTTTTAATTCCTATATTCACATTTTATTTCCTTTCTTCCTTCCTTCCTCCTTGACACTCTGACTTCCTTTATTCTACTTATATCCTTCCTTTCCTTCCTTCCTCTTTTACACTTTGACTTATTTGATTCTACTTTATATCTCATCTTCCTTCATTCCTTCCTCCTTCCTCGCGTTTATTATTATCCTGTTTCATCCATACCCCTCTTCCACCGTTCCATCCTGCCTGGCCGTCTCAGAGTTCTTGTCTTCCCATACCCCTGAGTGTCTTGTCTTCTATACCCCTGAGTGTCTTCACGTGTATTGTTTTCCCTCAGGTGCCAATCCTCTGTCTGGGCTGGTCTGTCTGTCTGTATGTCTGTATGTCTGTTATGTTTGTCTGTATGTCTTACTGTCTGGTATGTTTCTCTGGGCTGGGCTGGTCTTTTATGTCTGGTCTTTCTGTGTGTCCGTCTGTCTGAATGGTATGCCTGCCTTTCTAGTATGGCTGTTTGTCTTGTAAGTCTGTCTGTCTTGTCTGGTATGGTATGTATATTTGGTCTGGTATGTATATGTGGTCTGATATGTACAGTATGTGATCTGTTCTAAATATCTAGTATGTCTGTCTGTCTGTCTGTCTGTCTGTCTGTCTGGTAAGTCTGTCTATTTGGTATACTGGTTAGTCTGTCTGTGTGTAGTCTATCAGTTAAAGGTCTGTCTACTTGAAGTTTGTCTGTCTATCAGTTGAAGGTCTATCTACTTGAAGGCTGTCTGTCTGTTTGAGGTCTGTCTACTTGAGGCCAGTCTACTGGAGGTCTGTCTACTGGAGGTCTGTCTACTGGAGGTCTGTCTACTGGAGGTATGTCTACTAGAGGTCTGTCTACTGGAGGTCTGTCTACTGGAGGTCTCTCTACTTGACGTCTGTCTACTGGAGGTCTGTCTACTGGAGGTCTGCCTACTGGAGGTCTGTCTACTGGAGGTCTGTCTACTGGAGGTCTGTCTACTGGAGGTCTGTCTACTTGAGGTCTGCCTACTTGAGGTCTGCCTACTTGAGGTCTGTCTACTTGAGGTCTGCCTACTTGAGGTCTGTCTACTGGAGGTCTGTCTACTTGAGGTTTGTCTGTCTGTTTGAGGTCTGTCTACTTGAGGTCTTTCTATCTGTCTGGTCCTTCTTTGAGGATTATGACGCGCTTTCACGGTTTAAGGGGAGATGGGTCGTTTTCTGGGTCCCCTTCTTCCTCATGCTTAGCCCCATTAGTTTTCAGATTTTTAGACGTTCAGCCCATTAGCTTGGCGATTTTAAGACATTTCACCCCATTTCTTGGTCAATATTAAGACTTCTCGTGTCATTTAGGTGTTTATTTTTTTCCTGGCGAGCGATAACGAGCCTGTATTTTATGATGAACCGGCCATCGGCCGAGAAATTTATCTATCGGAAAATGTACAAATTAACCTTGAAGGATGGTTTTGGGCGGGTGTTTGTTCAAGCTAGATGGAGGTCTAGGGAGCAAACTAAAAACATATTTAAATGATACATAAATGAGCAAATAAATACGCCCATCCCCCTTAATCTGGCCTTCATTAGATGAGGTAATCCTATCAGGCATGGAAGCATACATTCCATTTTCTTTCTCTTAGACTAATGCTAAGAAATCTTGGTTTACTCACACTTGTTCTACTGCTGTCCGCAATAAGGAGGAAGCATGCAAACGGTACCGACGCTTTAAAACTCAAGACTCTCATTCTTCCTATTTTTCTTCCCGGAATCAAGCCAAATCTGTTCTTCGACTTGCTAATCACTCTTTCATCAATGCACTGAACTATCCAACTCTAGCTCTTCCCAAGCTTTCTGGCAGCTAGCCAAAAACCTCTCCAACAATTTACCTTCCTCGTCTTTCCCTCCCCTTTCCCATTCTGATGGCATAACCATCACTTCTTCCTCTGACAAAGCCAAACTCTACGCTCAAACTTTTGCTAGAGACTCCACCTTGGATGATTCCGGTGCTATTCCTCCCTCTCCACCCTCCTCTCTCTTACTTATGCCTAATATCCTAATCTAATCTAAAGATGTACTTTCTACCCTCTCTGGGCTTAATACTAATAAGGCGTACGGTCCGGATGGTGTTCCTCCTGTTGTTCTCAAAAACTGTGCTTCCGTGCTGACTCCCTGACTAGGCAAACTCTTTCGTCTCTGTCTATCCTCTAACGTCTTCCCTTAATGCTGGAAGTTTGCTCACATTCAACCTGTCCCAAAGAAGGGTGACCGCTCTCAACCCTCCATCTATCGTCCAATTGCTCTCATCTCATGTCTTTCTAAAGTTTTTGAAACTATTCTTGCTTCCAAATTTTTGAAGTATTTCTCTTCTCATAATCTGCTCTCAGATCGCCAGTATGGCTTCCTTAAGGGTCGCTCTACTGGTGATCTTCTTTCATATCTTACTAACTCTTGGTCATCCTCCTTTCGGGACTTCGGTGAGACTTTTTCTATTGCACTAGACATATCAAAGGCCTTCGATAGAGTCTGGCACAAATCTTTAATTTCTAAACTACCCTCCTTCGGTTTCTATCCCTCCATCTGTGCCTTTGTCTCTAATTTCCTTTCCGGCCGTTCCATAGCCGCGGTTGTGGACGGCCATTGTTCACTTCCTCACCCTATAAACTCCGGTGTTCCTCAGGGCTCTGTCCTATCTCCTATTCTTTTTCTAATTTTTATAAATGATCTCCTCAACTTTACCTCAATTCCCATCCATTCATACGCAGACGACTCAACCTTACACTACTCCATTAGTTTTTCAGAACGCCCCAGCCAGCAATCCCTCAACGACAAACGTAATGAAGCCATAGAACTCTTAAATTCTGATCTAAATACTATCTCCAATTGGGGCAGAGAAAACCTTGTTACCTTTAATGCTTCCAAAACCCAATTTCTCCATCTATCTACCCGTAAGGAACTCCCAGCGGACTATCCCTTATTCTTCAACAATACAAAACTCAATCCTTCATCTTCTCTCAATATTCTTGGTGTCTCTTTTTCTTCTGCTCTCAGTTGGAAGGACCATAATACCAGTCTTGCTAAGGCAGCCTCCCAGAAGCTGGGTGTGCTCAACCGCCTTAGGGGGTTCTTTTCCCCTGCACAGCTTCTTGCTCTGTACAGGGGCATAGTGCGTCCTTGTATTGAGTATTGTTCACATGTGTGGGGAGGTTCCTCTCACACCGCTCTCCTAGACAAAGTTGAAAGGAAGGCCTTTCGTATCATTAACTCCCGTCCAATCACCAACTCTCTGCAATCTCTCTCTCTCCGCCGCAATGTTGCATCTCTCTCGCTATTCTATCGCTACTATAATAATCAGTGTTCCTCAGAGCTTTCCCAGTGTATACCACCTCCTTTATGTAGGGCACGTGGTACCCGACTTGCAACTCAATCCCACCCCTACTCTGTGCAACTCTCCAACCCGAGAGTGAAACGTTACTCTCAGTCTTTCTTCTACTCAACAGCTGAGCTCTGAAACTCTCTCCCAGAATCAGTCTTTCCCTCTTCCTATGACTTAAATTGCTTCAAACTCCGTGTGTCCAGGCATTTTGGCTCGAACGTCCCTTGATTTTGGCCCTGTCACTCTTTCAACTATGGGGGAGGCACTCGCTATAGGCAGTTCTGCCTTTTTCCTCCCTCAATCACATAGAAAAAACAAAAAAACAAAAACTTAGGAAGGATCTGTGGGAATCAAAAGGGTGGAAGTAACCCTCTGATTTCCTTATACCATTCCTAATCTGAATATAATCGTCTAATAATAGCCAGATAAACAGAAAAGCAAAGCGCCTCGGATTTTGAAAGGGTTAAGTATCGAAGAAACAGCTGCTAAGGGATTGGATTTACCGTCAGCTGGTAGTAAATATATACTATAGACATTCTCTCGATTCCCTCTTTTCCATATTTTAGTTTTCTTGTGGTCCAGAATTCCTACAACTCGCTCCAGGCGTTTCTCCCAGACAAAATATTTTCACTTTGCCTCCCTTCTGTGTTGTGTTATACGTTGATTGTGTTTTAATGATAATAACACAACTAATAAATAATCATCGGTACATTTCAAGCGTTATGTGTGTGAGAGAGAGAGAGAGAGAGAGAGAGAGAGAGAGAGAGAGAGAGAGAGAGAGAGAGAGTTACACAGAGATACACAGATACTCAGGCCACACCGACCTTGCATTCCCTACTAGGTGGTCCGGCCTTAATGCTACTAGAGACAGGGGCAGTGTATAGTAGAATAATACGACACCAAAGTAGAAGGTTCTCTCCCCACCCCCACAGAGAGAGAGAGAGAGAGAGAGAGAGACAGAGAGAGAGAGAGAGAGAGAGAGAGAGAGAGAGAGAGAGAGAGAGAGAGAGAGAGAGAGAGATCATAATGTTGCTCAAGTTTATTATAATGATTTCTTCAAATGGTTGGCAAGGAAATGGTACTACAATATTCATATCTCTCTCTCTCTATGTGGAGAGATGGAGGGTGGGGAGAGACCTTTCTTCGTTGCTATCCTTGCCTTCCACTTTCCCATATCGGGTTAGCTATTCCTACTAGAATTGAATCCTACAAAGGAGTACAAAGGAAATCAAGTAACAACAGGTCTTAGTGACCCTTCTAGGCTGCTTGTCCTCCAAAACACTGAGGATCAAGTGTCCAAACAGTGGTTTAGAGTGGGTAAGGGAACATTGGAAAGGGAACTACTGCCCTGGAACTAATGTTCGTAGCAGGATTAGGAAGTTAGTAGGGGACAGATGGGTTAGTAACTGATGGGAGTATAAAATAAAGTTATTCATTTACAAACCCAGTCAGTCGCGGGTTTGATGCGAGATATTTGTCTAGGCGAAGTTTAAATGAATCAATGGTGCTGCAGTCTATGACATCTCGGGGAAGCCCATTCCATAAGTTGACAACTCTATTGAAGAAGAAATTCTTAGCTTCGTGTGAGTTAAAAGATTTACCAATAATTTTGCAACCGTTTCCCCGCGTGTAATTAGATTGGTCGATAGTGAAGTACTTACTACAGTTCATATTGTCGATGCCTTTGATGATTTTGAACACTTGAATTAAGCCACCTCTTAATCTGCGCTGGGTTAAAGGAAATAGATTTAATTCTCTAAGACGCTCCTCGTATGGTTTGTTCTTTAGGCTAGGTATCATTTTGGTAACTCTACGTTGAACACGTTCTAGCTTGTCTATATCTTTTTGGTAATAAGGGCACCAGGATTGAACGCAGTATTCCAGAAGAGGGCGGACTAAGGAATTGTAAAGGGTTGGGATAACGTCTTTGGATTTATGCTCAAATGACCTGCCTATAAAGCCAATTATTTTGTTTGCCTTCTTAACAACTTCTGAACATTGTTGGCTCGGTTTTAGGTTACTCGATATTGTTACTCCCAGATCGGTTTCTCTGTTTACATTCTTAAGCTGAGTGCCATTCATAAAATAGTTTACTTCCTCATTTTGGTATCCGATATGTAGTACTTTACATTTATCCGCATTGAAACTCATTTGCCAAATTTGGGCCCAACATGACAACTTATCTAGATTGTGTTGCATATCGTCAACTTGTTCTTTTGAGAGTACGCTATTTGCAATTTTTGTATCGTCAGCAAATTTTGAGATTGCACAGGTGAGACCCTCATCTATGTCGTTGATGTAAATTAGAAATAGAATTGGTCCTAGTACCGATCCCTGGGGTACCCCGCTACTTACATTTGTCCATTTAGATGCCTTACCGTTTATGACTACTCTTTGCTTTCTGTCGCTGAGCCAATTTTCTATCCATTTCAACACACCATCTTGTATTCCATGCGCTTTTAGTTTTAGCAGTAAACGTTTGTGGGGAACTTTGTCAAAGGCCTTTTGAAAATCAAGGTATATAATATCTACAGCTTTACTCTCATCGTAGAGGTTGAGGATATCGTGGAAGAAAGTCTAAGAGGTTTGTTAAACAGGAACGTTTTTTACGAAAGCCGTGTTGAGTATCTTTAAGTATGTTATTTTCCTCTAAGTGATTTACGAGTCTGTCTCTTATGAGTGTTTCTAACATTTTACATACAACTGAGGTTAAGCTAATTGGACGATAGTTACTGGGTAGGGATTTGCTGCCTTTTTTGAATATCGGTGTTACGTTGGCTAGCTTCCACTGATCAGGCATATTATTTCCAGACTGCAAGGATTTATTAAATAGCAATGTCAGTGGTTTGGTGAGCTCATCCTTAGCTTCCTTTAGGACTCTAGGTGAGATTTTGTCAGGTCCAAGCGTTTTATTTACCTTGAGTTTATCTAAACAATTCAATACTTCTCTCTCTGTAACGGTGATATTGCTTAGAACATCTGAATTATCAATCTGAATCGGCGATGGTGTAGGGATATCACTGAGGTCTTCCGTTGTAAAAACTGATGCAAAGAAGGTATTGAGGGCATGACTCATTTGTACTTCGTCTTTGGTGTATTCTCCATTTTCATCGACTAACGGTCCAACAGTTGAAGTAACTACTTTTTTCTTTCTGATATAACTATAGAATTCTTTCGGGTTTGTTTTACTTTGATTCGCAACATGTAACTGCAGGGTCTTTTTACTTTGCTTAATTAACTTTTTGGCTTTGCGTCGTAGCTCTACAAATTTCACCCGTTCTTCGTAATTTTGTAAGGATTTTAATCTATCATTAGCAAACAGACAGTTTGAAATATCTTTATTCCACCATTTGGGCTTATTATTAAGGCCTGGACGCCGTATTTTCGATGGTATGCAGTCCTGCACTGCTTTTAGGTATGCGGTTTCGAATAATTCCCAAGATGTATTTATGTCGTTATTGTTAATTAAAAAGCTCCAGTCAGTTTCTTTAAACATAGCTCTAAGTTTATGAAAGTTTGCTTTCTTGAAATTAGGTACTTTTTCGATGCTGCTATTTGGTTCGTTACTAGTAAACTTTAAAGTGAAAGTTATTGTACGATGGTCGCTGTTACTGAATTCATCACCAACATTCAAATTCTCTATTAATTCTTCTTTTGTTGCAAGTACAAGGTCAAGAACATTATTACCACGGGTCGGCGATCGAACAAATTGATAGAGTGAACTCTCTTGCAAGTTCGCATACAAGTCATGTCCGGAGTGTGAAGTAAGAGTATCGCCCCACTTGGTCACCGGTAAATTAAAGTCGCCAAAAAATACGGTATCTTGTGAGTTACTTACATCTGCAATTTGTTCATAAATTTCTCGGTCAGTTTGCACTGATTGAGCTGGAGGTCTGTATATTAATGCAAGTATTAGTTTTGTACCTTTATTATTCTTTATTAGCACAAAAGATGTGTCGACGTTCACAATTTGAGGTTTTGACAAGAGGGTCGGGTTAAGACTTTCTTTGATATAAAATAAAACGCCACATCCATTTTTATTTATTCGGCTTTTCTCAAACATTATATAACCGGGAAGTGAATACTCTGCTAAAAAAGTCTCTATCTTCTGTATTGAGCCAAGATTCTGTTATACCAATCACATCATAATTTTCAGTAAACACTAGTTCATCTAAATCTGAAAATGTATTGGGTATGCTACGAGCGTTTGCATAGAAAACCTTTAAATCCTGACCACCTCGCTGGGACGTACGGTTTATGTGGCCAGTATATACTGTATATGTAACTCTCTCTCTCTCTCTCTCTCTGAACTCAAAATAATAAACATAAAATCAATCTCTCCCACTCTCTCTCTCACTCATTCATTTTCATTCCCCCCCCTCTCTCTCTCTCTCTCTGAACTCAAAATAATAAACATAAAATCAATCTCTCCCACTCTCTCTCACTCATTCATTTTCATTCCCCCCCTCTCTCTCTCTCTCTGAACTCAAAATAATAAACATAAAATCAATCTCTCCCTCTCTCTCTCTCATTCATTTTCATTCCCCCCCCTCTCTCTCTCTCTCTCTGAACTCAAAATAATAAACATAAAATCAATCTCTCCCACTCATACACTCTCATCCTCTCTCTCTCTCTCACTCATACACTCTCATCTTCTCACTCACTCACTCTCTCTCCCTGACCTCAACTTAATACCGGTGTACGATTTTAACTACCCATATATTACTCAACAAAATAAATCTTCGGTATATATCATTCATGCTCCTTTATATGTATTTTCTTATGTAATACGCCCAGGGTACAAATAGCTATTAAGGGGGGTGACCTGCTGCTTTTTTTTTCTCTCTTTGTTGGTTGTATCCATTCGGTCACATTTAGCCTATTGTTTAAGAAATTTTTATTTTTCTATATTCCAACTAGCTACTCCCTCTCGGGCATAGGCTGAGCGCCTGTACATTCAACCGTTCTACATTGACCGGTGAAGCCCGTGAGGTCTCGTTCCAGTCTAGGGGGTGAGACATGTGAAGCACTTTTTGCTGCAACCAGCCCCTGCCATCATGCCTACGCAGGATGCATGGTGCTTAGTTGCCCACTCACGGGTCGATGCAGCCCCATCTCTGAAGCTGCCTCGCTCCAGTGCCTCACCTCCTCAGTACGCCACCTATTGAGCAATGAACTCAATAGGCATTGCCCCCCTGTAGCCTATTTTGAATATGGGAATAATCATACAGTGCTATTTCATCAGGGAACAATGCGGGTATTTATTTGGCGTTTCGGTGGGCTTTGTGGTAATGCATTGATAGGCCTACTAGGTACAGCACAAATTCCATCCCAATAATATCTTCCCATTAACATATCGGGATTCAAACCTGGGTCCATTGGATTGCCAGTCCAGTGGCAAGACCACTCCACCACACCTCCCCCATCTAGGTGTCGATTTTTTTCCTGGCGAGCGATAGCGAACCAGCAATTTATGGAGAAATCCAGCTTCGCTGGAGAAATTTTTCTAACGAAAAATGTACAAATTTAGCCAGTTGCCTAACACATTATCCAAACTATGGTGGCTCGCTATCGCTCGCCAGGTATAAATCGACACCTGGATGAGGATAAACGTCTTAAAACAGTAGGCTGAATGGGGCCAAATGGATACAACCAACAATGAGAAGAGAGAGAAAAAAAAGCAGGTCACCCCCCTTAACCCTATTTGGTCCGTGGGGGGTCTTTTTGGACCTTCCCTGCTTGGCTCCATTAGTTTGGAGATTTTAAGATGTTTTACCCCATTAGCTTGCCGATTATAGGACGCATAACCCCATACAGGTGTCGATTTTTATTCTTCTGAGCGAGCAATAGTGAGCCTGTAACTTAAAGACATTGGACTTCGGCCGGGATATTTTTCTAAGGAAAAATGTACAAATTTAACTTGAAGTGGGGTTTGGGTGGGCATGTCTTGGTTTGAAGGAAGTCTGGACAGCTGTTTTAACTAGCCTAGGGGACAAACTTAAATACTTTGCTCGGAAACGGCAAAAACAAGGCAAATCCTCAATCATAATTAAACCAAAATATCATAATAACCCCCAAAACGTTGGATGAGATAGTCTTAAAGGGAAAAATCGTCCAGCCTATTTTACTATACACTTCCTCACTTAATACGCCCTGGCTACAGATAGATACATGAAGTTACAGGCAGATACGTAGCGGACTCTTATTTTTTGTACTCATACTTTTTGCATTCTTATATTTTGTACTCGTTTTCTTTGGACTCTTACTTTTTGCATTCATATATGTTGCACTCTTATTTTTGTACTCTTATTTTGTGTGTTCTGCGGTGTCTTGAGAGAGAGAGAGAGAGACATAGATAGAGATTAATATACAGTAGATATATATATATAATATATATTATATATATATATAGAGAGAGAGAGAGAGAGAGAGAGATAACCCCCCTCCCCCCCGCGTCTCGGCGTCCTTGTCTGGCGTCGGTTCCGCTGCCAACTTTGCCCCCCTCCCCCCCCCCCACCCTCCACCTCCCACCCCCCAACCTTTCTTCTCTCTCTCTCTCTCTCTCTCTCTCTCTCTCTCTCTCTCTCTCTCTCTCTCTATCTATATATCTATCTATCAATCTATATCTCTATATCTTTCTCTATCTCTTTCTCTCTCTGTTATTTGTTGATAATTAATGGGAAAATAAGAAACATCTACGTTTCTGCATCATAATTGCAAACTTTGGGAAGACCGAGTACATTGAGCAAGGTTGCAAGACTCGTCCCGTTCATCTTCTGCAATACGACCTCCGGACTTCGCCACGTTGAGTAATCAAATCTACAGGCTATAGAAAACCTATGTTTAGAGGCTAAGGAGCTTAGTGGTATTTGTTGGTCTATATAATTATTTATTTAGTCAATTTTTAAATTTCCTCGCTTGAAGTCCATCAAACTTAAGAAAACACCTCGTAGACCCTATTTTAAGATAAATGTCCCGGCCGAAGGCCGATTCCTCCTAAAATTGTAGGCTCGCTATTGCTCGCCAGGAAAAAATCGACACCTAAATGGCAAGAAAGATCTTAATATAGAAAAGAAATGAGTTAGAAGGTCTCAAAATCACCAAACTAATGGGCTGAACGTCTTAAAATCTGAAAACTAATGGGGCTAGACATGATGAAGAAAGAACACCAGAAAAAACGACCCATCTCCCCTTAGTTGGACATAAAAACAAATAGTGCATAATTTGTGGGGTGTAATTCATATTATCACCAACCCAACAATTAACCTACAAATAAATCTAATACATGAAATCAATGAAACTAATGAATACTTGTGGTACTCCAAGGATTCGAACCTAGGATACTCACACCGAAATTCCGCACACTAAACATTACGCTATCAAGAGAGTTAGAGATCTTGCGCTGATGCTCAATCAACTAGAATAATGCTGCATTATTTGGTGGAGATATCATAAGACATTACCACAAAACAGCTCTATAATTAGGTAGCACCAACGAACTGGACAATAATCTTGACCCTTTATATTCTTAAAACTCAAAATGATTGAAAGCAATCAGGTTGACATTTCTATCATTTGGGAAGAGTCCACCAGGAAAAAGGTGTAGATATTAACAACCAGTTTGCTCAAGGTTCTTTTGAGTTACGAAGAAGTCAGGGGTCGAGATTTTTGTCAAGTTGGTTGGCGCTACCTTATAGTTGTAGCCTACATCATATTATGTACAGTGATAAGCATATCCCAATAAACAATTTTACGTTGTCACGTCATATATAAGTGTAGCCGCAACTTGACAACATACGAAAATAACGTCGTATTCACGTACATGCATGAACAACCACAAAAGTCCCAGGACCATAACACATAATGTTGTAAAATAACGTAAATAGACCATAATTTAACCAACTACTAATGTGTATTTTTCTATGTTGTCAAAACCTTCCAAATGCCAAGATATACAACCTAACAATATTAAGAAGAATACGTTGTATTCACGTAAATGCGTAAACAACCATAAAGGTCGCCAGGCTATAATACAGAATGTTGTAGGATGACGTATATAAACCAAAATATAATTAACTACTACAACGTATTCTACTATGTTGTCAAAACCTTCCAAATACCTCTATTTATACAACCTGACAACAATACGAAAATGACGTTCTATTTACGTAAATGCGTGAACAACCTCAAAAGTTGACATAGGGGTACAGTGTACCCCTATGTCAATATTGTGACACCCATACCGGTCAGACCTCATGTCAAGCTAATGATATTGTGGCTCCAAACCCTATCCAGAACCCTCAACACAATCCACTATTATTATAGCGAGTACCTGGTGTACCATAGCCGGTACAGTGTATCCCTATATCAATATTGTGACCTCCATACCGGTCAGACCGCATATGGCAAGCTAATGATATTGTAGCTCCAGACCCAATCCACAACCCTCAACACAATCCACTATTAATATAACGAGTACCTGGTGTACCATAGCCGGTACAGTGTACCCCTATAGATGTCAATATTGTGACCTCCATACCGGTCAGACCTCATATAGCAAGCTAATGGTATTGTGGCTCGAGACCCTATCCCCAAGCCTCAACACAATCCACTATTAATATAACGAGTACCTGGTGTACCATAGACGGTACAGTGTACCCCTATTTCAATATTGTGACCTCCATACCGGTCAGAACTCGAATAGCAAGAAAATTATATTGTGGCTCCAGACCCTATTCCCAACCCTCAACCGAATCCACTATTAATAAAACGAGTACCTGGTGTACCATAGCCGGTACAGTGTACCCCAATGTCAGTATTGTGACCTCCATACCGGTCAGACCTCATATAGCAAGCTAATGATATTGTGGCTCCAGACCCTATCCCCAACCCTCAACAGAATCCACTATTAATATAACGAGTACCTGGTGTACCATAGCCGGTACAGTGTACCCCTATGGCAATATTGTGACATACATACCGGCCATACCTCATGTAGCAAGCCAATGATATTGTGGTTCCAGACCCTATCCACAACCCTCAACACAATCCACTTTTAATATAACGAGCTGCTGATGTACCATAGCCAGTACAGTGTACCCCTATGTCAATATTGTGACTTCCATACCGGTCAGACCTCATATAGCATGCTAATTATATTGGGGCTCCAGACCCTATCCACAACCCTCAACACAATCCACTTTTAATATAACGTGTACCTGGTGTACCATAGCCGGTACAGTGTACCCCTATGTCAATATTGTGACCTCCATACCCGGCAGACCTCATATAGCAAGCTAATGATATTGTGGCTCCAGACCCTATCCACATCCCTCAACACAATCCACTATTAATATAACGAGTACCTGGTGTACCATAGCCGGTACAGTGTACCCCTATGTCAATATTGTGACCTCCATACCGGTCAGACCTCATATGGCAAGCTAATGATATTGTGGCTCCAGACCCTATCCACAACCCTCAATTCAATCCACTATTAATATAACGAGTACCTGGTGTACCATAGCCGGTACAGTGTACCCCTATGTCAATATTGTGACCTCCATACCGGTCAGACCTCATATAGCAAGCTAAAGATATTGTGGCTCCAGACCCTATCCACAACCCTCAACAGAATCCACTATTAACATAACGAGTACCTGGTGTACCATAGCCGGTACAGTGTACCCCTATGTCAATATTGTGACCTCCATACCGGTCAGACCTCATATGGCAAGATAATGATATTGTGCCTCCAGACCCTATCCCCAACCCTCAACAGAACCCACTATTAATATAACGAGTACCTGGTGTACCATAGCCGGTACATTGTACCCCTTTTTCAATATTGTAACCTCCATACAGGTCAGACCTCGAATAGCAAGCTAATAATATTGTGGCTCCAAACCCAATCCCCAAGCCTCAACACAATCAACTATTAATATAACGAGTAACTGGTGTACCATACCGGTACAGTGTACCCCTATGTCAATATTGTGACCTCCATACCGGTCAAACCTCATTTGGCAAGCTAATGATAATGTGGCTCCAAACCCTATCCACAACCCTCAACACAATCCACTATTAAAATAACGTGTACCTGGTGTACCATAGCCGGTACAGTGTACCCCTAAGTCAATATTGCAATCCCCATACAGGTCAGACCTCATATATCAAGATAATGATATTGTGGCTCCAGACCCTATCCACAACCCTCAACAGAATCCACTATTAATATAACATGTACCTGGTGTACCATAGCCGGTACAGTGTACCCCTATGTCAATATTGTGACCTCCATACCGGTCAGGCCTCATATAGCAAGCTAATGATATTGTGGCTCCAGACCCTATCCACAACCCTCAACTAAATCCACTATTAATATAACGTGTACTTGGTGTACCATAGCCGGTACAGTGTACCCCTATGTCAATATTGTGACCTCCATACCGGTCAGACCTCATATAGCAAGCTAATGATATTGTGGCTCCAGACCCTATCCACAACCCTCAACACAATCAACTATTAATATAACGTGTACCTGGTGTACCATAGACGGTACAGTGTACCCATATGTCAATATTGTGACCTCCATACCCGGCAGACCTCATATAGCAAGCTAATGATATTGTGGCTCCAGACCCTATCCACAATCCACTATTAATATAACGAGTACCTGGTGTACCATAGCTGGTACAATGTACCCCTATGTCAATATTGTGACCTCCATACCGGTCAGACCTCATAAGGCATGCTAATGATATTGTGGCTCCAGACCCTATCCACAACCCTCAACACAATCCACTATTAATATAACGAGTAGCTGGTGTACCATAGCCGGTACAGTGTACCCCTATGTCAATATTGTGACCTCCATACCGGTCAGACCACATATAGCAAGCTAATGATATTGTGGCTCCAGACCCTATCCACAACCCTCAACACAATCCACTAATAATATAACGTGTACCTCGTGTACCATAGCTGGTACAGTGTACCCCTATGTCAATATTGTGACCTCCATACTGGTCAGACCTCATATAGCAAGCTAATGGTATTGTGGCTCCAGTCCTTATCCACAACCCTCAACACAATCCACTATTAATATAACGAGTACCTGGTGTACCATAGCCGGTACAGTGTACCCCTATGTCAATATTGTGACATCCATACCGGTCAAACCTCATATAGCAAGCTAATAATATTGTGGCTCCAGTCCCTATCCACAACCCTCAACACAACCCGCAATTAATATAACTAGTACCTGGTGTACCATAGCTGGTACAGTGTACCCCTATGTCAATATTGTGACCTCCATACCGGTCAGACCTCATATAGCATGCTAATGATATTGTGGCTCCCGACCCTATCCACAACCCTCAACACCATCCACTATTAATATAACGTGTATCTGGTGTACCATAGCCGGTACAGTGTACCCCTCTTTCAATATTGTGACCTCCATACCGGTCAGAACTCGAATAGCAAGAACAAATATATTGTGGCTCCAGTCCCTATTCCCAACCCTCAACAGAATCCACTATTAATATAACGAGTACCTGGTGTACCATAGCCGGTACATTGTACCCCTATGTCAATACTGTGACCTCCATACCGGTCAGACCTCATATAGCATGCTAATGATATTGTGGCTCCAGACCCTATCCCCAACCCTCAACACAATCCACTATTAATATAACGAGTACCTGGTGTACCATAGCCGGTACAGTGTACCCCTATGGCAATATTGTGACCTACATACCGGCCATACCTCATGTAGCAAGCCAATGATATTGTGGTTCCAGACCCTATCCACAACCCTCAACACAATCCACTTTTAATATAACGAGTTCCTGATGTACCATTGCCTGTACAGTGTACCCCTATGTCAATATTGTGACTTCCATACCGGTCAGACTTCATATAGCATGCTCATGATATTGTGGCTCCAGACCCTATCCACAACCCCCAACACAATCCACTTTTAATATAACGTGTACCTGGTGTACCATAGCCAGTACAGTGTACCCCTATGTCAATATTGTGACCTCCATACCCGGCAGACCTCATATAGCAAGCTAATGATATTGTGGATCCAGACCCTATCCACAACTCTCAACACAATCCACTATTAATATAACGAGTACCTGGTGTACCATAGCCGGTACAGTATACCCCTATGTCAATATTGTGACCTCCGTACCGGTCAGACCTCATATGGCAAGCTAATGATATTGTGGCTTCAGACCCTATCCACAACCCTCAACACAATCCACTATTAATATAACGAGTACCTGGTGTACCATAGCCGGTACAGTGTACCCCTATGTCAATATTGTGACCTCCATACCGGTCAGACCTCATATGGCAAGCTAATGATATTGTGGCTCTAGACCCTATCCACAACCCTCAGTACAATCCACTATTAATATAACGAGCACCTGGTGTACCATAGCCGGTAGAGTGTACCCCTCTGTCAATATTGTGACCTCCAACCGGTCAGACCTCATATAGCAAGCTAATGATATTGTGGCTCCAGACCCTATCCACAACCCTCAACACAATCCACTATTAATATAACTTGCACCTGGTGTACCATAGCCGGTACAGTGTACCCCTATGTCAATATTGTGACCTCCATACCGGTCAGACCTCATATAACATGCTTATGATATTGTGGCTCCAGACCCTATCCACAACCCTCAACACAATCCACTATTAATATAACGTGTACCTGGTGTACCATAGACGGTACAGTGTACCCTTATGTCAATATTATGACCTCCATACCGGTCAGGCCTCATATATCAAGCTAAAGATATTGTGGCTCCAGTCCCTATCCACAACCTTCAACACAATCCACTATTAATATAACGAGTACCTGGTGTACCATAACCGGTACAGTGTACCCCTATGTCAATATTGTGACCTCCATACCGGTCAGACCTATTATAGCAAGCTAATGGTATTGTGGCTCCAGTCCTTATCCACAAACCTCAACACAATCCACTATTAGTATAAAGAGTACCTGGTGTACCGTAGCCGTACAGTGTACCCCTATCTCAATATTGTGACCTCCATACCAGTCAGACCTCGAATAGCAAGCTAATAGTATTGTGTCACCAGACCCTATCCCCAAGCCTGAACACAATCCACTATTAATATAACGAGTACCTGGTGTACCATAGCCGGTACAGTGTACCCCTATGTCAATATTGTGACCTCCATACCGGTCAGAACTCGAATAGCAAAACAATTTTATTGTGGCTCCAGACCCTATTCACAACCCTCAATTCTATCCACTATTAATATAACGAGTACCTGGTGTACCATAGCCGGTACAGTGTACCCCTATGTCAATATTGTGACCTCCATACCGGTCAGACCTCATATTGCAAGCTAAATATATTGTGGCTCCAGACCCTATCCACAACCCTCAACACAATTCACAATTAATATAACGAGTACCTGGTGTACCATAGCCGGTACAGTGTACCCCTATGTCAATATTGTGACCTCCATTCCGGTCGACCTCATATGGCAAGCTAATGATATTGTGGCTCTAGACCCTATCCACAACCCTCAGTACAATCCACTATTAATATAACGAGTACCTGGTGTACCATAGCCGGTACAGTGTACCCCTATGTCAATATTGTGACCTCCATACCGGTCAGACCTCGTATAGCAAGCTAATGATATTGTGGCTCCAGACCCTATCCACAACCCTCAACATAATCCGCTATTAATATAACGAGCACCTGGTGTACCATAGCCGGTACAGTGTACCCCTATGTCAATATTGTGACCTCCATACCGGTCAGACCTCATTAAGCAAGCTAATGATATTGTGGCTCCAGACCCTATCCACAACCCTCAACACAATCCACTAATAATATAACGTGCACCTGGTGTACCATAGCCGGTACAGTGTACCCCTATGTCAATATTGTGACCTCCATACACGGCAGGCCTCATTTAGCAAGCTAATGATATTGTGGCTCCAGACCCTATCCACAACCCTCAACACAATCCACTATTAATATAACGAGTATCTGGTGTACCATAGCCGGTACAGTGTACCCCTATGTCAATATTGTGACCTACATACCGGTCAAACCTCATATAGCAAGCTAATGATATTGTGGCTCCAGACCCTATCCACAACCCTCAACACAACCCGCAATTAATATAACGAGTACCTGGTGTACCATAGCCGGTACAGTGTACCCCTATGTCAATATTGTGACCTCCATACCGGTCAGACCTCATATAGCATGCTAATGATATTGTGGCTCCAGACCCTATCCACAACCCTCAACACAATCCACTAATAATATAACGTGTATATGGTGTACCATAGCCGGTACAGTGTACCCTTATGTCAATATTATGACCTCCATACCGGCCAGGCCTCATATATCAAGCTAAAGATATTGTGGCTCCAGTCCCTATCCACAACCTTCAACACAATCCACTATTAATATAACGAGTACCTGGTGTACCATAGCCGGTACAGTGTACCCCTATGTCAATATTGTGACCTCCATACCGGTCAGACCTCATATAGCAAGCTAATAATAATGTGGCTCCAGACCCTATCCCCAAGCCTCAACACAATCTACTAATAATATAGCGAGTACCTGGTGTACCATAGCCGGTACAGTGTACCCCTATTTCAATATTGTGACCTCCATACCGGTCAGAATTCGAATAGCAAGCTAATGATATTGTGGCTCCAGACCCTATTCCCAACCCTCAACAGAATCCACTATTAACATGACGAGTACCTGGTGAACCATAGCCGGTACAGTGTACCCCTATGACAAGACTGTGACCTCCATACCGGTCAGACCTCATATGGCAAGCTAATGATATTGTTGCTCCAGACCCTATCCCCAACGCTCAACACAATCCACTATTAATATAACGAGTACCTGGTGTACCATAGCCGGTACAGTGTACCCATATGGCAATATTGTGACCTACATACCGGCTATATCTCATGTAGCAAGCCAATGATATTGTGGTTCCAGACCCTATCCACAACCCTCAACACAATCCACTTTTAATATAACGACTACCTGGTGTACCATAGCTGGTACAGTGTACCCCTATGTCAATATTGTGACCTCCATCCCGGTCAGACCTCATATGGCAAGCTAATGATATTGTGGCTCCAGACCCTATCAACAACCCTCAATTATATCCACTAATAATAAAACTAGTACCTGCTGTACCATAGCCGGTACAGTGTACCCCTATGTCAATATTGTGACCTCCATACCGGTCAGACCTCATATAGCAAGCTAAAGATATTGTGGCTCCAGACCCTATCCACAACCCTCAACACAATCCACTATTAATATAACGAGTACCTGGTGTACCATACCCGGTACAGTGTACCCCTATGTCAATATTGTGACCTGCATACCGGTCAGACCTCATATGGCAAGCTAATGATATTGTGGCTCCAGACCCTATCCACAACCCTCAACACAATCCACTATTAATATAACGAGTACTTGGTGTACCATAGCCTGTACAGTGTACCCCTATGTCAATATTGTGACCTCATTATCGGTCAGACCTCATATAGCAAGCTAATGATATTGTGGCTCCAGACCCTATCCACAACCCTCAACACAATCCACTATTAATATAACGTGTACCTGGTGTACCATAGCCGGTACAGTGTACCCTTATGTCAATATTATGACCTCCATACCAGTCAGGCCTCATATATCAAATCAAGCTAATGATATTGTGGCTCCAGACCCTATACACAACCCTCAACACAATCCACTATTACCATAACGAGTACCTTGTGTACAATAGCCGGTACAGTGTACCCCTATGTCAATAATGCAATCTCCATACAGGTCAGACCTCATAGCAAGCTAATGATATTTGGGCTCCACTCCCTATCCACAACCCTCAACATAATCAACTATTAATATAACGAGTACCTGGTGTACCATAGCCGGTACAGTGTACCCCTATGTCAATATTGTGACCTCCATACCGGTCAGACCTCATACAGTATACAAGGTTAATGATATTGGGGATCCAGACCCAATCCACAACCCTCAACACAATCCACTATTAATATAACGAGTACCTGGTGTACCATAGCCGGTACAGTGTACCCATATGTCATTAGTGTGACCTCCATACCGGTTAGACCTCATATGGCAAGCTAATGATATTGTGGCTCCAGACCCAATCCACAACCCTCAACACAATCCACTATTAATATAACGAGTACCTGGTGTACCATAGCCGGTACAGTGTACCCCTATGTCAATATTGTGACCTCCATACCAGTCAGACCTCATATAGCAAGCTAATGATATTGTGGCTCCAGACCCTATCCACAACCCTCAACACAATCCACTATTAATATAACGAGTACCTGGTGTACCATAGCCGGTACAGTGTACCCATTTGTCAATATTGTGACCTCCATACCGGTCAGACCTCATATAGCAAGCTAATGATATTGTGGCTCCAGACACCATCTACAACCCTCAACCCAATCCTCTATTAATATAAACAGTACCTGGTGAACCATAGACGGTACAGTGTACCCCTATGTCAATATTGTGACCTCCATACCGGTCAGACCTCATATAGCAAGCTAATGATATTGTGGCTCCAGACCCTATCCACAACCCTCAATTCAATCCACTATTAATATAACGAGTACCTGGTGTACCATAGCCGGTACAGTGTACCCCTATGTCAATATTGTGACCTCCATACCGGTCAGACCTCAAATAGCAAGCTAAAGATATTGTGGCTCCAGACCCTATCCACAACCCTCAACACAATCCACTATTAATATAACGAGTACCTGGTGTACCATAGCCGGTACAGTGTACCCCTATGTCAATATTGTGACCTCCATACCGGACAGACCTCATAAGGTAAGCTAATGATATTGTGACTCTAGACCCTATCCACAACCCTCAGTACAATCCACTATTAATATAACGAGTACCTGGTGTATCATAGCCGGTACAGTGTACCCCTTTGTCAATATTATGACCTCCATACCGGTCAGGCCTCGAATAGCAAGCTAATGATATTGTGGCTCCAGACCCTATCCACAACCCTCAACACAATCCACTATTACTATAACGAGTACCTGGTGTACCATAGCCGGTACAGTGTACCCCTATGTCAATATTGTGACCTCCATAACCGGTCAGACCTCATATGGCAAGCTATGATATTGTGGCTCCAGACCCAATTTACAACCCTTAACACAATCCACTATTAATATAACGAGTACCTGGTGTACCATAGCCGGTACAGTGTACCCCTATGTCAATATTGTGACCTCCATACCGGTCAGACCTCATATGGCAAGCTAATGATATTGTGGCTCCAGACCCTATTCACAACCTTCAATACAATCCACTATTAATATAACGAGCACCTGGTGTACCATAGCCGGTACAGTGTACCCCTATGTCAATATTGTGACCTCCATACCGGTCAGACCTCATATAGTAAGCTAATGACATTGTGGCTCCAGACCCTATCCAGAACCCTCAACACAATCCACTTTTAATATAACGAGTTCCTGATGTACCATAGCCGGTACAGTGTACCCCTATGTCAATATTGTGACCTCCATACCGGTCAGACCTCATATAGCAAGCTAATGATATTATGGCTCTAGATCCTATCCACAACCCTCAACACAATCCACTATTAATATAACGAGCCGGTACAGTGAACCTCTATGTCAATATTGTGACCTCCATACCGGTCAGACCTTATATAGCAAGCTAATGATATTGTGGCTCCAGACCCTATCCACAACCCTCAACACAATTCACTATTAATATAACTAGTACCTGGTGTACCATAGCCGGTACAGTGTACCCAGATGTCAATATTGTGACCTCCATGCCAGTCAGACCTCATATAGCAAGCTAATGATATTGTGGCTCCAGACCCTATCCACAACCCTCAACACAATCCACTATTAATATAACGAGTACCTGGTGTACCATAGCCGGTACAGTGTACCCCTATGTCAATATTGTGACCTCCATACCGGTAAGACCTCATATAGCAAGCTAATGATATTGTGGCTCCAGACCCTATCCACAACCCTCAACACAATCTACTACAATAAAACGAGTACCTTGTGTACCATAGCCGGTACAGTGTACCCCTATGTCAATATTGTGACCTCCATACTGGTCAGACCTCATATGGCAAGCTAATGATATTGTGGCTCCAGACCCTATCCACAACCCTCAACACAATCCACTATTAAAATATCGAGTACCTGGTGTACCATCGCCGGTACAGTGTACCCCTATGTCAATATTGTGACTCCATACAGGTCAGACCTCATATATCAAGCTAAGGATATTGTGGCTCCAGAACCTATCCACAACCCTCAACATAATCCGCTATAAATATAACGTGTACCTGGTGTACCATAGCCGGTACAGTGTACCCCTAAGTCAATATTGTGACCTCCATACCGGTCAGACCTCATATAGCAAGCTAATGATATTGTGGCTCCAGACCCTATCCACAACCCTCAACAGAATCTACTATTAATATAACGCGACCTGGTGTACCAATAGCCGTTACAGTGTACCCTTATTTCAATATTGTGACCTCCATACAGGTCAGACCTCGAATAGCAAGCTAATGATATTGTGGCTCCAGACCCTATCCACAACCCTCAACACAATCCACTATTAATATAACGAGTACCTGGTGTACCATAGCCGGTACAGTGTACCCCTTTGTCAATATTGTGACCTCCATACCGGTCAGACCTCATATAGCAATCTAATGATATAGTGGCTCCAGTCCCTATCCACAACCTTCAATACAATCCACTACTAACACAACGAGTACCTGGTGTACCATAGCCGGTACAGTGTACCCCTTTGTCAATATTGTGACCTCCATACCGGTCAGACCTCATATAGGAAACTAATGCTATTGTGGCTCCAGACCTATCCCAACCCTCAACACAATCCGCTATTATTATACGAGTGCCTGGTGTACCATAGCCGGTACAGTGTACCCCTATGTCAATATTGTGACCTCCATACCGGTCAGACCTCATATAGCAAGCTAATGTTATTGTGGCTCCAGACCCTCTCCGCAACCCTCAACACAATCCACTATTAATATAACGAGTACCTGGTGTACCATAGCCGGTACAGTGTACCCCTATGTCAATATTGTGACCTCCATACCGGTCAGACCTTATAGCAAGCTAATGATATTGTGGCTCCAGACCCTATCAACAACCCTCATTTATATCCACTATTAATATAACTAGTACCTGGTGTTACATAGCCGGTACAGTGTACCCCTATGTCAATATTGTGACCTCCATACCGGTCAGACCTCATATAGCAAGCTAATGATATTGTGGCTCCAGACCCTATCCACAACCCTCAATACAATCCACTATTAATATAACGAGTACCTGGTGTACCATAGCCGGTACAGTGTACCCCCATGTCAATATTGTGACCTCCATACCGTCATACCTCATATGGCAAGCTAACGATATTGTGGCTCCAGACCCTATCCACAACCCTCAACACAATCCACTATTAATATAACGAGTACCTGGTGTACCATAGCCGGTACAGTGTTACCCTATGTCAATATTGTGACCTCCATACCGGTCAGACCTCATATAGCAAGCTAATGATATTGTGGCTCCAGACCCTATCCACAACCCTCAACACAATCAATTATTAATATAACGAGCACCTCGTGTACAGTGTACCCCTATGTCAATATTGTGACCTCCATACTGGTCAGACCTCATGTATAAAGCTAATTATATTGTGGCTCCAGACCCAATCCACAACCATCAACACAATCCAGTATTAATATAACGAGTACCTGGTGTACCATAGCCGGTACAGTGTACCCCTATGTCAATATTGTGACCTCCATACAGGTCAGACCTCATATATCAAGCTAATGATATTGTGGCTCCATACCCTATCCACAACCCTCAACACAATCCACTATTAATATAAAGAGTACCTGGTGTACGATAGCCGGTACAGTGTACCCCTATGTCAATATTGTGACCTCCATACCGATCAGACCTCATATAGCAAGCTAATGATATTGTGGCTCCAGACCCTATCCACAACCCTCAACACAATCCACTATTAATATAACGTCTACCTGGTGTACCATAGACGGTATAGTGTACCCATATGTCAATATTGTGACCTCCATACCGGTCAGGCCTCATATATCAAGCTAAAGATATTGTGGCTCCAGACCCTATCCACAACCCTCAACACAATCCACTATTAATATAACGAGTACCTGGTGTACCATAGCCGGTACAGTGTACCCCTGTGTCAATATTGTGACCTCCATACCGGTCAGACCTCATATAGCAAGCTTATGGTATTGTGGCTCCAGACCCTATCCACAATCCTCAACACAATCCACTATTAATATAACGAGTACCTGGTGTACCATAGCCGGTACATTGTACCCCTATGTCAATATTGTGACCTCCATACCGGTCAGACCTCATATAGCAAGCTAATGATATTGTGGCTCCAGACCCTATCCCCAACCCTCAACACAATCCACTATTAATATAACGAGTACCTGGTGTACCATAGCCGGTACAGTGACCCCTTTTTCAATATTGGTGACCTACATACCGGCCTACCTCATGTAGCAAGCCCAAGATATTGTGGCTCCAGACCCTATCCACAACCCTCAACACAATCCACTTTTATAATAACGAGTGCTGGTGTACCATAGCCGCTACAGTGTACCACTATGTTAATACTGTGACCTCCATACTGGTCAGACATCATATAGCATGCTAATGATATTGTGGCTCCAGACCCTATCCACAACCCTCAACACAATCCACTATGAATATAAGAGTACACGATGTACCATGCCGGTACAGTGTACCCCTATGTCAATATTGTGACGTCCATACCGGTCAGACCTCATATAGCAAGCCAATGATATTGTGGCTCCAGACCCTATCCACAACCCTCAACACAATCCACTATTAATATAACGAGTACCTGGTGTACCATAGCCGGTACAGTGTACCCCTATGTCAATATTGTGACCTCCATACCGGTCAGACCTCATATAGCAAGCTAATGATATTGTGGCTCCAGACCCCATCCCCAACCCTCAACACAATCCACTATTAATATAATGAGTACCTGGTGTACCATAGCCGGTACAGTGTACCCCTATGGCAATATTGTGACCTACATACCGGTCAAACCTCATATGGCAAGCTAAAGATATTGTTGCTCCAGACCCTATCCACAACCCTCAACACAATCCACTATTAATATAACGAGTACCTGGTGTACCATAGCCGGTACAGTGTACCCGTATGTCAATATTGTGCCCTCCATACCGGTCAGACCTCATATAGCAAGCTAAAGATATTGTGGCTCCAGACCCTATCCACAACCCTCAACACAATCCACTATTAATATAACGAGTACCTGGTGTACCATAGCCGGTACAGTGTACCCCTATGTCAATATTGTGACCTCCATACCGGTCAGACCTCATATAGCAAGCTAATGATATTGTGGCTCCAGACCCTATCCCCAACCCTCAACTGAATCCACTATTAATATAACGAGTACCTGGTGTACCATAGCCGGTACAGTGTACCCCTATGTCAATATTGTGAACCTCCATACAGGTCAGACCTCATAGCAAGCTAATAATATTGTGGCTCCACTCCCTACCCTCAACCCTCAACACAATCCACTGTTAATATAACGAGTACCTGGTGTACCATAGCCGGTACAGTGTACCCTTATGTCAATATTGTGACCTCCATACCGGTCAGACCTCATATATCAAGCTAATGATATTGTAGCTCCAGACCCAATTTACAACCCTCAACACAATCCACTATTAATATAACGAGTACCTGGTGTACCATAGCCGGTACAGTGTACCCCTATGTCAATATTGTGACCTCCATACCGGTCAGACCTCATATAGCAAGCTAATGATATTGTGGCTCCAGACCCTATCCCCAACCTTCAACACAATCCACTATTAATATAAAGTGTACCTGGTGTTCCATTGCCGGTACAGTGTACCCATATGTCAATATTGTGACCTCCATACCGGTCAGACCTCATATAGGAAGCTAATGATATTGTGGCTCCAGACCCTATCCACAACCCTCAACACAATCCACTATTAATATAACGAGTACTTGGTGTACCATAGACGGTACAGTGTACCCCTATGTCAGTATGGTGACCTCCATACCGATCAGACCTCATATAGCAAGTTAATGATATTGTGGCTCCAGACACTGGTCACAACCTTCAATACAATCCACTATTAATACAACGATACCTGGTTTACCATAGCCGTACACTGTACCGCGATATCAATATTGTGACCTCCATACCGGTCAGACCTCATATAGCATGCTAATGATATTGTGGTTTCAGACCCTATACACAATCCACTATTAATATAACAAGCACCTGGTGTACCATAGCCGGTACAGTGTACCCCTATTTCAATATTGTGACCTCCATACTGGTCAGACCTCGTATAACAAGCTAATAATATTGTGACTCCAGACCCTATCCACAACCCTCAACACAATCCACTATTAAGATAACGAGTACCTGGTGTACCATAGCCGGTACAGTGTACCCCTATTGTCAATATTGCATCTCCATACAGGTCAGACCTCATATAGCAAGCTAATGATATTGTGGCTCCAGACTTTATCCACAAACATCAACAGAATCCACTATAACTATAACGAGTACCTGGTGTACCATAGCCGGTACATTGTACCCCTATGTCAATGGTTGTGACCTCCATACCGGTCAGACCTCATATAGCAAGCTAATGATATTGTGGCTCCAGACCCTATCCCCAACCCTCAACAGAATCCACTATTAATATAATGAGTACCTGGTGTACCATAGCCGGTACAGTGTACCCCTATGTCAATATTGTGACCTCCATATCTGTCAGACCTCATATAGCAAGCTAACGATATTGTTTCTCCAGACCCTATCCACAACCCTCAACACAATCCACTATTAATATAACGAGTACCTGGTGTACCATAGCCGGTACAGTGTACCCCTATGTCAATATTATGACCTCCATACCGGTCAGACCTCGAATAGCAAGCCAATGATATTGTGGCTCCAGACTCTACCCCCAAAGCTCAACTCAATCCACTATTAATATAACGCGTACCTGGCGTATCATAGCCGGTACAGTGTACCCCTATTTCAATATTGTGACCTCCATACCGGTCAGATCTCAAATAGACCAAGCCAATAATAATTTGTTGGCTCCAGACCCCAATCCCCAACCCGCCAACACAATCCGCTCTTAATATAACTCGAGCTACCTGTGTAATCATAGCCGGTACCGAGTACCTCTATGTCAATATTGTGACCTCCATACCGGTCTAGACCTCATATAGCAAGCTAATTGATATTGTGGCTCCAGACCCTATCCCCAACGCCTTAACACAATCCCACTATTAATATAACGAGTACCTGGTGTATCATAGCATGTACAGTTTACGTTGACCCTATGTCAATATTGTGACCTACAGTACAGTACATTACCGGTCAGACATCAGTATAGCAAGCTAATGATATTGTGGGCTCCAGACCCTATCCACAACCCTCAACACAATCCACTATTAATATAACGAGTTACCTGGTGTACCCTAGCCGTACAGTGTACACCCTATGTCAATATTGTGACCTACATCCGGCAATAACTTAGTAGATTCAAGCTAATGATATTGTGGTTCCATACCCTATCCACAACCTCAACACAAATCCACTATTAATATAACGAAGTAACCGGGTGTTACCATAGCCGGTACAGTGTACCCCTATGTCAATATTGGTGACCGCCATACGGGTCAGGACGGTCATATGAAAGCTAATGATATTGTGACTCCAGACCATATCCCCAACTCTCAACACAATCTACCTATTAATATAAAAAGTACCTGGTGTACCATAGCCGGTACAGTGTACCCCTATGTTAATAGTTGTGACCTACAGACCGGATTCAGACAGCATATAACAAATGCTAAGGATATTGGGGCTCCAGAGCATCCCCCAACCCTTCAACACAATCCACTATTTAATTAAAGAGTTACCTGGTGTTACCATAGACGGTACATTGTACCCCTATGTAAATATTGTGACCTCCATACCGGTTAGACCTCGTAGAGCAAGCTAATGATATTGTGGCTCCAGACCCTATCCCCGACCCACAACACAATCCACTATTATATATATGTCGAGTACCTGGCGTACCGTAGCCGCGTACAGTGTACCCCTATGTCAATATTGTGACCTCCATACCGGTCAGACCTAGGAATAGACACGCCCAAAATATTGTGGCTCCCGGACACTATCACCAACCCTCAA
>JAVRFV010000147.1:173603-265241 GCA_032716605.1 Paralithodes platypus | reverse complement strand
TAAACAAGTTTAAAGCCAAAAAAACGTTGTTTTGTAATACATTATAGGGTCTAGGAGCAACCCGAAAAAAGTTGATCTGTAAGATTGAAGCTTTGGACGGCGGCCCATCTTGAATTTATGCCAAATTACCACTTTTCCCAGTGTCCAAAAAGTGGAGACTTTTTATATGTTCATCAGAGGACCTAATAAACAAGTGTAAAGTCCAAACAAACCTATCTATTGCAATTTTGTTCTATGTCCAGTTAAATGATTGCTAGATTTACTGGACTACCCTGGTGGTGTCCCGTCGCCCAGCCTCACTGTCTGGGCTGAGTGACACTACGCAGTGGTGGCGTCGGGCAGGCCCAGCCACACTGGGTAGGCTACGGGACACCACCACAAGTGTTCCACGTATACAAAGCTTGATTTTTATAGCTAAATTTGATTCATATCGTAATTCCCATATATTTGTCTTAGTCCGTTTACCACGTTCCCTTTGATCCCTACCCAGGTTACCTCACAAAAAGTCTTTGGTAAATCGTTGTTATACCCCTCACACGTCTAATCTCCTCCAAGCGTGGGAAATTGAAATTCTTCAGGTGTGTGTCTATGTTTTGGTGTGTGTGTGTGTGTACAAATGAATGGTAACGGTTGTGGTTGGAAATACAGGTATGTTACGTCTGTGTTTGTGAATGAAAGTACGAAAATGTTTTCTGAGTGATTGTGCATATAAATGTGTGTTTTGTGGTATGATGTGTGTGGTGAGCACGTGTCTTTGTCTATTTGTGAGTAGAATAATACGGTGGCAGTGGTAAGTTGTTTTTAACCCCTTCTTTTACCGGGGACGGTCCCTTTTACTATATGTTTGGTGCTGTCATTGCTATTGGACGATTTAATTCATGTTAGGAAGGACGTGGATCAATTGAAAAAGCTGTCACATACTATCTCAAATTAATCCTTTTAGCATACCATACTATCCTTCCTAAGCGTGCATAAAATCGCCTTACATGTAGCTGACATCAATTACAAAAGACGTCACCGGTATAGAAGGGGTATAATAGTTAATCCTTGTGCCCTTGCAATCAAAAATGCGTGTGTGTGTGTGTGCTAATATAATATGTGTGACTATATCTATATATATATATATATAATGTGTGTGTGTTGTGTGGGTGTGTCATAAATATTATAATTAGTTATTAGTATGTGACTGACTGTGACTTATTAGTTAATATTGCTATTCATATTGGTAGAGAAGACGAATATTGTAGAGGATAATATTATGATAGGTGTTTTAAGTGGATGATCAAGGATATCCTAAGAGATATCTGTACCGGTATATGGGTATTAAGCTTAATAACCTGCCTTCTGTCTCCTTCATTCACAGAAAAGAAGAAAAAAACAAATATAACTAGAGAGAAGAGATATAAGAAATGGGAGCCTGCAATAAAGCCGATTGGCCCACACCAGGCAGATCCCTCTTACAACCCAACGGGCTCCATCTCGTCCATAGGCCTATCTAATTGTATTTTGAAGCTCCTATCGGTTATCCTTGATCCACACTATGGCGCTAGGTAGCCTGTTCCACATACCTACCAACTCTTACCAAGAACCCAGTATTTGCCTATATTTCTTGGAACGACATGTTTCCCATTTGAAACCATTCTAGTTTGAGTTTTTCCTCGCTATCACTGAGCTTCAGATACATCCTTTCATATCCCCTATACATTTAGCCTATCTCATTTACCCACTTGAGACACCTCTATCATATCTATCATATCATATCAATCATATTCTAACTCTGCGTCTTTCTAACGAATGTATCCTAGCTTCCTTCAACCTGTCTTCATATGGGGATTTCTAATATTACAGATTGATTATTGTCATTCTCAGTTGTATCACTCTATCCAAGGAATATAATGGTTCATTCTGTAATAGGGACCTCCAATTTTGAACAGCGATAATCCCATATGTAGCCGTCACTACCGCTACTAAAATTTCAAGATTACGGTCCTGCGGTTCTTTTAACATCACACTTCTAGATATACATCCCCAGAACTCTATTTGCCTTATTTCGAACACTGATGCATTGTTCTTTGGTTTCAAATCACAGTTGACGATGATTCTCAAGTCTTTTTGGGGGAGGTTAGTTATAATCCCACGTTCTCGAAATTGTACATCCTGCATTCTTCTATCGATTTACTCAATTTTACTACTCTGAATTTACCTACATTGGAACTTCATCTGCCAATTTACTTACCCATGTCGTGTAGTATGTCTAAATCTGATTTGTAGTGTTCCCCATTTTAGTGTAATCTGTCAATTTACTGATTTTGCTCGTTTTAGTTCCTACATCAAGGTATGTTAATATAGCTATATTATGATATATTATATATATATATATAGTATAGGCGATATATATATATAGATGAAGATGAGGAGAGAGAGAGAGAGAGAGAGAGGAGAGGATAGGAGAGAGGTGAGAGTGAGAGTCCAGACCATCAGAATATTATGCTGGTAGGTACAATTTACAAGTAGGTGTTAATGTTCTGGATTACCTGGATTATCTTGAGATCTTAAGGTAAAGGGTCCACGTACTATCCGCTGGTATCCATAAGGTTGGTCAGCGGGGTTTTTTTTTTCTCGCAACCTTCTTCGGCCGCACTCACATATGGTAGCAATATTAATGTTTTATAATGCTACAGATTTACCAATTACCATCCCTATCCTAACTTAACCAAACATCACACTTGGATGCCAATTATAATCACTAGACAATACATGCATCATCAATTGAGAAATTGTACCTATTATCTTCCATGTTGATTCACTATATAAACACACACAAACTCATGCACATTCACATTTTCACACACAAAATCATTCAGGAACACATATTCGTATTCCTACCCACAATGTCATAAACTCGCATTGCGTGTATTCACCTTGAAGAACAAGTTCGGTGATTTATATTCATATATCTACACACACACACACACACACACTTTTAGATTACCACTCGACAACGCACATATATTCGAACATACATTCACAACTACGCACTCGCCTTCACATTTCCAATCCGAATACACACACACACATTGATATTCCCTCCCCCATCATACCCACACTCTAATTGTCTTTCAGAACCACACGCACAAATACATATTCGCATTCCTAATCACAACACACATCCACAAAGACAAGTCATGTGAATGACTCTCTCTCTCTCTCTCTCTCTCTCTCTCTCTCTCTCTATCACACACACACACACACACACACAAACACATACACACACACTCACAAATATTGGACATTCATTATTAATTTTGTACATCCCATATACAAACCCATATTTCCACTCACAAACGTACAAACTTTATGCTCCTACATGCACATTCGTACTCATGCACGCAAGCTCCCTGCCCCCCCCCCCAACTGGCCTACGCAAGGCCGATCAACTCGCACTGAATTAATTCATTAGGTAGTATCCAGTTTATTCTTGAAAGCCTACTGCTACTGAGCTGAGCACTGTACA
This sequence comes from Paralithodes platypus, assembly GCA_032716605.1. Lineage (NCBI taxonomy): Eukaryota > Metazoa > Arthropoda > Malacostraca > Decapoda > Lithodidae > Paralithodes > Paralithodes platypus. The sequence continues at coordinate 261,727 of JAVRFV010000147.1, read as the reverse complement.
GTGTACCGGTACTTTGCAATTGCTTTCACAAATATATAATTTTGTTCCAAATTATGACCCAAACATGCATGCCATTACAAACGCACACACATACTCATGTAGACATGCATTTGCACATCCATATAACATTCGTAAACAAACATTAATTTACGCACATATATTGTATTTGCATTACTTTATATTCTCACAAACATATTTATTTACACAAACACATGTAACTATCCACACATTGACGCACTTGTGCCTGTGAACGTCGTCAAGCTGTCTTATAGCACGTTATGCAAGTATGAATGACATTACTTCTGTTTGATCATTATATCATAATGGTAACAGATATGTAGACAATAGACATGTGGAATAGGCTACCTAGCGCCATTGTGGGATCAAGAACGATAGAGTTTCAAAATAAAATTAGATAAACATATGAACGAGATGGGTTGGGTGTGAGACGGATCTGCCTTGTGTGGGTCAATCGACTTTCTGCAGACTCCCATATGTTCTTATAAGATGGATGTGTAAGAAGAATAATATACACACAAATATAATGGCTATATATAAGGCCTAGTTAGATGTATAAATAGGTATGTGTGAGTGTGTGTGGCGTAGGGGCGTAGGGACTTGAGTGTGGAATAGGTCTGTATATACAACAAGTAAGATTATAATTTAATAAAGTCAAACGTTTTTAATGATACTATAAATAATAATCCAAATAATTTCGATTCAACAGTCTAATTGGCTGAATTATATGGCGATAAATACGAAAACACTTGTGGTGGTGTCCCGTAGCCTACCCAGTGTGGCTGGGCTGCGAGACACCACTGGTAGTGTCGTGACACCCCTGGTGGTGTCCCGCAGCCACTTCGATTAATATAACGAGTACCTGGTGTACCATAGCCGGTACAGTGTACCCCTATGTCAATATTGTGACCTTCATACCCGGCAGGACTCATATAGGAAGCTAATGATATTGTGGCTCCAGTCCTTATCCACAACACTCAACACAATCCACTATTAATATACCGAGTACCAGGTGTACCATAGCCGGTACAGTGTACCCCTATGTCAATATTGTGACCTCCATACCGGTCAGACCTCATATAGCAAGGTAATGATATTGTGGCTCCAGACCCTATCCACAACCCTCAACACAACACGCAATTAATATAACGAGTACCTGGTGTACCATAGCCGGTACAGTGTACCCCTATGTCAATATTGTGACCTCCATACCGGTCAGACCTCATATAGCAAGCTAATGATATTGTGGCTCCAGACCCTTTCTACAACCCTCAACACAATCCTCTATTAATATAATGTGTAGCTGGTGTACCATAGCCGGTACAGTGTACCACTTTATCAGTATTGTGACCTGCATACCGGTCAGACCTCATACAGTAAGCTAATATTATTGTGGCTCCAGTCCTTATCCACAACCCTCAACACAATCCACTATTAATATAACGAGTACCTGGTGTACCATAGCCGGTACAGTGTACCCCTATATCAATATTGTGACCTCCATACCAGTCAGACCTCGAATAGCAAGCTAATAATATTGTGGCTCCAGACCCTATCCCCAAGCCTCAGCACAATCCACTATCAATATAATGAGTACCTGATGTACCATAGCCGGTACAGTGTACCCCTATTTCAATATTGACACCTCCATACCGGTCAGAACTCGAATAGCAAGAAAATGATATTGTGGCTCCAGACCCTATTCCCAACCCTCAACAGAATCCACTATTTATTTAACGAGTACCTGGTGTACCATAACCGGTACAGTGTACCCCTATGTCAATACTGTGACCACCATACCGGTCAGACCTCATATAGCAAGCTAATGATATTGTGGCTCCAGACCCTATCCCCAACCCTCAACACAATCCACTATTAATATAATGAGTACCTGGTGTACCATAGCCGGTACAGTGTATCCCTATGGCAATATTGTGACCTACATACCGGCCATACCTCATGTAGCAAGCCAATGATATTTGGTTCCGGACCCTATCCACAACCCTCAACACAATCCACTTTTAATATAACGAGTTCCTGATGTACCATAGCCGGTACAGTGTACCCCTATGTCAATATTGTGACCTCCATACCCGGCAGACCTCATATAGCAAGCTAATGATATTGTGGCTCAAGACCCTATCTACAACCCTCAACACAATCCACTATTAATATAACGTGCACCTGGTGTACCATACCCGGTACAGTGTACCCCTATGGAAATATTGTGACATATATACCGGCCATACATCATGTAGCAAGCCAATGATATTGTGGTTCCAGACCCTATCCACAACCCTCAACACAATCCACTATTAATATGAGGAGTTCCTGGTGTACCATAGCCGGTACAGTGTACCCCTATGTCAATATTGTGACCTCCATACTCGGCAGACCTCATATAGCAAGCTAATGATATTGTGGCTCCAGACCCTATCCACAACCCTCAACACAATCCACTATTAATATAACGAGCACCTGGTGTAACATAGCCGGTACAGTGTACCCCTATGTCAATATTGTGATCTTCATACCGGTCAGACCTCATATAGCAAGCTAATGATATTGTGGCTCCAGACCCTATACACAACCCTCAACACAATCCACTATTAATATAATGTGTACCTGGTGTACCATAGACGGTACAGTGTACCTATATGTCAATATTGTGACCTCCATACCGGTCAGACCTCATATAGCAAGCTAATGGTATTGTGGTTCCAGTCCTTATCCACAACCCTCAACACAATCCACTATTAATATAACGTGTACCTGGTGTACCATAGACGGTACAGTGTACCCATATGTCAATATTGTGACCTCCATACCCGGCAGACCTCATATAGCAAGCTAATGATATTGTGGCTCCAGACCCTATCCCCAAGCCTCAACACAATCCACTATTAATATAACGAGTACCTGGTGTACCATAGCCGGTACAGTGTACCCCTATTTCAATATTGTGACTTCCATTCCGGTCAGAACTCGAATAGCAAGAACATTTTATTGTGGCTCCAGACCCTATACACAACCCTCAACACAATCCACTATTAATATAATGTGTACCTGGTGTACCATAGACGGTACAGTGTACCTATATGTCAATATTGTGACCTCCATACCGGTCAGACCTCATATAGCAAGCTAATGGTATTGTGGCTCCAGTCCTTATCCACAACCCTCAACACAATCCACTATTAATATAACGTGTACCTGGTGTACCATAGACGGTACAGTGTACCCATATGTCAATATTGTGACCTCCATACCTGGCAGACCTCATATAGCAAGCTAATGATATTGTGGCTCCAGACCCTATACACAACCCTCAACACAATCCACTATTAATATAATGTGTACCTGGTGTACCATAGACGGTACAGTGTACCTATATGTCAATATTGTGACCTCCATACCGGTCAGACCTCATATAGCAAGCTAATGATATTGTGGCTCCAGACCCTATCCACAACCCTCAACACAATCCACTATTAATATAACGTGTACCTGGTGTACCATAGCCGGTACAGTGTACCCTTATGTCAATATTATGACCTCCATACCGGTCAGGCCTCATATATCAAATCAAGCTAAAGATATTGTGGCTGCAGCCCCTATCCACACCCTTCAACACAATCCACTATTAATATAACGAGTACCAGGTGTACCATAGCAGATACAGTGTACCCCTATTTCAATATTGTGACCTCCATACCAGTCAGACCTCGAATAGCAATCTAATAATATTGTGGCTCCAGACCCTATCCCCAAGCCTCAACACAATCCACTATTAATATAACGAGTACCTGGTGTACCATAGCCGGTACAGTGTACCCCTATTTCAATATTGTGACTTCCATTCCGGTCAGAACTCGAATAGCAAGAACATTTTATTGTGGCTCCAGACCCTATTCCCAACCCTCAACAGAATCCACTATTAATATAACGAGTACCTGGTGTACAATAGCCGGTACAGTGTACCCCTATGTCAATATTGTGACCTCCATACCAGTCAGACCTCATATAGCAAGCTAATGATATTGTGGCTCCAGACCCTATCCCCAACCCTCAACACAATCCACTATTAATATAATGAGTACCTGGTGTACCATAGCCGGTACAGTGTACCCCTATGTCAATATTGTGACCTCCATACCTGGCAGACCTCATATAGCAAGCTAATGATATTGTGGCTCCAGACCCTATCCCCAACCCTCAACACAATCCACTAATAATATAACGAGTATCTGGTGTACCATAGCCGGTACAGTGTACCCCTATGTCAATATTGTGACCTACATACCGGTCAAACCTCATATAGCAAGCTAATGATATTGTGGCTCCAGACCCTATCCACAACCCTCAACACAACCCGCAATCAATATAATGAGTACCTGGTGTACCATAGCCGGTACAGTGTACCCCTATGTCAATATTATGACCTCAATACCGGTCAGGCCTCATATATCAAGCTAAAGATATTGTGGCTCCAGTCCCTATCCACAACCTTCAACACAATCCACTATTAATATAACGAGTACCTGGTGTATCATAACCGGTACAGTGTACCCCTATGTCAATATTGTGACCTCCATACCGGTCAGACCTCATATAGCAAGGTAATGGTATTGTGGCTCCAGTCCTTATCCACAACCCTCAACACAATCAACTATTAATATAACTAGTACCTGGTGTACCATAGCCGGTACAGTGTACCCCTATATCAATATTGTGACCTCCATACCAGTCAGACCTCGAATAGCAAGCTAATAATATTGTGGCTCCAGACCCTATCCCCAAGCCTCAACACAATCCACTATCAATATAACCTGATGTACCATAGCCGGTACAGTGTACCCCTATATCAATATTGTGACCTCCATACCAGTCAGACCTCGAATAGCAAGCTAATAATATTGTGGCCCCAGACCCTATCCCCAATCCTCAACACAATCCACTATCAATATAACGAGTACCTGATGTACCATAGCCGGTACAGTGCACCCCTATTTCAATATTGTGACCTCCATACCGGTCAGAACTCGAATAGCAAGAAAATTATATTGTGGCTCCAGACCCTATTCCCAACCCTCAACAGAATCCACTATTAATATAACGAGTACCTGGTGTACCATAACCGGTACAGTGTACCCCTATGTCAATACTGTGACCTCCATACCGGTCAGACCTCATATAGCAAGCTAATGATATTGTGGCTCCAGACCCCATCCCCAACCCTCAACACAATCCACTATTAATATAATGAGTACCTGGTGTACCATAGCCGGTACAGTGTACCCCTATTTCAATATTGACACCTCCATACCGGTCAGAACTCGAATAGCAAGAAAATGATATTGTGGCTCCAGACCCTATTCCCAACCCTCAACAGAATCCACTATTTATTTAACGAGTACCTGGTGTACCATAACCGGTACAGTGTACCCCTATGTCAATACTGTGACCTCCATACCGGTCAGACCTCATATAGCAAGCTAATGATATTGTGGCTCCAGACCCTATCCCCAACCCTCAACACAATCCACTATTAATATAATGAGTACCTGGTGTACCATAGCCGGTACAGTGTACCCCTATGGCAATATTGTGACCTACATACCGGCCATACCTCATGTAGCAAGCCAATGATATTTGGTTCCGGACCCTATCCACAACCCTCAACACAATCCACTTTTAATATAACGAGTTCCTGATGTACCATAGCCGGTACAGTGTACCCCTATGTCAATATTGTGACCTCCATACCGGTCAGACCTCATATAGCAAGCTAATGATATTGTGGCTCAAGACCCTATCTACAACCCTCAACACAATCCACTATTAATATAACGTGCACCTGGTGTACCATACCCGGTACAGTGTACCCCTATGGAAATATTGTGACCTATATACCGGCCATACATCATGTAGCAAGCCAATGATATTGTGGTTCCAGACCCTATCCACAACCCTCAACACAATCCACTATTAATATGAGGAGTTCCTGGTGTACCATAGCCGGTACAGTGTACCCCTATGTCAATATTGTGACCTCCATACTCGGCAGACCTCATATAGCAAGCTAATGATATTGTGGCTCCAGACCCTATCCACAACCCTCAACACAATCCACTATTAATATAACGAGTACCTGGTGTACCATAGCCGGTACAGTGTACCCCTATGTCAATATTGTGACCTCCATACCGGTCAGACCTCATATAGCAAGCTAATGATATTGTGGCTCCAGACCCTATACACAACCCTCAACACAATCCACTATTAATATAATGTGTACCTGGTGTACCATAGACGGTACAGTGTACCTATATGTCAATATTGTGACCTCCATACCGGTCAGACCTCATATAGCAAGCTAATGGTATTGTGGTTCCAGTCCTTATCCACAACCCTCAACACAATCCACTATTAATATAACGTGTACCTGGTGTACCATAGACGGTACAGTGTACCCATATGTCAATATTGTGACCACCATACCAGGCAGACCTCATATAGCAAGCTAATGATATTGTGGCTCCAGACCCTATCCCCCAAGCCTCAACACAATCCACTATTAATATAACGAGTACCTGGTGTACCATAGCCGGTACAGTGTACCCCTATTTCAATATTGTGACTTCCATTCCGGTCAGAACTCGAATAGCAAGAACATTTTATTGTGGCTCCAGACCCTATACACAACCCTCAACACAATCCACTATTAATATAATGTGTACCTGGTGTACCATAGACGGTACAGTGTACCTATATGTCAATATTGTGACCTCCATACCGGTCAGACCTCATATAGCAAGCTAATGGTATTGTGGCTCCAGTCCTTATCCACAACCCTCAACACAATCCACTATTAATATAACGTGTACCTGGTGTACCATAGACGGTACAGTGTACCCCTGTCAATATTGTGACCTCCATACCTGGCAGACCTCATATAGCAAGCTAATGATATTGTGGCTCCAGACCCTATACACAACCCTCAACACAATCCACTATTAATATAATGTGTACCTGGTGTACCATAGACGGTACAGTGTACCTATATGTCAATATTGTGACCTCCATACCGGTCAGACCTCATATAGCAAGCTAATGATATTGTGGCTCCAGACCCTATCCACAACCCTCAACACAATCCACTATTAATATAACGTGTACCTGGTGTACCATAGCCGGTACAGTGTACCCTTAAATCAATATTATGACCTCCATACCGGTCAGGCCTCATATATCAAATCAAGCTAAAGATATTGTGGCTGTAGCCCCTATCCACACCCTTCAACACAATCCACTATTAATATAACGAGTACCAGGTGTACCATAGCAGATACAGTGTACCCCTATTTCAATATTGTGACCTCCATACCAGTCAGACCTCGAATAGCAATCTAATAATATTGTGGCTCCAGACCCTATCCCCAAGCCTCAACACAATCCACTATTAATATAACGAGTACACTGGTGTACCATAGCCGGTACAGTGTACCCCTATTTCAATATTGTGACTTCCATTCCGGTCAGAACTCGAATAGCAAGAACATTTTATTGTGGCTCCAGACCCTATTCCCAACCCTCAACAGAATCCACTATTAATATAACAAGTACCTGGCGTACAATAGCCGGTACAGTGTACCCCTATGTCAATATTGTGACCTCCATACCAGTCAGACCTCATATAGCAAGCTAATGATATTGTGGCTCCAGACCCTATCCCCAACCCTCAACACAATCCACTATTAATATAATGAGTACCTGGTGTACCATAGCCGGTACAGTGTACCCCTATGTCAATATTGAGACCTCCATACCCGGCAGACCTCATATAGCAAGCTAATGATATTGTGGCTCCAGACCCTATCCCCAACCCTCAACACAATCCACTAATAATATAACGAGTATCTGGTGTACCATAGCCGGTACAGTGTACCCCTATGTCAATATTGTGACCTACATACCGGTCAAACCTCATATAGCAAGCTAATGATATTGTGGCTCCAGACCCTATCCACAACCCTCAACACAACCCGCAATTAATATAACGAGTACCTGGTGTACCATAGCCGGTACAGTGTACCCCTATGTCAATATTATGACCTCAATACCGGTCAGGCCTCATATATCAAGCTAAAGATATTGTGGCTCCAGTCCCTATCCACAACCTTCAACACAATCCACTATTAATATAACGAGTACCTGGTGTATCATAACCGGTACAGTGTACCCCTATGTCAATATTGTGACCTCCATACCGGTCAGACCTCATATAGCAAGGTAATGGTATTGTGGCTCCAGTCCTTATCCACAACCCTCAACACAATCAACTATTAATATAACTAGTACCTGGTGTACCATAGCCGGTACAGTGTACCCCTATGTCAATATTGTGACCTCCATACCGGTCAGACCTCGAATAGCAAGCTAATAATATTGTGGCTCCAGACCCTATCCCCAAGCCTCAACACAATCCACTATCAATATAACCTGATGTACCATAGCCGGTACAGTGTACCCCTATATCAATATTGTGACCTCCATACCAGTCAGACCTCGAATAGCAAGCTAATAATATTGTGGCCCCAGTCCTTATCCACAACCCTAAACACAATCCACTATTAATATAACGAGTACCTGGTGTACCATAGCCGGTACAGTGTACCCCTATGTCAATATTGTGACCTCCATACCGGTCAGACCTCGAATAGCAAGCTAATGATATTGTGGCTCCAGACCCTATCCCCAACCCTCAAGACAATCCTCTATTAATATAATGAGTACCTGGTGAACCATAGCCAGTACAGTGTACCCCTTTGTCAATATTGTGACCTCCATACCGGTCAGGCCTCGAATAGCAAGCTAATGATATTTTGGCTCCAGACCCTATCCACAACCCTCAACACAATCCACTATTATTATAACGTGTACCTGGGGTACCATAGCCGGTACAGTGTACTCCTATGTCAATATTGTGACCTCCATACCGGTCAGACCTCATATAGCAAGCTAATGATATTGTGGCTCCAGACCCTATCCCCAACCCTCAACAGAATCCACTATTAATATAACGAGTACCTGGTGTACCATAGCCAGTACAGTGTACCCCTATGTCAATATTGTGACCTCCATACCGGTCAGACCTCATATAGCAAGCTAGTGATATTGTGGCTCCAGACCCTATCCACAACCCTCAACACAATCCACTATTAATATAACGAGTACCTGGTGTACCATAGCCGGTACAGTGTACCCCTATGTCAATATTGTGACCTCCATACCGGTCAGACCTCATATAGCAAGCTAATGATATTGTGGCTCCAGACCCTATCCACAACCCTCAACACAATCCACTATTAATATAACGAGTACCTGGTGTACCATAGCCGGTACAGTGTACCCCTATGTCAATATTGTGACCTCCATACCGGTCAGACCTCATATAGCAAGCTAATGATATTGTGGCTCCAGACCCTATCCACAACCCTCAACACAATCCACTATTAATATAACGAGTACCTGGTGTACCATAGCCGGTACAGTGTACCCCTATGTCAATATTGTGACCTCCATACCGGTCAGACCTCATATAGCAAGCTAATGATATTGTGGCTCCAGACCCTATCCACAACCCTCAACACAATCCACTATTAATATAACGAGTACCTGGTGTACCATAGCCGGTACAGTGTACCCCTATGTCAATATTGTGACCTCCATACCGGTCAGACCTCATATAGCAAGCTAATGATATTGTGGCTCCAGACCCTATCCACAACCCTCAACACAATCCACTATTAATATAACGAGTACCTGGTGTACCATAGCCGGTACAGTGTACCCCTATGTCAATATTGTGACCTCCATACCGGTCAGACCTCATATAGCAAGCTAATGATATTGTGGCTCCAGACCCTATCCACAACCCTCAACACAATCCACTATTAATATACCGAGTACCTGGTGTACCATAGCCGGTACAGTGTATCCCAATGTCAATATTGTGACCTCCATACCGGTCAAACCTCATATAGCCAGCTAATGATATTGTGGCTCCAGGCCCTATCCCCAACCCTCAATACAATCCACTATTAATATAACGAGTACCTGGTGTACCATAGCCGGTACAGTGAACCCCTATGTCAATATTGTGACCTCCATACCGGTCAGAACTTGAATAGCAAGCTAATTATATTGTGGCTCCACTCCCTATCCACAACCCTCAACACAATCCACTATTAATATAACGAGTACCTGGTGTACCATAGCCGGTACAGTGTACCCCTATGTCAATATTGTGACCTCCATACCGGTCAGACCTCATATAGCAAGCTAATGATATTGTGGCTCCAGACCTTATCCACAACCCTCAACACAATCCACTATTAATATAACGAGTACCTGGTGTACCATAGCCGGTACAGTGTACCCCTATGTCAATATTGTGACCTCCATACCGGTCAGACCTCATATAGCAAGCTAATGATATTGTGGCTCCAGACCCTATCCACAACCCTCAACACAATCCACTATTAATATAACGAGTACCTGGTGTACCATAGCCGGTACAGTGTACCCCTATGTCAATATTGTGACCTCCATACCGGTCAGACCTCATATAGCAAGCTAATGATATTGTGGCTCCAGACCCTATCCACAACCCTCAACACAATCCACTATTAATATAACGAGTACCTGGTGTACCATAGCCGGTACAGTGTACCCCTATGTCAATATTGTGACCTCCATACCGGTCAGACCTCATATAGCAAATCAAGCTAAAGATATTGTGGCTCCCCCTATCCACACCCTCAACACAATCCACTATTAATATAACGAGTACCTGGTGTACCATAGCCGGTACAGTGTACCCCTATGTCAATATTGTGACCTCCATACCGGTCAGACCTCATATAGCAAGCTAATGATATTGTGGCTCCAGACCCTATCCACAACCCTCAACACAATCCACTATTAATATAACGAGTACCTGGTGTACCATAGCCGGTACAGTGTACCCCTATGTCAATATTGTGACCTCCATACCGGTCAGAACTCGAATAGCAAGCTAATGATATTGTGGCTCCAGACCCTATTCCCAACCCTCAACACAATCCACTATTAATATAACGAGTACCTGGTGTACCATAGCCGGTACAGTGTACCCCTATGTCAATATTGTGACCTCCATACCAGTCAGACCTCATATAGCAAGCTAATGATATTGTGGCTCCAGACCCTATCCCCAACCCTCAACACAATCCACTATTAATATAACGAGTACCTGGTGTACCATAGCCGGTACAGTATACCCCTATGTCAATATTGTGACCTCCATACCGGTCAGACCTCATATAGAAAGCTAATGATATTGTGGCTCCAGACCCTATCCACAACCCTCAACACAATCCACTATTAATATAACGAGTACCTGGTGTACCATAGCCGGTACAGTGTACCCCTATGTCAATATTGTGACCTTCATACCGGTCAGACCTCATGTAGCAAGCTGATGATATTGTGGATCCAGATCCTATCCACAACCCTCAACACAATCCACTATTAATATAACGTGTACCTGGTGTACCATAGCCGGTACAGTGTACCCCTATGTCAATATTGTGACCTCCATACCGGTCAGACCTCATATATCAAGCTAATGATATTGTGGCTCCAGTCCCTATCCCCAACCCTCAACAGAATCCAATATTAATATAACGAGTACCTGGTGTACCATACCCAGTACAGTGTACCCCTATGTCAATATTGTCACCTCCATACCGGTCAGACCTCATATAGCAAGCTAATGATATTGTGGCTCCAGACCCTATCCCCAACCCTCAACAGAATCTACTATTAATATAACGAGCACCTGGTGTACCATAGCCGGTACAGTGTACCCCTATGTCAATATTGTGACCTCCATACCGGTCAGACCTCATATAGCAAGCTAATGATATTGTTGCTCCAGTCCCTATCCACAACCCTCAACACAATCCACTATTAATATAACGAGTACCTGGTGTACCATAGCCGGTACAGTGTACCCCTATGTCAATATTGTGACCTCCATACCGGTCAGACCTCATATAGCAAGCTAATGATATTGTGGCTCCAGACCCTATCCCCAACCCTCAACACAATCCACTATTAATATAACGAGTACCTGGTGTACCATAGCCGGTACAGTGTACCCCTATGTCAATATTGTGACCTCCATACCGGTCAGACCTCATATAGCAAGCTAATGATATTGTGGCTCCAGACCCTATTCCCAACCCTCAACACAATCCACTATTAATATAACGAGTACCTGGTGTACCATAGCCGGTACAGTGTACCCCTATGTCAATATTGTGACCTCCATACCGGTCAGACCTCATATAGCAAGCTAATGATATTGTGGCTCCAGACCCTATCCACAACCCTCAACACAATCCACTATTAATATAACGAGTACCTGGTGTACCATAGCCGGTACAGTGTACCCCTATGTCAATATTGTGACCTCCATACCGGTCAGACCTCATATAGCAAGCTAATGATATTGTGGCTCCAGACAAAATCTACACCCTCAACACAATCCACTATTAATATAACGAGTACCTGGTGTACCATAGCCGGTACAGTGTACCCCTATGTCAATATTGTGACCTCCATACCGGTCAGACCTCATATAGCAAGCTAATGATATTGTGGCTCCAGACCCTATCCACAACCCTCAACACAATCCACTATTAATATAACGAGTACCTGGTGTACCCCTATGTCAATATTGTGACCTCCATACCGGTCAGACCTCATATAGCAAGCTAATGATATTGTGGCTCCAGACCCTATCTACAACCCTCAACACAATCCACTATTAATATAACGAGTACCTGGTGTACCATAGCCGGTACAGTGTACCCCTATGTCAATATTGTGACCTCCATACCGGTCAGACCTCATATAGCAAGCTAATGATATTGTGGCTCCAGACCCTATCTACAACCCTCAACACAATCCACTATTAATATAACGAGTACCTGGTGTACCATAGCCGGTACAGTGTACCCCTATGTCAATATTGTGACCTCCATACCGGTCAGACCTCATATAGCAAGCTAATGATATTGTGGCTCCAGACCCTATCCACAACCCTCAACACAATCCACTATTAATATAAAGAGTACCTGGTGTACCATAGCCGGTACAGTGTACCCCTATGTCAATATTGTGACCTCCATACCGGTCAGACCTCATATAGCAAGCTAATGATATTGTGGCTCCAGACCCTATCCACAACCCTCAACACAATCCACTATTAATATAACGAGTACCTGGTGTACCATAGCCGGTACAGTGTACCCCTATGTCAATATTGTGACCTCCATACCGGTCAGACCTCATATAGCAAGCTAATGATATTGTGGCTCCAGACCCTATCCACAACCCTCAACACAATCCACTATTAATATAACGTGTACCATAGCGGTACAGTGTACCCTATGTCAATATTGTGACCTCCATACCGGTCAGACCTCATATAGCAAGCTAATGATATTGTGGCTCCAGACACTATCTACAACCCTCAACACAATCCACTATTAATATAACGAGTACCTGGTGTACCATAGCCGGTACAGTGTACCCCTATGTCAATATTGTGACCTCCATACCGGTCAGACCTCATATAGCAAGCTAATGATATTGTGGCTCCAGACCCTATCAACAACCCTCAACACAATCCACTATTAATATAACGAGTACCTGGTGTACCATAGCCGGTACAGTGTACCCCTATGTCAATATTGTGACCTCCATACCGGTCAGACCTCATATAGCAAGCTAATGATATTGTGGCTCCAGACCCTATCCACAACCCTCAACACAATCCACTATTAATATAACGAGTACCTGGTGTACCATAGCCGGTACAGTGTACCCCTATGTCAATATTGTGACCTCCATACCGGTCAGACCTCATATATAGCAAGCTAATGATATTGTGGCTCCAGTCCCTATCTACAACCCTCAACACAATCCACTATTAATATAACGAGTACCTGGTGTACCATAGCCGGTACAGTGTACCCCTATGTCAATATTGTGACCTCCATACCGGTCAGACCTCATATAGCAAGCTAATGATATTGTGGCTCCAGACCCTATCTACAACCCTCAACACAATCCACTATTAATATAACGAGTACCTGGTGTACCATAGCCGGTACAGTGTACCCCTATGTCAATATTGTGACCTCCATACCGGTCAGACCTCATATAGCAAGCTAATGATATTGTGGCTCCAGACCCTATCCACAACCCTCAACACAATCCACTATTAATATAACGAGTACCTGGTGTACCATAGCCGGTACAGTGTACCCCTATGTCAATATTGTGACCTCCATACCGGTCAGACCTCATATAGCAAGCTAATGATATTGTGGCTCCAGACCCTATCTACAACCCTCAACACAATCCACTATTAATATAACGAGTACCTGGTGTACCATAGCCGGTACAGTGTACCCCTATGTCAATATTGTGACCTCCATACCGGTCAGACCTCATATAGCAAGCTAATGATATTGTGGCTCCAGACACTATCTACAACCCTCAACACAATCCACTATTAATATAACGAGTACCTGGTGTACCATAGCCGGTACAGTGTACCCCTATGTCAATATTGTGACCTCCATACCGGTCAGACCTCATATAGCAAGCTAATGATATTGTGGCTCCAGACCCTATCTACAACCCTCAACACAATCCACTATTAATATAACGAGTACCTGGTGTACCATAGCCGGTACAGTGTACCCCTTTGTCAATATTGTGACCTCCATACCGGTTAGACTTCATATAGCAAGCTAATGATATTGAGGCACCAGACACTATCTACAACCCTCAACACAATCCACTATTAATATAACGAGTACCTGGTGTACCATAGCCGGTACAGTGTACCCCTATGTCAATATTGTGACCTCCATACCGGTCAGACCTCATATAGCAAGCTAATGATATTGTGGCTCCAGACCCTATCTACAACCCTCAACACAATCCACTATTAATATAACGAGTACCTGGTGTACCATAGCCGGTACAGTGTACCCCTATGTCAATATTGTGACCTCCATACCGGTCAGACCTCATATAGCAAGCTAATGATATTGTGGCTCCAGACCCTATCCACAACCCTCAACACAATCCACTATTAATATAACGAGTACCTGGTGTACCATAGCCGGTACAGTGTACCCCTATGTCAATATTGTGACCTCCATACCGGTCAGACCTCATATAGCAAGCTAATGATATTGTGGCTCCAGACACTATCTACAACCCTCAACACAATCCACTATTAATATAACGTGTACCTGGTGTACCATAGCCGGTACAGTGTACCCCTATGTCAATATTGTGACCTCCATACCGGTCAGACCTCATATAGCAAGCTAATGATATTATGGCTCAGACCCTATCCACAACCCTCAACACAATCCACTATTAATATAACGAGTACCTGTACCCCTATGTCAATATTGTGACCTCCATACCGGTCAGACCTCATATAGCAAGCTAATGATATTGTGGCTCCAGACACTATCTACAACCCTCAACACAATCCACTATTAATATAACGAGTACCTGGTGTACCATAGCCGGTACAGTGTACCCCTATGTCAATATTGTGACCTCCATACCGGTCAGACCTCATATAGAAAGCTAATGATATTGTGGCTCCAGGCCCAATCCACAACCTTCACCACAATCCACTATTAATATAACGAGTACCTGGTGTACCATAGCCGGTACAGTGTACCCCTATGTCAATATTGTGACCTCCATACCGGTCAGACCTCATATAGCAAGCTAATGATATTGTGGCTCCAGACACTATCTACAACCCTCAACACAATCCACTATTAATATAACGAGTACCTGGTGTACCATAGCCGGTACAGTGTACCCCTATGTCAATATTGTGACCTCCATACCGGTCAGACCTCATATAGCAAGCTAATGATATTGTGGCTCCAGACCCTATCTACAACCCTCAACACAATCCACTATTAATATAACGAGTACCTGGTGTACCATAGCCGGTACAGTGTACCCCTATGTCAATATTGTGACCTCCATACCGGTCAGACCTCATATAGCAAGCTAATGATATTGTGGCTCCAGATCCTATCCACAACCCTCAACACAATCCACTATTAATAAACCGAGAACCTGGTGTACCATAGCCGGTACAGTGTACCCCTATGTCAATATTGTGACCTCCATACCGGTCAGACCTCATATAGCAAGCTAATGATATTGTGGCTCCAGACACTATCTACAACCCTCAACACAATCCACTATTAATATAACGAGTACCTGATGTACCATAGCCGGTACAGTGTACCCCTATGTCAATATTGTGACCTCCATACCGGTCAGACCTCATATAGCAAGCTAATGATATTGTGGCTCCAGACCCTATCTACAACCCTCAACACAATCCACTATTAATATAACGAGTACCTGGTGTACCATAGCCGGTACAGTGTACCCCTATGTCAATATTGTGACCTCCATACCGGTCAGACCTCATATAGCAAGCTAATGATATTGTGGCTCCAGACACTATCTACAACCCTCAACACAATCCACTATCAATATAACGAGTACCTGGTGTACCATAGCCGGTACAGTGTACCCCTATGTCAATATTGTGACCTCTATACCGGTCAGACCTCATATAGCAAGCTAATGATATTGTGGCTCCAGTCACTATCTACAACCCTCAACACAATCCACTAAATAATATAACGAGTACCTGGTGTACCATAGCCGGTACAGTGTACCCCTATTTCAATATTGTGACCTCCATACCGGTCAGACCTCATATAGCAAGCTAGCGATATTGTGGCTCCAGACACTATCTACAATCCTCAACACAATCCACTATTAATATAAAGAGTACCTGGTGTACCATAGCCGGTACAGTGTACCCCTATGTCAATATTGTGACCTCCATACCGGTCAGACCTCATATAGCAAGCTAATGATATTGTGGCTCCAGACACTATCTACAACCCTCAACACAATCCACTATTAATATAACGAGTACCTGGTGTACCATAGCCGGTACAGTGTACCCCTATGTCAATATTGTGACCTCCATATCGGTCAGACCTCATATAGCAAGCTAATGATATTGTGGCTCCAGATGCTATCCACAACCCTCAACACAATCCACTATTAATATAACGAGTACCTGGTGTACCATAGCCGGTACAGTGTACCCCTATGTCAATATTGTGACTTCCATACGGATCAGACCTCATATAGCAAGCTAATGATATTGTGGCTCCAGACACTATCTACAACCCTCAACACAATCCACTATTAATATAACGAGTACCTGGTGTACCATAGCCGGTACAGTGTACCCCTATGTCAATATTGTGACCTCCATACCGGTCAGACCTCATATAGCAAGCTAATGATATTGTGGCTCCAGACACTATCTACAACCCTCAACACAATCCACCATTAATATAACAAGTACCTGGTGTACCATAGCCGGTACAGTGTACCCCTATGTCAATATTGTGACCTCCATACCGGTCAGACCTCATATAGCAAGCTAATGATATTGTGGCTCCAGACACTATCTACAACCCTCAACACAATCCACTATTAATATAACGAGTACCTGGTGTACCATAGCCGGTACAGTGTACCCCTATGTCAATATTGTGACCTCCATACCGGTCAGACCTCATATAGCAAGCTAATGATATTGTGGCTCCAGACACTATCTACAACCCTCAACACAATCCACTATTAGTATAACGAGTACCTGGTGTACCATAGCCGGTACAGTGTACCCCTATGTCAATATTGTAACCTCCATACCGGTCAGACTTCATATAGCAAGCTAGTGATATTGTGGCTCCAGACACTATCTACACCCCTCAACACAATCCACTATTAATATAACGATTACCTGGTGTACCATAGCCGGTACAGTGTACCCCTATGTCAATATTGTGACCTCCATACCGGTCAGACCTCATATAGCAAGCTAATGATATTGTGGCTCCAGACACTATCTACAACCCTCAACACAATCCACTATTAATATAACGAGTACCTGGTGTACCATAGCCGGTACAGTGTACCCCTATGTCAATATTGTGATCTCCATACCGGTCAGACCTCATATAGCAAGCTAATGATATTGTGGCTCCAGACCTTATCCACAACCCTTAAAACAATCCACTATTACTATAACGAGTACCTGGTGTACCATAGCCGGTACAGTGTACCCCTATGTCAATATTGTGACCTCCATACCGGTCAGACCTCATATAGCAAGCTAATGATATTGTGGCTCCAGACCTCACCCACAATCCTTAAAACACTCCACTAATAATATAACGAGTACCTGGTGTACCATAGCCGGTACAGTGTACCCCTATGTCAATATTGTGACCTCCATACCGGTCAGACCTCATATAGCAAGCTAATGATATTGTGGCTCCAGACACTATCTATAACCCTCAACACAATCCACTATTAATATAACGAGTACCTGGTGTACCATAGCCGGTACAGTGTACCCCTATGTCAATATTGTGACCTCCATACCGGTCAGACCTCATATAGCAAGCTAATGATATTGTGGCTCCAGACCCTATCCACAACCTTCAACACAATCCAATGCTAATATAACGAGTACCTGGTGTACCATAGCCGGTACAGTGTACCCCTATGTCAATATTGTGACCTCCATACCGGTCAGACCTCATATAGCAAGCTAATGATATTGTGGCTCCAGACATTATCTACAACCCTCAACACAATCCACTATTAATATAACGAGTACCTGGTGTACCATAGCCGGTACAGTGTACCCCTATGTCAATATTGTGACCTCCATACCGGTCAGACCTCATATCTACCTCATATAGTAATTAGCAAGGTAATGATATTGTGGCTCCAGACCCTATCAACAACCCTCAACACAATCGACTATTAATATAACAAGTACCTGGTGTACCATAGCCGGTACAGTGTACCCCTATGTCAATATTGTGACCTCCATACCGGTCAGACCTCATATAGCAAGCTAATGATATTGTGGCTCCAGACACTATCTACAACCCTCAACACAATCCACTATTAATATAAAGAGTACCTGGTGTACCATAGCCGGTACAGTGTACCCCTATGTCAATATTGTGACCTCCATACCGGTCAGACCTCATATAGCAAGCTAATGATATTGTGGCTCCAGACACTATCTACAACCCTCAACACAATCCACTATTAATATAACGAGTACCTGGTGTACCATAGCCGGTACAGTGTACCCCTATGTCAATATTGTGACCTCCATACCGGTCAGACCTCATATAGCAAGCTAATGATATTGTGGCTCCAGACACTATCTACAACCCTCAACACAATCCACTATTAATATAACGAGTACCTGGTGTACCATAGCCGGTACAGTGTACCCCTATGTCAATATTGTGACCTCCATACCGGTCAGACCTCATATAGCATGCTAATGATATTGTGGCTCCAGACACTATCTACAACCCTCAACAACACAATCCACTATTAATAATACGAGTACCTGGTGTACCATAGCCGGTACAGTGTACCCCTATGTCAATATTGTGACCTCCATACCGGTCAGACATCATATAGCAAGCTAATAATAATGTGGCTCCAGACACTGTCTACCCTCAACACAATCCACTATTAATATAACTAGTACCTGGTGTACCATAGCCGGTACAGTGTACCCTTATGTAAATATTGTGACCTCCATACCAGTCAGACCTCGTATAGAAATCTGATGATATTGTGGCTCCAGACACTATCTACAACCCTCAGCACAATCCACTATTAATATAACGAGTACCTGGTGTACCATAGCCGGTACAGTGTACCCCTATGTCAATATTGTGACCTCCATACCAGTCAGACCTCGTATAGAAATCTGATGATATTGTGGCTCCAGACACTGTCTACCCTCAACACAATCCACTATTAATATAACGAGTATCTGGTGTACGATAGATAGCCGGTACAGTGTACCCCTATGTCAACATTGTGACCTCCATACCAGTCAGACCTCATATAGCAATTAGGTAATGCAATTGTGGCTCCAGACACAATCTATAACCCTCAACACAATCTACTATTAATATAACGAGTACCTGGTGTACCATAGCCTGTACAGTGTACCCTTATGTCAATATTGTGACCTCCATACCGGTCAGACCTCATATAGCAAGCTAATGATAATGTGGCTCCAGACACTATCTACAACCCTCAACACAATCCACTATTAGTATAACAAGTACCTGGCGTACCATAGCCGGTACAGTGTACCCCTATGTCAATATTGTGTCCTCCATACCGGTCAGACCTCATATAGCAAGCTAATGATATTGTGGCTCCAGATGCTATCCACAACCCTCAACACAATCCACTATTAATATAACGAGTACCTGGTGTACCATAGCCTGTACAGTGTACCCCTATGTCAATATTGTGACCTCTATAAGGGTCAGACCTCATATAGCAAGATAATGATATTGTGGCTCCAGACACTATCTACAACCCTCAACACAATCCACTGTTAATATAACTAGTACCTGATGTACCATAGCCTGTACAGTGTACCCCTATGTCAATATTGTGACCTCCATACCGGTCAGACATCCTATAGCAAGTTAATGATATTGTGGCTCCAGACACTATCTAAAACCCTCAACACAATCCACCATTAATATAACAAGTACCTGGTGTACCATAGCCGGTACAGTGTACCTCTTTGTCAATATTGTGACCTCCATACCGGTCAGACCTCATATAGCAAGCTAATGATATTGTGGCTCCAGACATTATCTACAACCCTCAACACAATCCACTATTAATATAACGAGTACCTGGTGTACCATAGCCGGTACAGTGTACCCCTATTTCAATATTGTGACCTCCATACCGGTCAGACCTCATATAGCAAGCTAATGATATTGTGGCTCCAGATCCTATCCACAACCCTTAACACAATCCACTATTACTATAACGAGTACCTGGTGTACCATAGCCGGTACAGTGTACCCCTATGTCAATATTGTGACCTCCATACCGGTCAGACCTCATATAGCAAGCTAATGATATTGTGGCTCCAGACACTATATACAACCCTCAACACAATCCATTATTAATATAACGAGTACCTGTTGTACCATAGCCGGTACAGTGTACCCCTTTGTCAATATAGTGACCTCCATACCGGTCAGACCTCATATAGCAAGCTAATGATATTGTGTCTCCTGACAATATCTACAACCCTCAACACAATCCACTATGTATATAAGGAGTACCAGGTGTACCATAACCGGTACAGTGTACCCCTATGACAATATTGTGACCTCCATACCGGTCAGACCTCATATAGCAAGCTAATGATATTGTGGCTCCAGACACTATCTACAGCCCTCAACACAATCCACTCTTAATATAACGAGTACCTGGTGTACCATAGCCGGTACAGTGTATCCCTATGTCAATATTGTGATCTCCATACCGGTCAGACCTCATATAGCAAGCTAATGATAATGTGGCTCCAGACCCTATCCACAACCCTTAAAACAATCCACTAATACTATAACGTGTACCTGGTGTACCATAGCCGGTACAGTGTACCCCTATGTCAATATTGTGACCTCCATACCAGTCAGACCTCATATAGCAATTAGCTAATGCAATTGTGGCTCCAGACACAATCTATAACCCTCAACACAATATACTATTAATATAACGAGTACATGGTGTACCATAGCCTGTACAGTGTACCCCTATGTTAATATTGTGGCCTCCATACCGGTCAGACCTCATATAGCAAGATAATGATATTGTGGCTCCAGACACAATCTACAACCCTCAACACAATCCACTATTAATAAAACGAGTACCTGGTGTACCATAGCTGGTACAGTGTACCCCTATGTCAATATTTTGACCTCCATACCGGTCAGACCTCATATAGCAAGCTAATGATAATGTGGCTCCAGACACTATCTACAACCCTCAACACAATCCACTACTACTATAACGAGTACCTGGTGTACCATAGCCGGTATAGTGTACCCTTATGTCAATATTGTGACCTCCATACCAGTCAGACCTCGTATAGAAATCTGATGATATTGTGGCTCCAGACACTATCAACAATCCTCAACACAATCCACTATTAATATAACGAGTACCTGGTGTACCATAGCCGGTACAGTGTACCCCTATGTCAATATTGTGACTTCCATACCAGTCAGACATCCTATAGCAAGTTAATAATATTGTGGCTCCAGACACTATCTAAAACCCTCAACACAATCCACCATTAATATAACAAGTAACTGGTGTACCATAGCCAGTACAGTGTATCTCTATGTCAATATTGTGACCTCCATACCGGTCAGACCTCATATAGCAAGCTATTGATATTGTGGCTCCAGACATTTTCTACAACCCTCAACACAATCCACTACTAATATAACGAGTACCTGGTGTACCATAGCCGGTACAGTGTACCCCTATGTCAATATTGTGACCTCCATACCGGTCAGACCTCATATAGCAAGCTAATGATATTGTGGCTCCAGACACTATCCACAACCCTCAACACAATCCACTATTACTATAACGAGTACCTGGTGTACCATAGCCGGTACAGTGTACCCCTATGTCAATATTGTGACCTCCATACCGGTCAGACTTCATACAGCAAGCTAATGATATTGTGGCTCCAGACACTATCTACAACCCACAACACAATCCTCTATTAATATAACGAGTACCTGGTGTACCATAGCCGGTACAGTGTACCCCTATGTCAATATTGTGATCTCCATACCGGTCAGACCTCATATAGCAAGCTATTGATATTGTGGCTCCAGATCCTATCCACAACCCTTAACACAATCCACTATTACTATAACGAGTACCTGGTGTACCATAGCCGGTACAGTGTACCCCTATGTCAATATTGTGACCTCCATACCGGTCAGACCTCATATAGCAAGCTAATGATATTGTGGCTCCAGACACTATCTACAACCCTCAACACAATCCATTATTAATATAACGAGTACCTGGTGTACCATAGCCGGTACAGTGTACCCCTTTGTCTTATTGTGACCTCCATACCTGTCAGACCTCATATAGCAAGCTAATGATATTGTGGCTCCTGACACTATCTACAACCCTATCACACAATCCACTATTAATATAAGGAGTACCAGGTGTACCATAACCGGTACAGTGTACCCCTATGACAATATTGTGACCTCCATACCGGTCAGACCTCATATAGCAAGCTAATGATAATGTGGCTCCAGACCCTATCCACAACCCTTAAAACAATCCACTATTACTATAACGTGTACCTGGTGTACCATAGTCTTTACAGTGTACCCCTATGTCAATATTGTGACCTCTATACCGGTCAGACCTCATATAGCAAGCTAATGATATTGTGGCTCCAGACCCTATCCACAACCCTTAAAACAATCCACTAATAACATAACGAGTACCTGGTGTACCATAGCCGGTACAGTGTACCCCTATGTCAATATTGTGACCTCCATACCAGTCAGACCTCATATAGCAATTAGCTAATGCAATTGAGGCTCCAGACACAATCTATAACCCTTAACACAATCCACTATTAATATAACGAGTACCTGGTGTACCATACCGGTAGAGTGTACCCCTATGTCAATATTGTGACCTCCATACCGGTCAGACCTCATATAGCAAGCTAATGATATTGTGGCTCCAGACACTATCTACAACCCTCAACACAATCCACTATTAATATAATGAGTACCTGGTGTACCATAGCCAGTACAGTGTACCCCTATATCAATATTGTGACCTCCATACCGGTCAGACCTCAAATAGCAAGCTAATGATATTGTGGCTCCAGAACCCATCTACAACCCTCAACACAATCCACTAATAATAAAACGGGTACCTGGTGTACCATAGCCGGTACTGTGTACCCCTATGTCAATATTGTGACCTCCATACCGGTCAGACCTCATAAAGTAATTAGCAAGCTAATGATATTATGGCTCCAGACACTATCTACAACCCTCAACACAATCCACTATTAATATAACGAGTACCTACCTGGTGTATCATAGTCGGTACAGTGTACCCCTATGTCAATATTGTGACGTCCATATCGGTCAGACCTCGTATAGCAAGCTAATGATATTGTGGCTCCAGACCCTATCAACAACCCTCAACACAATCGACTATTAATATAACAAGTACCTGGTGTACCATAGCCGGTACAGTGTACCCCTATGTCAATATTGTGTCCTCCATACCGGTCAGACCTCATATAGCAAGCTAATGATATTGTGGCTCCAGACCCTATCCACAACCTTCAACACAATCCAATATTAATATAACGAGTACCTGGTGTACCATAGCCGGTACAGTGTACCCCTATGTCAATATTGTGACCTTCATACTGGTCAGACCTCATAATTATAGCAAGCTAATGATATTGTGGCTCCAGACATTACCTACACTCCTCAACATAATCCACTCTTAATATAACGAGTACCTGGTGTACCATAGCCGGTACAGTGTACCCATATGTCAATATTGTGACCTCCATACCGGTCAGACCTCATATAGCAAGCTAATGATATTGTCGCTCCAGGCACTATCTACAACCCTCAACACAATCCACTATTAATATAACACGTACCTGGTGTACCATAGCCGGTACAGTGTACCCCTGTGTCAATATTGTGACCTCCATACCGGTCAGACCTCATATAGCAAGATAATGATATTGTGGCTCCAGACTCAATCTACAACTCTCAACACAATCCACTATTAATATAACTAGTACCTGGTGTACCATAGCCGGTACAGTGTACCCCTATGTCAATATTGTGACCTCCATACCGGTCAGACTTCATATAGCAAGCTAATGATAATGAGGCTCCAGACATTATCTACAACCCTCAACACAATCCACTATTAATATAACGAGTACCTGGTGTACCATAGCCGGTACAGTGTACCCTTATGTCAATATTGTGACCTCCATACCGGTCAGACCTCATATAGCAAGATAATGATATTGTGGCTCCAGACAGTATCTACAACCCTCAACACAATCCACTATTAATATAACGAGTACCTGGTGTACCATAGCCGGTACAGTGTACCCCTAAGTCAATATTGTGACCTCCATACCGGTCAGACCTCATATAGCAAGCTAATGTTATTGTGGCTCCAGGCACTATCTACAACCCTCAACACAATCCAAAAATAATATAACGAGTACCTGGGGTACCATAGCCGGTACAGTGTACCCCTATGTCAAAATTGTGACCTCCATACCTGTCAGACCTCATATAGCTAGTTAATGATAGTGTGGCTCCAGACACTATCTACAACCCTCAACGCAATCCACTATTAATATAAAGAGTACCTGGTGAACCATAGCCGGTACAATGTACCCCTATGTATTATTGTGACCTCCATACCGGTCAGACCTCATATAGCAAGCTAATGATATTGTGGCTCCAGAGACAATCTACAACCCTTAACACAATCTACTATTAATATAACTAGTTCCTGGAGTACCATAGCCGGTACAGTGTACCCCGATGTCAATATTGTGACCTTCATACCGGTCAGACCTCATATAGCAAGATAATGATATTGTGGCTCCAGACACTATCTACAACCCTCAACAGTATCCACTATTAATATGAGTACCTGGTGTACCATAGCCGGAACATTGTACCCCTATGTCAATATTGTGACCTCCATACAGGCCAGCCCTCATATAGCAAGCTAATGATATTGTCGCTCCAGACCCTATCAACAACCCTCAACACAATCGACTATTAATATAACAAGTACCTGGTGTACCATAGCCGGTACATTGTACCCCTATGTCAATATTGTGTCCTCCATACCGGTCAGACCTCATATAGCAAGCTAATGATATTGTGGCTCCAGACCCTATCCACAACCTTCAACACAATCCAATATTAATATAACGAGTACCTGGTGTACCATAGCCGGTACAGTGTACCCCTATGTCAATATTGTGACCTCCATACCGGTCAGACCTCATAAGTATAGCAAGCTAATGATATTGTGGCTCCAGACATTACCTACAACCCTCAACACAATCCCTTCTTAATATAACGAGTACCTGGTGTTCCATAGCCGGTACAGTGTACCCCTATGTCAATATTGTGACCTCCATACCGGTCAGACCTCTTATAGCAAGCAAATGATATTGTGGCTCCACACACTATCTACAACCCTCAACACAATCCACTATTAATATAACGAGTACCTGGTGTACCATAGCCGGTACAGTGTACCCTTATGTCAATATTGTGACCTCCATACCGGTCAGATCTCATATAGCAAGATAATGATATTGTGGCTCCAGACAGTATCTACAACCTTCAACACTATCCACTATTAATATAACGAGTACCTGGTGTACCATAGCCGGTACAGTGTACCCCTAAGTCAATATTGTGACCTCCATACCGGTCAGACCTCATATAGCAAGCTAATGTTATTGTGGCTCCAGGCACTATCTACATCCCTCAACACAATCCACTAATAATATAACAAGTACCTGGGGTACCATAGCCGGTACAGTGTACCCCTATGTCAAAATTGTGACCTCCATACCTGTCAGACCTCATATAGCTAGTTAATGATAGTGTGGCTCCAGACAATATCTACAACCCTCAACACAATCCACTATTAATATAAAGAGTACCTGGTGTACCATAGCCGGTACAATGTACCCCTATGTAATATTGTGACCTCCATACCGGTCAGACTTCATATAGCAAGCTAATGATATTGTGGCTCCAGACACAATCTACAACCCTCAACACAATCTACTATTAATATAACTAGTTCCTGGAGTACCATAGCCGGTACAGTGTACCCCGATGTCAATATTGTGACCTTCATACCGGTCAGACCTCATATAGCAAGATAATGATATTGTGGCTCCAGACCCTATCTGCAACCCACAACACTATCCACTATTAATATAATGAGTACCTGGTGTACCATAGCCGGAACATTGTACCCCTATGTCAATATTGTGACCTCCATACAGGCCAGCCCTCATATAGCAAGCTAATGATATTGTGGCTACAGACCCTATCCATAACCCTCAACTTAATCCACTATTAATATAACGAGTACCTGGTGTACCATAGCCGGTACAGTGTACCCCTATGTCAATATTGTGACCTTCATACCTGTCAGACCTCATATAGCAAGTTAATGATATTGTGGCTCCAGACACTATCTACACCCTCAACACAATCCACTATTAATATAAAGAGTACCTGGTGTACCATAGCCGGTACAGTGTACCCTTATGTCAATATTGTGACCTCCATACGGGCCAGACCTCATATAGCAAGCTAATGATATTGTGGCTCCAGATGCTATCCACAACCCTCAACACAATCGACTATTAATAAAACGAGTACCTGGTGTACCATAGCCGGTACAGTGTACCCCTATGTCAATATTGTGACCTCCATATCGGTCAGACCTCGTATAGCAAGCTAATGATAGTGTGGCTCCAGACCCTATCAACAACCCTCAACACAATCGATTATTAATATAACAAGTACCTGGTGTACCATAGCCGGTACAGTGTACCCCTATGTCAATATTGTGACCTCCATATCGGTCAGACCTCATATAGCAAGCTAATGATATTGTGCCTCCAGATGCTATCCACAACCCTCAACACAATCCACTATTAATATAACGAGTACTTGGTGTACCATAGCCGGTACAGTATACCCCTATGTCAATATTGTGACCTCTATACGGATCAGACCTCATACAGCAAGCTAATGATATTGTGGCTCCAGACACTATCTACAACCTTCAACACAATCCACTATTAATATAACGAGTACCTGATGTACCATAGCCAGTACAGTGTACCCCAATGTCAATATTGTGACCTCCATACCGGTCAGACATCCTATAGCAAGTTAATAATATTGTGGCTCCAGACACTATCTAAAACCCTCAACACAATCCACCATTAATATAACAAGTACCTGGTGTACCATAGCCGGTACAGTGTACCTCTATGTCAATATTGTGACCTCCATACCGGTCAGACCTCATACATCAAGCAAATGATATTGTGGCTCCAGACATTATCTACAACCCTCAACACAATCCACTATTAATATAACGAGTACCTGGTGTACCATAGCCGGTACAGTGTACCCCTATGTCAATATTGTGACCTCCATACCGGTCAGACCTCATATAGCAAGCTAATGATATTGTGGCTCCAGACACTATCTACAACCCTCAACACAATGCACTATTAGTATATCGAGTACCTGGTGAACCATAGCCGGTACAGTGTACCCCTATGTCAATATTGTGACCTCCATACCGGTCAGACTTCAAATAGCAAGCTAATGATATTGTGGCTCCAGACACTATCTACAACCCTCAACACAATCCTCTATTAATATAACGAGTACCTGGTGTACCATAGCCGGTACAGTGTACCCCTATGTCAATATTGTGATATCCATACCGGTCAGACCTCATATAGCAAGCTAATGATATTGTGGCTCCAGATCCTATCCACAACCATTAACACAATCCACTATTACTATAGCGAGTACCTGGTGTACCATAGCCGGTACAGTGTACCCCTATGTCAATATTGTGACCTCCATACCGGTCAGACCTCATTTAGCAAGCTAATTATATTGTGGCTCCAGACACTATCTACAACCCTCAACACAAACCATTATTAATATAACGAGTACCTGGTGTACCATAGCCGGTACAGTGTACCCCTATGTCAATATTGTGATCTCCATACCGGTCAGACCTCATATAGCAAGCTAATGATAATGTGGCTCCAGACCCTATCCACAACCCTTAAAACAATCCACTATTACTATAACGTGTACCTGGTGTACCATAGCCGGTACAGTGTACCCCTATGTCAATATTGTGACCTCCATACCGGTCAGACCTCATATAGCAAGCTAATGATATTGTGGCTCCAGACCCTATCCACAACCCTTAAAACAATCCACTAATAATATAACGAGTACCTGGTGTACCATAGCCGGTACAGTGTACCCCTATGTCAATATTGTGACCTCCATACCAGTCAGACCTCATATAGCAATTAGCTAATGCAATTGTGGCTCCAGACACAATCTATAACCCTCAACACAATATACTATTAATATAACGAGTACCTGGTGTACCATAGCCTGTACAGTATACCCCTATGTCAATATTGTGGCCTCCATGCTGGTCAGATCTCATATAGCAAGATTATGATATTGTGGCTCCAGACACAATCTACAACCCTCAACACAATCCACTATTAATATAACGAGTACCTGGTGTACCATAGCCTGTACAGTGTACCCCTATGTCAATATTGTGACCTCCATATCGGTCAGACCTCATATACTGTAGCAAGCTAATGATAATGTGGCTCCAGACACTATCTACAACCCTCAACACAATCCACTATTAATATAACTAGTACCTGGTGTACCATAGCCGGTACAGTGTACCCTTATGTCAATATTGTGACCTCCATACCAGTCAGACCTCGTATAGAAATCTGATGATATTGTGGCTCCAGACACTATCTACAACCCTCAGCACAATCCACTATTAATATAACGAGTACCTGGTGTACCATAGCCTGTACAGTGTACCCCTATGTCAATATTGTGACATCCATACCAGTCAGACCTCGTATAGAAATCTGATGATATTGTGGCTCCAGACGCTATCTACAACCCTCAACACAATCCACTATTAATATAACGAGTACCTGGTGTACCATAGCCGGTACAGTGTACCCCTATGTCACTATTGTGACCTCCATACCAGTCAGACCTCATATAGCAATTAGCTAATGCAATTGTGGCTCCAGACACAATCTATAACCCTCAACACAATCTACTATTATTATAACGAGTACCTGGTGTACCATAGCCTGTACAGTGTACCCCTATATCAATATTGTGGCCTCCATATCGGTCAGACCTCATATAGCAAGCTAATGATAATGTGGCTCCAGACACTATCTACAACCCTCAACACAACCCACTATTAGTATAACGAGTACCTGGTGTACCATAGCCGGTAGAGTGTACCCCTATGTCAATATTTTGACCTCCATACCGGTCAGACCTCATATAGCAAGCTAATGATATTGTGGCTCCAGACACTATCTACAACCCTCAACACACTCCACTATTAATATAACGCGTACCTGGTGTACCATAGCCGGTACAGTGTACCCCTATGTCAATATTGTGACCTCCATACCGGTCAGACCTCATATAACAAGCTAATGATATTGTGGCTCCAGACCCTATCCACAACCCTTAACACAGTCCACTATTACTATAACGAGAACCTGGTGTACCATAGCTGGTACAGTGTACCTCTATGTCAATATTGTGACCTCCAGACCGGTCAGACCTCATATAGCAAGATAATGATATTGTGGCTCCAGACACAATCTACAACCCTCAACACAATCCACTATTAACCTGACAAGCGCGAAATAGACCTAGGGGCTAGGGTAGTTATTTGTGCATTTCTAGCCTTGGATTCTGACAGAATTAGTTATATTTACAATATAGAGCATTATTTGTTTTCGGTATGCTTTTATTTTACATATATGATGTATATATGAACCTTCAAGAGTGCTAAAATAAGTGGGAAAAGCATTTGGGTGGTGAAAAACGAAGATATTGGCCACCCGGTCATACTCTCAGGCGAGAGAGAGCCACAGGCAACCCTCCTCTCTCGCTGTCTGTGAGGTAACTGAGACGAGCGGGGCGGTGTGGGCCAGTGTCTGGGTGTTACATAACGATCTTTTCTGCAACCCACTTGTGCTACATTATCGCGGGAGAGAAAAATAACCGATAAATGATGATAATAAGAGGAAAAATAGGTGATAATTGAGGAGGGGAGGGAGGGGGGAATAAGGTGGGGAAGGAGGGGAGGGGGGTGGGTGAGATTTACATGGATGAGTACTGGAGGGGAATTATCCCACCTAGAGACAAATTCCTTTGTTTTGATAGGCCCTTTTTTTTTTTTGGAAGGTTTTTTTTATGGTCTTGCTTCCGTGAGGCCTATCGCGTTCCCTATAGGAAGCCTTCCGTGAGGCCTATCGCGCTTGCCGGGTTAATACAACTAGTACCTGGTGTACCATAGCCGGTACAGTGTACCCCTATGTCAATATTGTGACCTCCATACCGGTCAGACCTCGTATAGCAAGCTAATGATAATGAGTGTGACGTTAACCACTCCGTTAGAACCACATGGCTTGTCCTACAGTGACTCGCTAGGATCGCCAGGGCAGTGGATGGGGCTACAGTTTATGTATTAGAGTGTGCTTTATTTCATATGAAAGCTCGTGTCATGGGCAGTCCAGAAAGGCTCTTTGTTTTCACCTATGTCAAGGCTTTATATATTTAATTGTAAAGTATATGTTTTATCATTAACTAGTAATGATGGGATCTTGGAGAGAGAGAGAGAGTAGAACAGAGTGAGAGGGGGGCGCGCAGTGTTTTTGCCCCGCTCGATGACGTCACGGCTGGTATACCATGCTGCTAGCTCCCTTGCTAGTGGCTAGAGGACTTGTAACCGCTTTTTTCCCACGCGGCTCGAGCTAGTGCGAGTATATATACAGTTCCTCGCCACTCTCTCCCTCAGATCTGGTTTCTAGAACGCATCCCTCTTTTTCCCTTGGATATCTGTCCTCCTCTCCGCACCTGAGAACCTTTTCCTCTGCCTATCTCTCTCATTTTCCATATCTTTCACCACCTTTTATTAACATTATATCCCCTCTGGTTAACTCTGCAAAATCAGCTTAATGCTGGCCAGTTGTATTGTGCGTTAAGGTCTGATATAACCTATGTATGTTTAGTTGTTAAGATAAGTTGATCACGAAGCATTGGTTAGCATCCATATTGTTTAGT
Organism: Paralithodes platypus; assembly: GCA_032716605.1. NCBI lineage: Eukaryota > Metazoa > Arthropoda > Malacostraca > Decapoda > Lithodidae > Paralithodes > Paralithodes platypus. The sequence continues at coordinate 229,583 of JAVRFV010000147.1, read as the reverse complement.
ACCGCTTCCTATAATAATTAGTGTTCTGCTGGATTAGATAATGCTAGACTAGGGGTCTGATATTATAAGGTATTGTTTCCTATGAGTGCTGGCTGTAGGTAAAAAGCTGCACGACATACCTGAGAACTGGAGTTGATTGAGTAAATTCTAGTCTGTGTGCCATTGAGAGTAGAGCATGCACGAATGAGGGCTTTTTGCCTATACCATTCTGCACTGTTCTAAGCTCGTTGTTTGTCTTTGAGGTACGCCAGGAGAACGCTTAATACCTCGGTATTAAGGTTTCTCAAGAGAGCTACCCTTCCCTATAACGTAATATTTGACGCACAGACTTGAGATTTGCACTAGGCTATGCGGCATGCCATGCACACCAGTATCTCGTATCATTGACTCTAGCTAGACTTTATCAATCATAGTAGACCTTAAGTATATTAACCCAATTACTCTTTTTATGCATACCCATTTATGATTACACAAGCATTTCGCAGCCTAGTTTGATGTATGGAGACACAAACGACTTAGGCTCTTTTTGTTGATAGGAATACTGCATTGTCGTGGCGATTATTATTGTTGTAGCGTTTAGGATATTCTTGGCCCCGACTGCATTATATATTCTGCCTTTTTGTGTGCATAGCCTGCACGAGCATTGTTCCGCTGCCTGCCTTTTTGGGTTCCATTTCCGATACGAGCATCTTTATAGCATCTAACATTTAAAGAAGATTCCTTGTTAGTGTTGAAGGACTTTAGTGCACTTTCTTTCATGCAGGAGTGCCTGACATTTATTGATTAAAGTAACGTAAGCTGTAACTTCTCTTACCACCTTACTTTGCATACCATAACCAAGCACCTTCGGTTATAGGTAGTAATAGGCTGTTTTCACATAACATTAAGCCTAGAGTAGACACACATTTATTGAGAGTTTAATAACCTATTATTGCATGTAGAACTCTGTAGAGTATTTGTGTTCTTTGTTCACTGGGAATATACATCAGAGGTTGGATCTAGCGCTTTCCGTTGTAGCATTTATGCCATTACTAGTCCAATGAATAAGAGCCCTGATATATTTAAACCCCAGTCGTAACAAATGGCGACCTTACCTAGGATTTGGTGAACCTACATTTATTAGCCGGGAACATTTGTTGTTTTGGGGAATATTTTGCGGGGATCAGCAAGAATATTTTTTTTTTGCAACATAGTATAGCCCTTGAGTATTTCCGAGAATTTTTGTGTGTATATTGAGGTATAAGAGTTTGGGGTGCTTCTTTTCTGGATATTGAGGTGGGAAATTTTTGTGAGCATCATGTCTTATACCGGATCAGAGGAGAATGGAGACACAGTACGTAATGTCGAAACTGAGGATGTTGGAAACTGAGGAACAGCAGTATGTTGATATGGTTAATCAGGTGAACTGTGAGGAGGATGCTAGGATATTTTTGCAATGGCCTGTTACTGCCGAGCGGTTGGAGGGTATGGAGCGGTACTGTCTTCAATGCCTGGCCACAGCTATCGGTCATGCGGTTACTAGCAACATGACCAGGGATAACTTGATAATGTGTGTACTGGGCAGGGTGACTGGTGAGCGAGATGGGTTGAGTGCTCAGAGCCCTTCGGCCATGCTTCCCCTACACTCGACTCCCAGCCGTCCCAGTAGTTTGCCGACCCCGGGTACGCTCCCACAGTTGGGTGGTGACTGGCAGGGTGGGTTGCCCCTGGGGGGACCACCGGTAATTTCAAACATTGTAGCACCTTCACCTCCTCAAGGGTTAACTCCCGAATTATTGCTTCAGCTCGAATTAGCTAAGATCCAGCAGCAAATAGAATCAGCTAAGATCGAAGAGAGAAAGGCTATCAGGGCATCTGAGATTCAACAGCAACAAAGGGCATGTGAGCTTCAGTAGCAAACAGAGCTAGCAAAAATCCAAGCTGATTTAGAGTCGACTAGGTACTGTGCCGAGATGGACGTAGAGAAGTCGCGAGTAGAGACAACGGGACAGCGACTTGGGGCTGGTAACCGTGTTCATGAGCAGTCTCTCTCGCACTTATTGAAACTGGTTCCGGTGTTTGATGAGAGTGGTGTAACAGAATTTTTCACACGCTTTGAGAAGAAGTGCCAGGAACACCAGTGGCCAGAGAATAAATGGGCAGCACTTGTATCCTCTAGATTAATAGGCAAGGGTCTTAAAGCCTACGATGCGTTACCTTTGGAGTCATGTATTGTGTATGAGGATCTCAAGGAGGCTGTCCTGAGGGCTTACGAACTGCAACCAGAAACGTACCGTTTGAAGTTCCGGGGTGTAACTAAGGGAAGAGATAGCACCTTTTTGGAACACGCCCGGGACTTGTCCGATGCTATGGGGAACTGGCTCCGATCTGAGAAGGTCACAACATTTGATGAAATTAAGCAGTTAATGATGTTGGAGCAGTTCTTTAACCCGTACAGCCCCAGCGACGTGCCTGACGCGTCGGCGATGTATGTAACGCACAGCCCCAGAGACGCGCCTGGCGCGTCACCCTAATTGCGCCGACCGTAACCTCAGGTGTAGCCACTCAAGAGGGCTCAGATTTGTATGGGAACTGTGTACGTATCCCACGCAACCGTGCCAATGGTTGAAAACTCTCAAAGTCCACGTGCGTGCGCGCGAGCGCGCAATAACCTGTTTTTTTGGGATAATTGCCTTCAATTTTTTACTCTTATAAAATCCGTTTTCGGGGCTCTGTAGGACCATTTTTTAAGCTTTTTGAGCGGTTTTTCGTGGTTTTTCCTTCATTCCTAACCCATCCGCTATTGTTTTTGGAATAAAACCATTTTTTGAAAACCGGCCGGGTTCTGGTGCGCAAACATTACAAAACTAGCCGGGGCTCCACGGGTTAAGAGCACGGGCGGTGATCTAACTTTGAACTTGAAGGAGAAAAACCCAAGAACTCTAGTCGAAGCAGCAGAAATGGCTGATCGACAGCTGTCGTTGATTCGGGGTTGCGGGTCCTCACAGAAGTACGATGTAAGTGCTACGGACCGTTATCCTCCCCCTCCCCGGAACAATGACACATTTAAACAGAAGAGCCATGAAACTAAAACTGAATCCAAACCTTACACCACACCGTATGTGAAAAGTCAGGGGCCTTTTACATCACAGTATAAGCCGAAACCAAATTATGTGTTTTAGTTGCCACCAGGAGGGTCATAAGGCAAATGAGTGCCCTAGTCGACCACCTCCGGCAGCCGTGTCTTTTGCTCACGGCATTGGAGTGTTCAAGAGGACATCGGAGTTTGTTAGAGGCATTTCTTCCGAGGTAAATATACTGCCAGTGCAGAAGGATCCGGAAGGCTTATTCCCTGTCCGTGATGCCTTTAGTGACCACAGGGGACTCGGTTGTGTGGAGTTGGGGGGTAGAAGACATGAGGTGAGAATTTTGCGTGACACTGGGGCATCGCAAACACTGTTGAGAAATTTCACTGGTAAACCTGTCAATACGGCACGGGTGGTTGTGGTTCAGGGAGTTAATGCGACAAGGTCATACCCGCTTGTAAGAATGAAGGTGGAAGTTGATGGTGTGACTCGGGACCTGGATGTAGGAATTGTGGAGAAGTTACCTGTTGGGGGCGTCGACCTCCTTCTCGGCAACGACTTTGCGGGACCTACTTCTGAGGCTCCACCCTTGGTCGTTGCCGAGAAGCCGGCCGATGTGAGTAGGGAGGAGCAGGAGTGGGTTGAGAAGTGTCCGGTGCAGCCTATGCCGTGTGTTGTCACCGGAGGTCCTGCATCCAGGGAGTCACATTCTGGTCAGCAATCTTTAGATCAGCGGAGGAAGGGTACCGAGAAGGGGTTGAAAGTTGATGCGGTTGAGAGTTTAGTATCAACGGACCTTCTCGGGGACTCATTATTAGGACCACATTTCGAGTCTGGAGAAGACCCAGTAACTGTTCCTGAAGGGGCAGAGGATGGGCTTAAAAAGACGAAAGAGTTGAAGGAGGACAGTGATGCACAGTCGGGAGATGTAGCAACAAGGTACCCTGACGCGTACCCTGTGAGAAATGGGTCGGCGAAGACAGTGGTCCGAAGCTTGCTAGTGTATTTTTCCCGGTATGGTTACCCGCAGGGGATTCAGTCAGTCCAGGGACCCAACTTCACTTCTAGCCTCTTTGTTCAAGCAATGCCGCAGCATGAGATTGTTGGGGTTGTGTCATCTGCGTATCATCCGGAGAGCCAGGGTGTGTTAGAGCGATGGCACTCAGCCATGAAATCTGTGCTTCGTTGTTGTTGCTTTGAGAGTGGGAAGGATTGGGATCTTGGCCTGCCATGTGTTTTGTGTGCTGTGCGGGAGGTACCTGGGGAGAGTTTGGGATTCAGCCCTAATGAGCTCGTCTTTGGACACCGTGTCAGAGGGCCTCTCCATATGGTTGAAGAAGTATGGGAGGGCGCAGAAAAACCTTGTTCTATGCTCAAGTGTGTCCTCGACAGTCGAGAACGGATGTTGCGCAGTCTGGAGTTGGCTGGCGTAGGATTTGGTGAACCTACATTTATTAGCCGGGAACATTTGTTGTTTTGGGGAATATTTTGCGGGGATCAGCAAGAATATTTTTTTTTTGCAACATAGTATAGCCCTTGAGTATTTCCGAGAATTTTTGTGTGTATATTGAGGTATAAGAGTTTGGGGTGCTTCTTTTCTGGATATTGAGGTGGGAAATTTTTGTGAGCATCATGTCTTATACCGGATCAGAGGAGAATGGAGACACAGTACGTAATGTCGAAACTGAGGATGTTGGAAACTGAGGAACAGCAGTAGTTGATATGGTTAATCAGGTGAACTGTGAGGAGGATGCTAGGATATTTTTGCAATGGCCTGTTACTGCCGAGCGGTTGGAGGGTATGGAGCGGTACTGTCTTCAATGCCTGGCCACAGCTATCGGTCATGCGGTTACTAGCAACATGACCAGGGATAACTTGATAATGTGTGTACTGGGCAGGGTGACTGGTGAGCGAGATGGGTTGAGTGCTCAGAGCCCTTCGGCCATGCTTCCCCTACACTCGACTCCCAGCCGTCCCAGTAGTTTGCCGACCCCGGGTACGCTCCCACAGTTGGGTGGTGACTGGCAGGGTGGGTTGCCCCTGGGGGGACCACCGGTAATTTCAAACATTGTAGCACCTTCACCTCCTCAAGGGTTAACTCCCGAATTATTGCTTCAGCTCGAATTAGCTAAGATCCAGCAGCAAATAGAATCAGCTAAGATCGAAGAGAGAAAGGCTATCAGGGCATCTGAGATTCAACAGCAACAAAGGGCATGTGAGCTTCAGTAGCAAACAGAGCTAGCAAAAATCCAAGCTGATTTAGAGTCGACTAGGTACTGTGCCGAGATGGACGTAGAGAAGTCGCGAGTAGAGACAACGGGACAGCGACTTGGGGCTGGTAACCGTATTCATGAGCAGTCTCTCGCACTTATTGAAACTGGTTCCGGTGTTTGATGAGAGTGGTGTAACAGAATTTTTCACACGCTTTGAGAAGAAGTGCCAGGAACACCAGTGGCCAGAGAATAAATGGGCAGCACTTGTATCCTCTAGATTAATAGGCAAGGGTCTTAAAGCCTACGATGCGTTACCTTTGGAGTCGTGTATTGTGTATGAGGATCTCAAGGAGGCTGTCCTGAGGGCTTACCAACTGCAACCAGAAACGTACCGTTTGAAGTTCCGGGTGTTAACTAAGGGAAGAGATAGCACCTTTTTGGAACACGCCCGGGACTTGTCCGATGCTATGGGGAACTGGCTCCGATCTGAGAAGGTCACAACATTTGATGAAATTAAGCAGTTAATGATGTTGGAGCAGTTCTTTAACCCGTACAGCCCCAGCGACGCGCCTGACGCGTCGGCGATGTATGTAACGCACAGCCCCAGAGACACGCCTGGCGCGTCACCCTAATTGCGCCGACCGTAACCTCAGGTGTAGCCACTCAAGAGGGCTCAGATTTGTATGGGAACTGTGTACGTATCCCACGCAACCGTGCCGATGGTTGAAAACTCTCAAAGTCCACGTGCGTGCGCGCGAGCGCGCAATAACCGTTTTTTTTGGGATAATTGCCTTCAATTTTTTACTCTTATAAAATCCGTTTTCGGGGGCTCTGTAGGACCATTTTTAAGCTTTTTGAGCGGTTTTTCGTGGTTTTTCCTTCATTCCTAACCCATTCGCTATTGTTTTTGGAATAAAACCATTTTTTGAAAACCGGCCGGGTTCTGGTGCGCAAACATTACAAAACTAGCCGGGCCTCCACGGGTTAAGAGCACGGGCGGTGATCTAACTTTGAACTTGAAGGAGAAAAACCCAAGAACTCTAGTCGAAGCAGCAGAAATGGCTGATCGACGGCTGTCGTTGATTCGGGGTTGCGGGTCCTCACAGAAGTACGATGTAAGTGCTACGGACCGTTATCCTCCCCCTCCCCGGAACAATGACACATTTAAACAGAAGAGCCATGAAACTAAAACTGAATCCAAACCTTACACCACACCGTATGTGAAAAGTCAGGGCCTTTTACATCACAGTATAAGCCGAAACCAAAATTTATGTGTTTTAGTTGCCACCAGGAGGGTCATAAGGCAAATGAGTGCCCTAGTCGACCACCTCCGGCAGCCGTGTCTTTTGCTCACGGCATTGGAGTGTTCAAGAGGACATCGGAGTTTGTTAGAGGCATTTCTTCCGAGGTAAATATACTGCCAGTGCAGAAGGATCCGGAAGGCTTATTCCCTGTCCGTGATGTCTTTAGTGACCACAGGGGACTCGGTTGTGTGGAGTTGGGGGGTAGAAGACATGAGGTGAGAATTTTGCGTGACACTGGGGCATCGCAAACACTGTTGAGAAATTTCACTGGTAAACCTGTCAATACGGCGTTGTGGTTCAGGGAGTTAATGCGACAAGGTCATACCCGCTTGTAAGAATGAAGGTGGAAGTTGATGGTGTGACTCGGGACCTGGATGTAGGAATTGTGGAGAAGTTACCTGTTGGGGGCGTCGACCTCCTTCTCGGCAACGACTTTGCGGGACCTACTTCTGAGGCTCCACCCTTGGTCGTTGCCGAGAAGCCGGCCGATGTGAGTAGGGAGGAGCAGGAGTGGGTTGAGAAGTGTCCGGTGCAGCCTATGCCGTGTGTTGTCACCGGAGGTCCTGCATCCAGGGAGTCACATTCTGGTCAGCAATCTTTAGATCAGCGGAGGAAGGGTACCGAGAAGGGGTTGAAAGTTGATGCGGTTGAGAGTTTAGTATCAACGGACCTTCTCGGGGACTCATTATTAGGACCACATTTCGAGTCTGGAGAAGACCCAGTAACTGTTCCTGAAGGGGCAGAGGATGGGCTTAAAAAGACGAAAGAGTTGAAGGAGGACAGTGATGCACAGTCGGGAGATGTAGCAACAAGGTACCCTGACGCGTACCCTGTGAGAAATGGGTCGGCGAAGACAGTGGTCCGAAGCTTGCTAGTGTATTTTTCCCGGTATGGTTACCCGCAGGGGATTCAGTCAGTCCAGGGACCCAACTTCACTTCTAGCCTCTTTGTTCAAGCAATGCCGCAGCATGAGATTGTTGGGTTGTGTCATCTGCGTATCATCCGGAGAGCCAGGGTGTGTTAGAGCGATGGCACTCAGCCATGAAATCTGTGCTTCGTTGTTGTTGCTTTGAGAGTGGGAAGGATTGGGATCTTGGCCTGCCATGTGTTTTGTGTGCTGTGCGGGAGGTATCTGGGGAGTTTGGGATTCAGCCCTAATGAGCTCGTCTTTGGACACCGTGTCAGAGGGCCTCTCCATATGGTTGAAGAAGTATGGGAGGGCGCAGAAAAACCTTGTTCTATGCTCAAGTGTGTCCTCGACAGTCGAGAACGGATGTTGCGCAGTCTGGAGTGGCTGGCGTAGGATTTGGTGAACCTACATTTATTAGCCGGGAACATTTGTTGTTTTGGGGAATATTTTGCGGGGATCAGCAAGAATATTTTTTTTTTGCAACATAGTATAGCCCTTGAGTATTTCCGAGAATTTTTGTGTGTATATTGAGGTATAAGAGTTTGGGGTGCTTCTTTTCTGGATATTGAGGTGGGAAATTTTTGTGAGCATCATGTCTTATACCGGATCAGAGGAGAATGGAGACACAGTACGTAATGTCGAAACTGAGGATGTTGGAAACTGAGGAACAGCAGTATGTTGATATGGTTAATCAGGTGAACTGTGAGGAGGATGCTAGGATATTTTTGCAATGGCCTGTTACTGCCGAGCGGTTGGAGGGTATGGAGCGGTACGGTCTTCAATGCCTGGCCACAGCTATCGGTCATGCGGTTACTAGCAACATGACCAGGGATAACTTGATAATGTGTGTACTGGGCAGGGTGACTGGTGAGCGAGATGGGTTGAGTGCTCAGAGCCCTTCGGCCATGCTTCCCCTACACTCGACTCCCAGCCGTCCCAGTAGTTTGCCGACCCCGGGTACGCTCCCACAGTTGGGTGGTGACTGGCAGGGTGGGTTGCCCCTGGGGGGACCACCGGTAATTTCAAACATTGTAGCACCTTCACCTCCTCAAGGGTTAACTCCCGAATTATTGCTTCAGCTCGAATTAGCTAAGATCCAGCAGCAAATAGAATCAGCTAAGATCGAAGAGAGAAAGGCTATCAGGGCATCTGAGATTCAACAGCAACAAGGGGCATGTGAGCTTCAGTAGCAAACAGAGCTAGCAAAAATCCAAGCTGATTTAGAGTCGACTAGGTACTGTGCCGAGATGGACGTAGAGAAGTCGCGAGTAGAGACAACGGGACAGCGACTTGGGGCTGGTAACCGTGTTCATGAGCAGTGTCTCTCGCACTTATTGAAACTGGTTCCGGTGTTTGATGAGAGTGGTGTAACAGAATTTTTCACACGCTTTGAGAAGAAGTGCCAGGAACACCAGTGGCCAGAGAATAAATGGGCAGCACTTGTATCCTCTAGATTAATAGGCAAGGGTCTTAAAGCCTACGATGCGTTACCTTTGGAGTCATGTATTGTGTATGAGGATCTCAAGGAGGCTGTCCTGAGGGCTTACGAACTGCAACCAGAAACGTACCGTTTGAAGTTCCGGGGTGTAACTAAGGGAAGAGATAGCACCTTTTTGGAACACGCCCGGGACTTGTCCGATGCTATGGGGAACTGGCTTCGATCTGAGAAGGTCACAACATTTGATGAAATTAAGCAGTTAATGATGTTGGAGCAGTTCTTTAACCCGTACAGCCCCAGCGACGCGCCTGACGCGTCGGCGATGTATGTAACGCACAGCCCCAGAGACGCGCCTGGCGCGTCACCCTAATTGCGCCGACCGTAACCTCAGGTGTAGCCACTCAAGAGGGCTCAGATTTGTATGGGAACTGTGTACGTATCCCACGCAACCGTGCCGATGGTTGAAAACTCTCAAAGTCCACGTGCGTGCGCGCGAGCGCGCAATAACCTGTTTTTTTGGGATAATTGCCTTCAATTTTTTACTCTTATAAAATCCGTTTTCGGGGGCTCTGTAGGACCATTTTTTAAGCTTTTTGAGCGGTTTTTCGTGGTTTTTCCTTCATTCCTAACCCATCGCTATTGTTTTTGGAATAAAACCATTTTTTGAAAACGGCCGGGTTCTGGTGCGCAAACATTACAAAACTAGCCGGGGCTCCACGGGTTAAGAGCACGGGCGGTGATCTAACTTTGAACTTGAAGGAGAAAAACCCAAGAACTCTAGTCGAAGCAGCAGAAATGGCTGATCGACGGCTGTCGTTGATTCGGGTTGCGGGTCCTCACAGAAGTACGATGTAAGTGCTACGGACCGTTATCCTCCCCCTCCCCGGAACAATGACACATTTAAACAGAAGAGCCATGAAACTAAAACTGAATCCAAACCTTACACCACACCGTATGTGAAAAGTCAGGGGCCTTTTACATCACAGTATAAGCCGAAACCAAAATTTATGTGTTTTAGTTGCCACCAGGAGGGTCATAAGGCAAATGAGTGCCCTAGTCGACCACCTCCGGCAGCCGTGTCTTTTGCTCACGGCATTGGAGTGTTCAAGAGGACATCGGAGTTTGTTAGAGGCATTTCTTCCGAGGTAAATATACTGCCAGTGCAGAAGGATCCGGAAGGCTTATTCCCTGTCCGTGATGCCTTTAGTGACCACAGGGGACTCGGTTGTGTGGAGTTGGGGGGTAGAAGACATGAGGTGAGAATTTTGCGTGACACTGGGGCATCGCAAACACTGTTGAGAAATTTCACTGGTAAACCTGTCAATACGGCACGGGTGGTTGTGGTTCAGGGAGTTAATGCGACAAGGTCATACCCGCTTGTAAGAATGAAGGTGGAAGTTGATGGTGTGACTCGGGACCTGGATGTAGGAATTGTGGAGAAGTTACCTGTTGGGGGCGTCGACCTCCTTCTCGGCAACGACTTTGCGGGACCTACTTCTGAGGCTCCACCCTTGGTCGTTGCCGAGAAGCCGGCCGATGTGAGTAGGGAGGAGCAGGAGTGGGTTGAGAAGTGTCCGGTGCAGCCTATGCCGTGTGTTGTCACCGGAGGTCCTGCATCCAGGGAGTCACATTCTGGTCAGCAATCTTTAGATCAGCGGAGGAAGGGTACCGAGAAGGGGTTGAAAGTTGATGCGGTTGAGAGTTTAGTATCAACGGACCTTCTCGGGGACTCATTATTAGGACCACATTTCGAGTCTGGAGAAGACCCAGTAACTGTTCCTGAAGGGGCAGAGGATGGGCTTAAAAAGACGAAAGAGTTGAAGGAGGACAGTGATGCACAGTCGGGAGATGTAGCAACAAGGTACCCTGACGCGTACCCTGTGAGAAATGGGTCGGCGAAGACAGTGGTCCGAAGCTTGCTAGTGTATTTTTCCCGGTATGGTTACCCGCAGGGGATTCAGTCAGTCCAGGGACCCAACTTCACTTCTAGCCTCTTTGTTCAAGCAATGCCGCAGCATGAGATTGTTGGGGTTGTGTCATCTGCGTATCATCCGGAGAGCCAGGGTGTGTTAGAGCGATGGCACTCAGCCATGAAATCTGTGCTTCGTTGTTGTTGCTTTGAGAGTGGGAAGGATTGGGATCTTGGCCTGCCATGTGTTTTGTGTGCTGTGCGGGAGGTACCTGGGGAGAGTTTGGGATTCAGCCCTAATGAGCTCGTCTTTGGACACCGTGTCAGAGGGCCTCTCCATATGGTTGAAGAAGTATGGGAGGGCGCAGAAAAACCTTGTTCTATGCTCAAGTGTGTCCTCGACAGTCGAGAACGGATGTTGCGCAGTCTGGAGTTGGCTGGCGTAGGATTTGGTGAACCTACATTTATTAGCCGGGAACATTTGTTGTTTTGGGGAATATTTTGCGGGGATCAGCAAGAATATTTTTTTTTGCAACATAGTATAGCCCTTGAGTATTTCCGAGAATTTTTGTGTGTATATTGAGGTATAAGAGTTTGGGGTGCTTCTTTTCTGGATATTGAGGTGGGAAATTTTTGTGAGCATCATGTCTTATACCGGATCAGAGGAGAATGGAGACACAGTACGTAATGTCGAAACTGAGGATGTTGGAAACTGAGGAACAGCAGTATGTTGATATGGTTAATCAGGTGAACTGTGAGGAGGATGCTAGGATATTTTTGCAATGGCCTGTTACTGCCGAGCGGTTGGAGGGTATGGAGCGGTACGGTCTTCAATGCCTGGCCACAGCTATCGGTCATGCGGTTACTAGCAACATGACCAGGGATAACTTGATAATGTGTGTACTGGGCAGGGTGACTGGTGAGCGAGATGGGTTGAGTGCTCAGAGCCCTTCGGCCATGCTTCCCCTACACTCGACTCCCAGCCGTCCCAGTAGTTTGCCGACCCCGGGTACGCTCCCACAGTTGGGTGGTGACTGGCAGGGTGGGTTGCCCCTGGGGGGACCACCGGTAATTTCAAACATTGTAGCACCTTCACCTCCTCAAGGGTTAACTCCCGAATTATTGCTTCAGCTCGAATTAGCTAAGATCCAGCAGCAAATAGAATCAGCTAAGATCGAAGAGAGAAAGGCTATCAGGGCATCTGAGATTCAACAGCAACAAAGGGCATGTGAGCTTCAGTAGCAAACAGAGCTAGCAAAAATCCAAGCTGATTTAGAGTCGACTAGGTACTGTGCCGAGATGGACGTAGAGAAGTCGCGAGTAGAGACAACGGGACAGCGACTTGGGGCTGGTAACCGTGTTCATGAGCAGTCTCTCTCGCACTTATTGAAACTGGTTCCGGTGTTTGATGAGAGTGGTGTAACAGAATTTTTCACACGCTTTGAGAAGAAGTGCCAGGAACACCAGTGGCCAGAGAATAAATGGGCAGCACTTGTATCCTCTAGATTAATAGGCAAGGGTCTTAAAGCCTACGATGCGTTACCTTTGGAGTCATGTATTGTGTATGAGGATCTCAAGGAGGCTGTCCTGAGGGCTTACGAACTGCAACCAGAAACGTACCGTTTGAAGTTCCGGGGTGTAACTAAGGGAAGAGATAGCACCTTTTTGGAACACGCCCGGGACTTGTCCGATGCTATGGGGAACTGGCTCCGATCTGAGAAGGTCACAACATTTGATGAAATTAAGCAGTTAATGATGTTGGAGCAGTTCTTTAACCCGTACAGCCCCAGCGACGCGCCTGACGCGTCGGCGATGTATGTAACGCACAGCCCCAGAGACGCGCCTGGCGCGTCACCCTAATTGCGCCGACCGTAACCTCAGGTGTAGCCACTCAAGAGGGCTCAGATTTGTATGGGAACTGTGTACGTATCCCACGCAACCGTGCCGATGGTTGAAAACTCTCAAAGTCCACGTGCGTGCGCGCGAGCGCGCAATAACCTGTTTTTTTGGGATAATTGCCTTCAATTTTTTACTCTTATAAAATCCGTTTTCGGGGGCTCTGTAGGACCATTTTTTAAGCTTTTTGAGCGGTTTTTCGTGGTTTTTCCTTCATTCCTAACCCATTCGCTATTGTTTTTGGAATAAAACCATTTTTTGAAAACCGGCCGGGTTCTGGTGCGCAAACATTACAAAACTAGCCGGGGCTCCACGGGTTAAGAGCACGGGCGGTGATCTAACTTTGAACTTGAAGGAGAAAAACCCAAGAACTCTAGTCGAAGCAGCAGAAATGGCTGATCGACGGCTGTCGTTGATTCGGGGTTGCGGGTCCTCACAGAAGTACGATGTAAGTGCTACGGACCGTTATCCTCCCCCTCCCCGGAACAATGACACATTTAAACAGAAGAGCCATGAAACTAAAACTGAATCCAAACCTTACACCACACCGTATGTGAAAAGTCAGGGGCCTTTTACATCACAGTATAAGCCGAAACCAAAATTTATGTGTTTTAGTTGCCACCAGGAGGGTCATAAGGCAAATGAGTGCCCTAGTCGACCACCTCCGGCAGCCGTGTCTTTTGCTCACGGCATTGGAGTGTTCAAGAGGACATCGGAGTTTGTTAGAGGCATTTCTTCCGAGGTAAATATACTGCCAGTGCAGAAGGATCCGGAAGGCTTATTCCCTGTCCGTGATGTCTTTAGTGACCACAGGGGACTCGGTTGTGTGGAGTTGGGGGGTAGAAGACATGAGGTGAGAATTTTGCGTGACACTGGGGCATCGCAAACACTGTTGAGAAATTTCACTGGTAAACCTGTCAATACGGCACGGGTGGTTGTGGTTCAGGGAGTTAATGCGACAAGGTCATACCCGCTTGTAAGAATGAAGGTGGAAGTTGATGGTGTGACTCGGGACCTGGATGTAGGAATTGTGGAGAAGTTACCTGTTGGGGGCGTCGACCTCCTTCTCGGCAACGACTTTGCGGGACCTACTTCTGAGGCTCCACCCTTGGTCGTTGCCGAGAAGCCGGCCGATGTGAGTAGGGAGGAGCAGGAGTGGGTTGAGAAGTGTCCGGTGCAGCCTATGCCGTGTGTTGTCACCGGAGGTCCTGCATCCAGGGAGTCACATTCTGGTCAGCAATCTTTAGATCAGCGGAGGAAGGGTACCGAGAAGGGGTTGAAAGTTGATGCGGTTGAGAGTTTAGTATCAACGGACCTTCTCGGGGACTCATTATTAGGACCACATTTCGAGTCTGGAGAAGACCCAGTAACTGTTCCTGAAGGGGCAGAGGATGGGCTTAAAAAGACGAAAGAGTTGAAGGAGGACAGTGATGCACAGTCGGGAGATGTAGCAACAAGGTACCCTGACGCGTACCCTGTGAGAAATGGGTCGGCGAAGACAGTGGTCCGAAGCTTGCTAGTGTATTTTTCCCGGTATGGTTACCCGCAGGGGATTCAGTCAGTCCAGGGACCCAACTTCACTTCTAGCCTCTTTGTTCAAGCAATGCCGCAGCATGAGATTGTTGGGGTTGTGTCATCTGCGTATCATCCGGAGAGCCAGGGTGTGTTAGAGCGATGGCACTCAGCCATGAAATCTGTGCTTCGTTGTTGTTGCTTTGAGAGTGGGAAGGATTGGGATCTTGGCCTGCCATGTGTTTTGTGTGCTGTGCGGGAGGTACCTGGGGAGAGTTTGGGATTCAGCCCTAATGAGCTCGTCTTTGGACACCGTGTCAGAGGGCCTCTCCATATGGTTGAAGAAGTATGGGAGGGCGCAGAAAAACCTTGTTCTATGCTCAAGTGTGTCCTCGACAGTCGAGAACGGATGTTGCGCAGTCTGGAGTTGGCTGGCGTAGGATTTGGTGAACCTACATTTATTAGCCGGGAACATTTGTTGTTTTGGGGAATATTTTGCGGGGATCAGCAAGAATATTTTTTTTTTGCAACATAGTATAGCCCTTGAGTATTTCCGAGAATTTTTGTGTGTATATTGAGGTATAAGAGTTTGGGGTGCTTCTTTTCTGGATATTGAGGTGGGAAATTTTTGTGAGCATCATGTCTTATACCGGATCAGAGGAGAATGGAGACACAGTACGTAATGTCGAAACTGAGGATGTTGGAAACTGAGGAACAGCAGTATGTTGATATGGTTAATCAGGTGAACTGTGAGGAGGATGCTAGGATATTTTTGCAATGGCCTGTTACTGCCGAGCGGTTGGAGGGTATGGAGCGGTACGGTCTTCAATGCCTGGCCACAGCTATCGGTCATGCGGTTACTAGCAACATGACCAGGGATAACTTGATAATGTGTGTACTGGGCAGGGTGACTGGTGAGCGAGATGGGTTGAGTGCTCAGAGCCCTTCGGCCATGCTTCCCCTACACTCGACTCCCAGCCGTCCCAGTAGTTTGCCGACCCCGGGTACGCTCCCACAGTTGGGTGGTGACTGGCAGGGTGGGTTGCCCCTGGGGGGACCACCGGTAATTTCAAACATTGTAGCACCTTCACCTCCTCAAGGGTTAACTCCCGAATTATTGCTTCAGCTCGAATTAGCTAAGATCCAGCAGCAAATAGAATCAGCTAAGATCGAAGAGAGAAAGGCTATCAGGGCATCTGAGATTCAACAGCAACAAAGGGCATGTGAGCTTCAGTAGCAAACAGAGCTAGCAAAAATCCAAGCTGATTTAGAGTCGACTAGGTACTGTGCCGAGATGGACGTAGAGAAGTCGCGAGTAGAGACAACGGGACAGCGACTTGGGGCTGGTAACCGTGTTCATGAGCAGTCTCTCTCGCACTTATTGAAACTGGTTCCGGTGTTTGATGAGAGTGGTGTAACAGAATTTTTCACACGCTTTGAGAAGAAGTGCCAGGAACACCAGTGGCCAGAGAATAAATGGGCAGCACTTGTATCCTCTAGATTAATAGGCAAGGGTCTTAAAGCCTACGATGCGTTACCTTGGAGTCATGTATTGTGTATGAGGATCTCAAGGAGGCTGTCCTGAGGGCTTACGAACTGCAACCAGAAACGTACCGTTTGAAGTTCCGGGGTGTAACTAAGGGAAGAGATAGCACCTTTTTGGAACACGCCCGGGACTTGTCCGATGCTATGGGGAACTGGCTCCGATCTGAGAAGGTCACAACATTTGATGAAATTAAGCAGTTAATGATGTTGGAGCAGTTCTTTAACCCGTACAGCCCCAGCGACGCGCCTGACGCGTCGGCGATGTATGTAATGCACAGCCCCAGAGACGCGCCTGGCGCGTCACCCTAATTGCGCCGACCGTAACCTCAGGTGTAGCCACTCAAGAGGGCTCAGATTTGTATGGGAACTGTGTACGTATCCCACGCAACCGTGCCGATGGTTGAAAACTCTCAAAGTCCACGTGCGTGCGCGCGAGCGCGCAATAACCTGTTTTTTTGGGATAATTGCCTTCAATTTTTTACTCTTATAAAATCCGTTTTCGGGGGCTCTGTAGGACCATTTTTTAAGCTTTTTGAGCGGTTTTTCGTGGTTTTTCCTTCATTCCTAACCCATTCGCTATTGTTTTTGGAATAAAACCATTTTTTGAAAACCGGCCGGGTTCTGGTGCGCAAACATTACAAAACTAGCCGGGGCTCCACGGGTTAAGAGCACGGGCGGTGATCTAACTTTGAACTTGAAGGAGAAAAACCCAAGAACTCTAGTCGAAGCAGCAGAAATGGCTGATCGACGGCTGTCGTTGATTCGGGGTTGCGGGTCCTCACAGAAGTACGATGTAAGTGCTACGGACCGTTATCCTCCCCCTCCCCGGAACAATGACACATTTAAACAGAAGAGCCATGAAACTAAAACTGAATCCAAACCTTACACCACACCGTATGTGAAAAGTCAGGGGCCTTTACATCACAGTATAAGCCGAAACCAAAATTTATGTGTTTTAGTTGCCACCAGGAGGGTCATAAGGCAAATGAGTGCCCTAGTCGACCACCTCCGGCAGCCGTGTCTTTTGCTCACGGCATTGGAGTGTTCAAGAGGACATCGGAGTTTGTTAGAGGCATTTCTTCCGAGGTAAATATACTGCCAGTGCAGAAGGATCCGGAAGGCTTATTCCCTGTCCGTGATGTCTTTAGTGACCACAGGGGACTCGGTTGTGTGGAGTTGGGGGGTAGAAGACATGAGGTGAGAATTTTGCGTGACACTGGGGCATCGCAAACACTGTTGAGAAATTTCACTGGTAAACCTGTCAATACGGCACGGGTGGTTGTGGTTCAGGGAGTTAATGCGACAAGGTCATACCCGCTTGTAAGAATGAAGGTGGAAGTTGATGGTGTGACTCGGGACCTGGATGTAGGAATTGTGGAGAAGTTACCTGTTGGGGGCGTCGACCTCCTTCTCGGCAACGACTTTGCGGGACCTACTTCTGAGGCTCCACCCTTGGTCGTTGCCGAGAAGCCGGCCGATGTGAGTAGGGAGGAGCAGGAGTGGGTTGAGAAGTGTCCGGTGCAGCCTATGCCGTGTGTTGTCACCGGAGGTCCTGCATCCAGGGAGTCACATTCTGGTCAGCAATCTTTAGATCAGCGGAGGAAGGGTACCGAGAAGGGGTTGAAAGTTGATGCGGTTGAGAGTTTAGTATCAACGGACCTTCTCGGGGACTCATTATTAGGACCACATTTCGAGTCTGGAGAAGACCCAGTAACTGTTCCTGAAGGGGCAGAGGATGGGCTTAAAAAGACGAAAGAGTTGAAGGAGGACAGTGATGCACAGTCGGGAGATGTAGCAACAAGGTACCCTGACGCGTACCCTGTGAGAAATGGGTCGGCGAAGACAGTGGTCCGAAGCTTGCTAGTGTATTTTTCCCGGTATGGTTACCCGCAGGGGATTCAGTCAGTCCAGGGACCCAACTTCACTTCTAGCCTCTTTGTTCAAGCAATGCCGCAGCATGAGATTGTTGGGGTTGTGTCATCTGCGTATCATCCGGAGAGCCAGGGTGTGTTAGAGCGATGGCACTCAGCCATGAAATCTGTGCTTCGTTGTTGTTGCTTTGAGAGTGGGAAGGATTGGGATCTTGGCCTGCCATGTGTTTTGTGTGCTGTGCGGGAGGTACCTGGGGAGAGTTTGGGATTCAGCCCTAATGAGCTCGTCTTTGGACACCGTGTCAGAGGGCCTCTCCATATGGTTGAAGAAGTATGGGAGGGCGCAGAAAAACCTTGTTCTATGCTCAAGTGTGTCCTCGACAGTCGAGAACGGATGTTGCGCAGTCTGGAGTTGGCTGGCGTAGGATTTGGTGAACCTACATTTATTAGCCGGGAACATTTGTTGTTTTGGGGAATATTTTGCGGGGATCAGCAAGAATATTTTTTTTTTGCAACATAGTATAGCCCTTGAGTATTTCCGAGAATTTTTGTGTGTATATTGAGGTATAAGAGTTTGGGGTGCTTCTTTTCTGGATATTGAGGTGGGAAATTTTTGTGAGCATCATGTCTTATACCGGATCAGAGGAGAATGGAGACACAGTACGTAATGTCGAAACTGAGGATGTTGGAAACTGAGGAACAGCAGTATGTTGATATGGTTAATCAGGTGAACTGTGAGGAGGATGCTAGGATATTTTTGCAATGGCCTGTTACTGCCGAGCGGTTGGAGGGTATGGAGCGGTACGGTCTTCAATGCCTGGCCACAGCTATCGGTCATGTGGTTACTAGCAACATGACCAGGGATAACTTGATAATGTGTGTACTGGGCAGGGTGACTGGTGAGCGAGATGGGTTGAGTGCTCAGAGCCCTTCGGCCATGCTTCCCCTACACTCGACTCCCAGCCGTCCCAGTAGTTTGCCGACCCCGGGTACGCTCCCACAGTTGGGTGGTGACTGGCAGGGTGGGTTGCCCCTGGGGGGACCACCGGTAATTTCAAACATTGTAGCACCTTCACCTCCTCAAGGGTTAACTCCCGAATTATTGCTTCAGCTCGAATTAGCTAAGATCCAGCAGCAAATAGAATCAGCTAAGATCGAAGAGAGAAAGGCTATCAGGGCATCTGAGATTCAACAGCAACAAAGGGCATGTGAGCTTCAGTAGCAAACAGAGCTAGCAAAAATCCAAGCTGATTTAGAGTCGACTAGGTACTGTGCCGAGATGGACGTAGAGAAGTCGCGAGTAGAGACAACGGGACAGCGACTTGGGGCTGGTAACCGTGTTCATGAGCAGTGTCTCTCGCACTTATTGAAACTGGTTCCGGTGTTTGATGAGAGTGGTGTAACAGAATTTTTCACACGCTTTGAGAAGAAGTGCCAGGAACACCAGTGGCCAGAGAATAAATGGGCAGCACTTGTATCCTCTAGATTAATAGGCAAGGGTCTTAAAGCCTACGATGCGTTACCTTTGGAGTCGTGTATTGTGTATGAGGATCTCAAGGAGGCTGTCCTGAGGGCTTACGAACTGCAACCAGAAACGTACCGTTTGAAGTTCCGGGGTGTAACTAAGGGAAGAGATAGCACCTTTTTGGAACACGCCCGGGACTTGTCCGATGCTATGGGGAACTGGCTCCGATCTGAGAAGGTCACAACATTTGATGAAATTAAGCAGTTAATGATGTTGGAGCAGTTCTTTAACCCGTACAGCCCCAGCGACGCGCCTGACGCGTCGGCGATGTATGTAACGCACAGCCCCAGAGACGCGCCTGGCGCGTCACCCTAATTGCGCCGACCGTAACCTCAGGTGTAGCCACTCAAGAGGGCTCAGATTTGTATGGGAACTGTGTACGTATCCCACGCAACCGTGCCGATGGTTGAAAACTCTCAAAGTCCACGTGCGTGCGCGCGAGCGCGCAATAACCTGTTTTTTTTGGATAATTGCCTTCAATTTTTTACTCTTATAAAATCCGTTTTCGGGGGCTCTGTAGGACCATTTTTTAAGCTTTTTGAGCGGTTTTTCGTGGTTTTTCCTTCATTCCTAACCCATTCGCTATTGTTTTTGGAATAAAACCATTTTTTGAAAACCGGCCGGGTTCTGGTGCGCAAACATTACAAAACTAGCCGGGGCTCCACGGGTTAAGAGCACGGGCGGTGATCTAACTTTGAACTTGAAGGAGAAAAACCCAAGAACTCTAGTCGAAGCAGCAGAAATGGCTGATCGACGGCTGTCGTTGATTCGGGGTTGCGGGTCCTCACAGAAGTACGATGTAAGTGCTACGGACCGTTATCCTCCCCCTCCCCGGAACAATGACACATTTAAGCAGAAGAGCCATGAAACTAAAACTGAATCCAAACCTTACACCACACCGTATGTGAAAAGTCAGGGGCCTTTTACATCACAGTATAAGCCGAAACCAAAATTTATGTGTTTTAGTTGCCACCAGGAGGGTCATAAGGCAAATGAGTGCCCTAGTCGACCACCTCCGGCAGCCGTGTCTTTTGCTCACGGCATTGGAGTGTTCAAGAGGACATCGGAGTTTGTTAGAGGCATTTCTTCCGAGGTAAATAACTGCCAGTGCAGAAGGATCCGGAAGGCTTATTCCCTGTCCGTGATGCCTTTAGTGACCACAGGGGACTCGGTTGTGTGGAGTTGGGGGGTAGAAGACATGAGGTGAGAATTTTGCGTGACACTGGGGCATCGCAAACACTGTTGAGAAATTTCACTGGTAAACCTGTCAATACGGCACGGGTGGTTGTGGTTCAGGGAGTTAATGCGACAAGGTCATACCCGCTTGTAAGAATGAAGGTGGAAGTTGATGGTGTGACTCGGGACCTGGATGTAGGAATTGTGGAGAAGTTACCTGTTGGGGGCGTCGACCTCCTTCTCGGCAACGACTTTGCGGGACCTACTTCTGAGGCTCCACCCTTGGTCGTTGCCGAGAAGCCGGCCGATGTGAGTAGGGAGGAGCAGGAGTGGGTTGAGAAGTGTCCGGTGCAGCCTATGCCGTGTGTTGTCACGGAGGTCCTGCATCCAGGGAGTCACATTCTGGTCAGCAATCTTTAGATCAGCGGAGGAAGGGTACCGAGAAGGGGTTGAAAGTTGATGCGGTTGAGAGTTTAGTATCAACGGACCTTCTCGGGGACTCATTATTAGGACCACATTTCGAGTCTGGAGAAGACCCAGTAACTGTTCCTGAAGGGGCAGAGGATGGGCTTAAAAAGACGAAAGAGTTGAAGGAGGACAGTGATGCACAGTCGGGAGATGTAGCAACAAGGTACCCTGACGCGTACCCTGTGAGAAATGGGTCGGCGAAGACAGTGGTCCGAAGCTTGCTAGTGTATTTTTCCCGGTATGGTTACCCGCAGGGGATTCAGTCAGTCCAGGGACCCAACTTCACTTCTAGCCTCTTTGTTCAAGCAATGCCGCAGCATGAGATTGTTGGGGTTGTGTCATCTGCGTATCATCCGGAGAGCCAGGGTGTGTTAGAGCGATGGCACTCAGCCATGAAATCTGTGCTTCGTTGTTGTTGCTTTGAGAGTGGGAAGGATTGGGATCTTGGCCTGCCATGTGTTTTGTGTGCTGTGCGGGAGGTACCTGGGGAGAGTTTGGGATTCAGCCCTAATGAGCTCGTCTTTGGACACCGTGTCAGAGGGCCTCTCCATATGGTTGAAGAAGTATGGGAGGGCGCAGAAAAACCTTGTTCTATGCTCAAGTGTGTCCTCGACAGTCGAGAACGGATGTTGCGCAGTCTGGAGTTGGCTGGCGTAGGATTTGGTGAACCTACATTTATTAGCCGGGAACATTTGTTGTTTTGGGGAATATTTTGCGGGGATCAGCAAGAATATTTTTTTTTTGCAACATAGTATAGCCCTTGAGTATTTCCGAGAATTTTTGTGTGTATATTGAGGTATAAGAGTTTGGGGTGCTTCTTTTCTGGATATTGAGGTGGGAAATTTTTGTGAGCATCATGTCTTATACCGGATCAGAGGAGAATGGAGACACAGTACGTAATGTCGAAACTGAGGATGTTGGAAACTGAGGAACAGCAGTATGTTGATATGGTTAATCAGGTGAACTGTGAGGAGGATGCTAGGATATTTTTGCAATGGCCTGTTACTGCCGAGCGGTTGGAGGGTATGGAGCGGTACGGTCTTCAATGCCTGGCCACAGCTATCGGTCATGCGGTTACTAGCAACATGACCAGGGATAACTTGATAATGTGTGTACTGGGCAGGGTGACTGGTGAGCGAGATGGGTTGAGTGCTCAGAGCCCTTCGGCCATGCTTCCCCTACACTCGACTCCCAGCCGTCCCAGTAGTTTGCCGACCCCGGGTACGCTCCCACAGTTGGGTGGTGACTGGCAGGGTGGGTTGCCCCTGGGGGGACCACCGGTAATTTCAAACATTGTAGCACCTTCACCTCCTCAAGGGTTAACTCCCGAATTATTGCTTCAGCTCGAATTAGCTAAGATCCAGCAGCAAATAGAATCAGCTAAGATCGAAGAGAGAAAGGCTATCAGGGCATCTGAGATTCAACAGCAACAAAGGGCATGTGAGCTTCAGTAGCAAACAGAGCTAGCAAAAATCCAAGCTGATTTAGAGTCGACTAGGTACTGTGCCGAGATGGACGTAGAGAAGTCGCGAGTAGAGACAACGGGACAGCGACTTGGGGCTGGTAACCGTGTTCATGAGCAGTCTCTCTCGCACTTATTGAAACTGGTTCCGGTGTTTGATGAGAGTGGTGTAACAGAATTTTTCACACGCTTTGAGAAGAAGTGCCAGGAACACCAGTGGCCAGAGAATAAATGGGCAGCACTTGTATCCTCTAGATTAATAGGCAAGGGTCTTAAAGCCTACGATGCGTTACCTTTGGAGTCATGTATTGTGTATGAGGATCTCAAGGAGGCTGTCCTGAGGGCTTACGAACTGCAACCAGAAACGTACCGTTTGAAGTTCCGGGGTGTAACTAAGGGAAGAGATAGCACCTTTTTGGAACACGCCCGGGACTTGTCCGATGCTATGGGGAACTGGCTCCGATCTGAGAAGGTCACAACATTTGATGAAATTAAGCAGTTAATGATGTTGGAGCAGTTCTTTAACCCGTACAGCCCCAGCGACGCGCCTGACGCGTCGGCGATGTATGTAACGCACAGCCCCAGAGACGCGCCTGGCGCGTCACCCTAATTGCGCCGACCGTAACCTCAGGTGTAGCCACTCAAGAGGGCTCAGATTTGTATGGGAACTGTGTACGTATCCCACGCAACCGTGCCGATGGTTGAAAACTCTCAAAGTCCACGTGCGTGCGCGCGAGCGCGCAATAACCTGTTTTTTTGGGATAATTACCTTCAATTTTTTACTCTTATAAAATCCGTTTTCGGGGGCTCTGTAGGACCATTTTTTAAGCTTTTTGAGCGGTTTTTCGTGGTTTTTCCTTCATTCCTAACCCATTCGCTATTGTTTTTGGAATAAAACCATTTTTTGAAAACCGGCCGGGTTCTGGTGCGCAAACATTACAAAACTAGCCGGGGCTCCACGGGTTAAGAGCACGGGCGGTGATCTAACTTTGAACTTGAAGGAGAAAAACCCAAGAACTCTAGTCGAAGCAGCAGAAATGGCTGATCGACGGCTGTCGTTGATTCGGGTTGCGGGTCCTCACAGAAGTACGATGTAAGTGCTACGGACCGTTATCCTCCCCCTCCCCGGAACAATGACACATTTAAACAGAAGAGCCATGAAACTAAAACTGAATCCAAACCTTACACCACACCGTATGTGAAAAGTCAGGGGCCTTTTACATCACAGTATAAGCCGAAACCAAAATTTATGTGTTTTAGTTGCCACCAGGAGGGTCATAAGGCAAATGAGTGCCCTAGTCGACCACCTCCGGCAGCCGTGTCTTTTGCTCACGGCATTGGAGTGTTCAAGAGGACATCGGAGTTTGTTAGAGGCATTTCTTCCGAGGTAAATATACTGCCAGTGCAGAAGGATCCGGAAGGCTTATTCCCTGTCCGTGATGCCTTTAGTGACCACAGGGGACTCGGTTGTGTGGAGTTGGGGGGTAGAAGACATGAGGTGAGAATTTTGCGTGACACTGGGGCATCGCAAACACTGTTGAGAAATTTCACTGGTAAACCTGTCAATACGGCACGGGTGGTTGTGGTTCAGGGAGTTAATGCGACAAGGTCATACCCGCTTGTAAGAATGAAGGTGGAAGTTGATGGTGTGACTCGGGACCTGGATGTAGGAATTGTGGAGAAGTTACCTGTTGGGGGCGTCGACCTCCTTCTCGGCAACGACTTTGCGGGACCTACTTCTGAGGCTCCACCCTTGGTCGTTGCCGAGAAGCCGGCCGATGTGAGTAGGGAGGAGCAGGAGTGGGTTGAGAAGTGTCCGGTGCAGCCTATGCCGTGTGTTGTCACCGGAGGTCCTGCATCCAGGGAGTCACATTCTGGTCAGCAATCTTTAGATCAGCGGAGGAAGGGTACCGAGAAGGGGTTGAAAGTTGATGCGGTTGAGAGTTTTAGTATCAACGGACCTTCTCGGGGACTCATTATTAGGACCACATTTCGAGTCTGGAGAAGACCCAGTAACTGTTCCTGAAGGGGCAGAGGATGGGCTTAAAAAGACGAAAGAGTTGAAGAAGGACAGTGATGCACAGTCGGGAGATGTAGCAACAAGGTACCCTGACGCGTACCCTGTGAGAAATGGGTCGGCGAAGACAGTGGTCCGAAGCTTGCTAGTGTATTTTTCCCGGTATGGTTACCCGCAGGGGATTCAGTCAGTCCAGGGACCCAACTTCACTTCTAGCCTCTTTGTTCAAGCAATGCCGCAGCATGAGATTGTTGGGGTTGTGTCATCTGCGTATCATCCGGAGAGCCAGGGTGTGTTAGAGCGATGGCACTCAGCCATGAAATCTGTGCTTCGTTGTTGTTGCTTTGAGAGTGGGAAGGATTGGGATCTTGGCCTGCCATGTGTTTTGTGTGCTGTGCGGGAGGTACCTGGGGAGAGTTTGGGATTCAGCCCTAATGAGCTCGTCTTTGGACACCGTGTCAGAGGGCCTCTCCATATGGTTGAAGAAGTATGGGAGGGCGCAGAAAAACCTTGTTCTATGCTCAAGTGTGTCCTCGACAGTCGAGAACGGATGTTGCGCAGTCTGGAGTTGGCTGGCCGTAATTTGACTAGCTCTCAGGCCCTCAGGAAGGACAGGTACGACCTCAAGGTTGAACTCAGGGAGTTTCACGTGGGTCAGGCAGTGGCGTAGCTAAGGGGGGGGGGCGGGAGGGGGCTGTTTGAAATCGCCCCCCGGGCCCCCAAGAGAAGGGGGCCCCCAAATGGATCTGAAAATAATATTAATTATACTAATAGTATATACTGTATATATAAGTAATATTAATAATGAGTAAAATAAACACCATGTGTGTTTTCTGATTTAACCTCTTTCCTTTCTTCTATCCTGCGACGTCATGGGTATTTAAAATTAGAAAAATAACGATCACTCCATCAGTATTGATTTGGCGGTGCAAGGGGAAACATCGTCGCTCTCGCTCCTAGCCTCCTACCCGCCACTTGCTTAGGACGCACTGCCTATAGGTAGGCCTGATGATTATACTTTATACATTACTATTGAGTTTGACAGTTGGTTAATATACTGTGTTTTTCGTAAGCATGTGTAAAGGAATAATAAGATATAGCCTAATTTGACAACAAGAAACATGGTGATTGTAAGTAAGTTGAGTGTATAATCGAAGATTAGGCCTACATACAATTATATATAAATATATGAACCAAATATTTCGGTAATATTTTCTTTCTCGTGAACTGTAATGGTCAAATCGATAGCTATATTTCATAGATAACCTATGAACTTAACCTTGTGAGAAAGTTGAGTGGTATCGAAGATATTTGTAGAGTAGGCTAAACTTCTAAAGTGCTAAATATTTAGGCCTTGAAATTTGTAGGACTATGTTTTGGTCTCATTTTTTTCTCGAACTGTAGGGGGCCTAACATAGCCTATACAATGTTTATGGTCTTACTAAACCTTAGCTTTATAGTGAAAAAGATGCATAGTCGTTTAATATTAGTCAATTAAGTATGGGTGCAATACATCAGCTAAAATAGAGCATAGAGAGGCAACATTAATGGTGTAGAGTGTAGGGTACCTTGGTTAGGCTATGAGCACTATGACTCATTCTTTCAAATTTAGACTCTGGAGCACTTTTATTTATGCTACCATACGCCTTCCATATAGGCTATAGGCTATGGTGGCTGTACATATCAAGCCCAGGAACTGTGAAATAGAAGGAACACAGTTGTGAGCATTGAATACTCGTTTGTAGGTTAATCTAGCCCTTTGGCTGGTTCAGGGTCAGGTGCAAACGTTGGTAAGCTTTCTAACAAGTTACTGGGGTTCTCAAGAAGAGGCCTCCAGTATTGAGATTTGAGGTAATGCATAGCTTGATTAGGCCTACCAATGACGCCTATTTTAACTCCCTAACGCCAGTGGTGGGGTTGAAATAATATTTTAATGTTATCACGTTTCATATACATTATTATTTTTTATTATTTTATTAGTATTATATTTTATATTCTTATTTCAGACATGCCTAAAAACGACAAAGAGAAAGAGTTCATCAAAGTGGTATATGTTTTACAGTATTGTACCATCCATTGTACATGTATTCATAATCCATTAGATAACGGTGATATAATAATTAATTGTATATTAAATTATTACCAGTACCCCACTATTGAGTCATGGATATCGTCAAAATGCACCTAGGTAGCATTATTATTTTAAAATTTTCTCGGGGGGGGCTTACAGCGCCCCCCCGAACCCCCCAGCTAATTAGGCTCGCTTCGCTCGCCACCCCCACCCCCTTCTATAATAAGCAAACCATGGAGGGGGCCCCTCCAGGCACCAAGCCCCCTGGGCCTCCAAATCTCTAGCTACGCCCCTGGGGTCAGGTGGTGTTGTTTCTACTGCCCCTTGTAGGTCACCCCTTATCCGCAAAGTACGCTGGTCCTTATAGGGTGGTGGAAGAGGTATCAGACCTGGATTACTTGGTAGCCACTCCAGACAGACGGAAGCGCAATCAGTTATGTCATGTTAACCCTTAAAATGCGGCTCACCACATAAGTCGTTTTTAATAAAGCTGGACTATGTGGCGGCGCTCGACATAGGTCGAGTGGCAATTTCAGCACGTAATGTTGCTGAGAGAGAGAGACAAGTGGTGGCAGGAGACTAGCGAGCGTATGACTGCTCCAGACCACCGCGGCGAACCTACTGACACGAATCTCAGCTCCCTCCTCCCTCTCTCACTCGCTATATACGGAATTGTATTGGGAAAGTGGCTAATTACCTGCTTTTTGCACTCGCGTTGCACGGTTATTGCAAGAAAACTAGCCATCATAAAAGGATCGTTATGGTGTCATTCGAAAGCTCTGTTTATGCCCTTTCAGGGATAGATACTTGTTTTACGTTCTGGGTCTTATTTAGGCATGAAAATGATCATGTAAACAGCCCTATTTTGGCTAAAAACACCCCGCTGGGCGGTACATATAAATAAACCGCATAGGCCGCTAAAGAAGGGTTAATCCCATGAAGGAGTATGGGAGGCACCCCCCTGAGCCTCTCACTGTGCCTGTGATGACGTTTAGCAGTCAAGGTGGAGAAGGAGAACGGGACAGTCAAGCTCAGGTGGAGGATAACTGGAAGGATAAGAAGTTCAAATGGGCGCCTGAGTGTGAGAAGGTGTTTAGAGAAGTAAAACACCTGTTGTGCACTCACCCGATCCTCAGGGCCCCTGACTTTAGCCTACCTTTCCAACTAGCAACGGAGGCTAGTGGTGTGGGGGCTGGTGCCGTCCTTGTGGAAAAGGACGATGATGGGCTGGAGCATCCTGTTAGTTTCTGCTTGGAGAAGTTCAATTCAGCCCAAAAGAACTACTCTGTTGTCGAGAAAGAGCTGCTGGCAATTGTACTTGCACTGAGGCATTTCGAGGTCTATGTTCCAGCCTATGGTCCAGTCATTGTAATTTACGCAGATCATCACCCTCTCAAGTTTTTGAACCAGTTTCACAATCGGAATATGAGGCTGACCAGGTGGTCGCTAATGTTACAGGAATATAACCTGGACATACGCCATATTGCCGGTTGTGACAACGTGATTGCAGATTGTCTTTCGAGGGTAGATGATCCTTGGTAGATTGACACACGGGTAGCCTCCTGCTTTAGTTTGAATAGTATTTTGCGCTTGGTGCTTGTTGGCTCGCGGTTGTAGCCCAGCGTATTGGGTCGTAAAGCAGGAGTTGAGCGTTTGGTATAGAAGAAAAAAGTAGGCTTGCCCCTATAGTGCAAATTAAAAACATAAAAATCAAATAAAAACTCTTTCTTTGATAGTTGAATTTTTTCAGTATGTTATAGCAGTAATTCTGAGTTGCACTCCTCTCAGAATGCTGGGCTAGAGAAGCTCGCTCTTGAGGAGCATAACTACATATAATTTAACCTATTGTGTTGGGGAGGGTTATAATTTTGAAAAATGTTTTGTTGAAGAACTGTGCCAAATATTTTACTGCCGCTGGGTGATGGGAAGTGGAGATATAGCATGGGTTCTAACCATCAGATTTTTTGTGAGCCTTGGGGCCTCTGAGAAAAATCTTGGGTGGGGTGTGACGTTAACCACTCCGTTAGAAACGCATGGCTTGTCCTACAGTGACTCGCTAGGATCGCCAGGGCAGTGGATGGGGCTACAGTTTATGTATTAGAGTGTGCTTTATTTCATATGAAAGCTCGTGTCATGGGCAGTCCAGAAAGGCTCTTTGTTTTCACCCATGTCAAGGCTTTATATATTTAATTGTAAAGTATATGTTTTATCATTAACTAGTAATGATGGGATCTGGGAGAGAGAGAGAGAGTAGAACAGAGTGAGAGGGGGGCGCGCAGTGTTTTTGCCCCGCTCGATGACGTCACGGCTGGCTGCCTCGTGGGGGTTGGTTGAGAGAGGTCCTTACCATGATGCTAGCTCCCTTGCTAGTGGCTAGAGGACTTGTAACCGCTTTTTTCCCACGCGGCTCGAGCTAGTGCGAGTATATATACAGTTCCTCGCCACTCTCTCCCTCAGATCTGGTTTCTAGAACGCAGCCCTCTTTTTCCCTTGGATATCTGTCCCTCTCTCCGCACCTGAGAACCTTTTCCTCTGCCTATCTCTCTCATTTTCCATATCTTTCACCACCTTTTATTAACATTATATCCCCTCTGGTTAACTCTGCAAAATCAGCTTAATGCTGGCCAGTTGTATTGTGCGTTAAGGTCTGATATAACCTATGTATGTTTAGTTGTTAAGATAAGTTGATCACGAAGCATTGGTTAGCATCCATATTGTTTAGTACCGCTTCCTATAATAATTAGTGTTCTGCTGGATTAGATAATGCTAGACTAGGGGTCTGATATTATAAGGTATTGTTTCCTATGAGTGCTGGCTGTAGGTAAAAAGCTGCACGACATACCTGAGAACTGGAGTTGATTGAGTAAATTCTAGTCTGTGTGCCATTGAGAGTAGAGCATGCACGAATGAGGGCTTTTTGCCTATACCATTCTGCACTGTTCTAAGCTCGTTGTTTGTCTTTGAGGTACGCCAGGAGAACGCTTAATACTTCGGTAATAAGGTTTCTCAAGAGCTACCCTTCCCTATAACGTAATATTTGACGCACAGACTTGAGATTTGCACTAGGCTATGCGGCATGCCATGCGCACCAGTATCTCGTATCATTGACTCTAGCTAGACTTTATCAATCATAGTAGACCTTAACACCTTACGAGCGGCCTATGCGGTTTATTTATGTGTACCGCACAGCGGGGTGTTTTTAGCCAAAATAGGGCTGTTTACGTGATCATTTTCATGCCTAAATAAGACCCAGAACGTAAAACAAGTACCTATCCCTGAAAGGGCATAAACAGAGCTTTCGAATGACACCATAACGATCCTTGTATGATGGATAGTTTTCTTGCAATAACCGTGCAACGCGAGTGCAAAAAGCAGGTAATTCGGTACTTTCAGTACATAATTGAGTATGTAGCGAGTGAGAGAGGGAGGAGGGAGCTGAGATTTGTGTCAGTAGGTTCGCCGCGGTGGTCTGGAGCAGTCATACGCTCGCTAGTCTCCTGCCACCACTTGTCTCTCTCTCTCAGCCACATTACGTGCTGAAATTGCCACTCGAGTTATGTCGAGCGCCGCCACATAGTCCAGCTTTATTTAACTCGACTTATGTTGCTCGCCGCTAATTAAGGGTTAAGTATATTAACCCAATTACTCTTTTTATGCATACCCATTTATGATTACACAAGCATTTCGCAGCCTAGTTTGATGTATGGAGACACAAACGACTTAGGCTCTTTTTGTTGATAGGAATACTGCATTGTCGTGGCGATTTTTTGTTTTTTTCTATATTCCAACTACTTCCTCTCGGGCATAGGCTGAGAGCCTTAACATTCACCACTTTACAATGAACAGTGAAGCCCGTGAGGTCTTGTTCCAGTCTAGGGAGTGAGACATGTGAAGCACGTAGAGTACAACGAGCACCTGCCATCTTGCCTTCAAATGAGGCACGGTGCTCACTCATGGCCCGAAATGACCCCATCTCTGAAGCCACCTCGTTCCCGTGCTTCACTGTCTCACCTTCTACACTCGGACTCTCACACTTACACACACACAACGCCACCTGTTGAGCAGATAACTCACCAGGCATTGCACCCCTATAGCATATTTTGAATATGGGAATATTCAAACAGTGCTATTTAATCAGGGAACAATGAGGGTATTTTATTGGACGTTTCGGTGGGCTTGTGGTAATGCACTGATACTAGGTAAAGCACAAATTCCATCCCAATAATATCTTCCCATTGATACATCGGGATTTGAACCCGGGACCTTTGGATTACCAGGCCAGTGGCAAGACCACTCCACCACACCTCCCCTAATTATTATTGTTGTAGCGTTTAGGATATTCTTGGCCCCGACTGCATTATATATTCTGCCTTTTTGTGTGCATAGCCTGCATGAGCATTGTTCCGCTGCCTGCCTTTTTGGGTTCCATTTCCGATACGAGCATCTTTATAGCATCTAACATTTAAAGAAGATTCCTTGTTAGTGTTGAAGGACTTTAGTGCACTTTCTGTCATGCAGGAGTGCCTGACATTTATTGATTAAAGTAACGTAAGCTGTAACTTCTCTTACCACCTTACTTTGCATACCATAACCAAGCACCTTCGGTTATAGGTACTAATAGGCTGTTTTCACATAACATTAAGCCTAGAGTAGACGCACATTTATTGAGAGTTTAATAACCTATTATTGCATATAGAACTCTGTAGAGTATTTGTGTTCTTTGTTCACTGGGAATATACATCAGAGGTTGGATCTAGCGCTTTCCGTTGTAGCATTTATGCCATTACTAGTCCAATGAATAAGAGCCCTGATATATTTAAACCCCAGTCGTAACATGAGGCTCCAGACACTATCTACAACCCTCAACACAATCCACTATTAGTATAACAAGTACCTGGTGTACCATAGCCGGTACAGTGTACCCCTATGTCAATATTGTGTCCTCCATACCGGTCAGACCTCATATAGCAAGCTAATGATATTGTGGCTCCAGATGCTATCCACAACCCTCAACACAATCCACTATTAATATAACGAGTACCTGGTGTACCATAGCCTGTACAGTGTACCCCTATGTCAATATTGTGACCTCTATACGGGTCAGACCTCATATAGCAAGCTAATGATATTGTGGCTCCAGACACTATCTACAACGCTAAACACAATCCACTATTAATATAACGAGTACCTGATGTACCATAGCCTGTACAGTGTACCCCAAAGTCAATATTGTGACATCCATACCGGTCAGACCTCATATAGCAAGCTAATGATATTGTGGCTCCAGATCCTATCCACAACCCTTAACACAATCCACTATTACTATAACGAGTACCTGGTGTACCATAGCCGGTACAGTGTACCCCTATGTCAATATTGTGACCTCCATACCGGTCAGACCTCATATAGCAAGCTAATGATATTGTGGCTCCAGACACTATCTACAACCCTCAATACATCCATTATTAATATAACGAGTACCTGCTGTACCATAGCCCGTACAGTGTACCCCTTTGTCAATATTGTGACCTCCATACCGGTCAGACCTCATATAGCAAGCTAATGATATTGTGGCTCCTGACACTATCTACAACCCTCAACACAATCCACTATTAATATAAGGAGTACCAGGTGTACCATAACCGGTACAGTGTACCCCTATGACAATATTGTGACCTCCATACCGGTCAGACCTCATATAGCAAGCTAATGATATTGTGCCTCCAGACACTATCTACAGCCCTCAACACAATCCACTATTAATATAACGAGTACCTGGTGTACCATAGCCGGTACAGTGTATCCCTATGTCAATATCGTGATCTCCATACAGGTCAGACCTCATATAGCAAGCTAATGATAATGTGGCTCCAGACCCTATCCACAACCCTTAAAACAATCCACTATTACTATAACGTGTACCTGGTGTACCATAGCCGGTACAGTGTACCCCTATGTCAATATTGTGACCTCCATACCAGTCAGACCTCATATAGCAATTAGCTAATGCAATTGTGGCTCCAGACACAATATATAACCCTCAACACAATATACTATTAATATAACGAGTACATGGTGTACCATAGCCTGTACAGTGTACCCCTATGTCAATATTGTGGCCTCCATATCGATCAGATCTCATATAGCAAGATAATGATATTGTGGCTCCAGACACAATCTACATCCCCCAGCACAATCCACTATAAATATAACGAGTACCTGGTGTACCATAGCCGGTACAATGTACCCCTATGTCAATATTGTGACCTCCATACCGGTCAGACCTCATATAGCAAGCTAATGATAATGTGGCTCCAGACACTATCTACAACCCTCAACACAATCCACTATTAGTATAACGAGTACCTGATGTACCATAGCCGGTACAGTGTACCCTTATGTCAATATTGTGACCTCCATACCAGTCAGACCTCATATAGAAATCTGATGATATTGTGGCTCCAGACACTATCTACAACCCTCAACACAATCCACTATTAATATAACGAGTACCTGGTGTAACATAGCCGGTACAGTGTACCCCTGTCAATATTGTGACCTCCATACCAGTCAGACCTCATATAGCAATTAGGTAATGCAATTGTGGCTCCAGACACAATCTATAACCCTCAACACAATCTACTATTAATATAACGAGTACCTGGTGTACCATAGCCTGTACAGTGTACCCGTATGTCAATATTGTGGCCTCCATACCGGTCAGACCTCATATAGCAAGCTAATGATAATGTGGCTCCAGACACTATCTACAACCCTCAACACAATCCACTATTAGTATAACGAGTACCTGGTGTACCATAGCCGGTACAGTGTACCCCTATGTCAATATTGTGACCTCCATACCGGTCAGACTTCATATAGCAAGCTAATGATATTGTGGCTCCAGACACTATCTACAACCCTCAACACAATCCATTATTAATATGACGAGTACCTGGTGTACCATACCCGGTACAGTGTACCCCTATGTCAATATTGTGACCTCCATACCGGTCAGACCTCATATAGCAAGCTAATGATATTGTGGCTCCAAACATTATCTACAACCCTCAACACAATCCACTATTAATATAACGAGTACCTGGTGTACCATAGCCGGTACAGTGTACCCCTATGTCAATATTTTGACCTCCATACCGGTCAGACCTCATATAGCAAGCTAATGATATTGTGGCTCCAGACACTATCTACAACCCTCAACACAATCCACTATTAATATAACACGTACCTGGTGTACCATAGTAGGTACAGTGTACCCCTATGTCAATATTGTGACCTCCATACCGGTCAGACTTCATATAGCAAGATAATGATATTGTGGCTCCAGACACTATCTACAACCCTCAACACAATCCACTATTAATATAAGGAGTACCAGGTGTACCATAACCGGTACAGTGTACCCCTATGACAATATTGTGACCTCCATACCGGTCAGACCTCATATAGCAAGCTAATGATATTGTGCCTCCAGATACTATCTACAGCCCTCAACACAATCCACTATTAATATAACCAGTACCTGGTGTACCATAGCCGGTACAGTGTATCCCTATGTCAATATTGTGATCTCCATACCGGTCAGACCTCATATAGCAAGCTAATGATAATGTGGCTCCAGAACCTATCCACAACCATTAAAACAATCCACTATTACTATAACGTGTACCTGGTGTACCATAGCCGGTACAGTGTACCCCTATGTCAATATTGTGACCTCCATACCAGTCAGACCTCATATAGCAATTAGCTAATGCAATTGTGGCTCCAGACACAATCTATAACCCTCAACACAATATACTATTAATATAACGAGTACATGGTGTACCATAGCCTGTACAGTGTACCCCTATGTCAATATTGTAGCCTCCATACCGGTCAGATCTCATATAGCAAGATAATGATATTGTGGCTCCAGACACAATCTACAACACTCAACACAATCCACTATTAATATAACGAGTACCTGGTGTACCATAGCCGGTACAGTGTACCCCTATGTCAATATTGTGACCTCCATACCGGTCAGACCTCAAATAGCAAGCTAATGATAATGTGGCTCCAGACACTATCTACAACCCTCAACACAATCCACTATTAGTAAAATGAGTACCTGGTGTACCATAGCCGGTACAGTGTACCCTTATGTCAATATTGTGACCTCCATACCAGTCAGACCTCATATAGAAATCTGATGATATTGTGGCTCCAGACACTATCTACAACCCTCAACACAATCCACTATTAATATAACGAGTACCTGGTGTACCATAGCCGGTACAGTGTACCCCTATGTCAATATTGTGACCTCCATACCAGTCAGACCTCATATAGCAATTAGCTAATGCAATTGTGTTTCCAGACACAATCTATAACTCTCAACACAATCTACTATTATTAGAACGAGTACCTGGTGTACCATAGCCTGTACAGTGTACACCTATGTCAATAGTGTGGCCTCCATACCGGTCAGACCTCATATAGCAAGCTAATGATAATGTGGCTCCAGACACTATCTACAACCCTCAACACAATCCACTATTAGTATAACGAGTACCTGGTGTACCATAGCCGGTACAGTGTACCCCTATGTCAATATTGTGACCTCCATACCGGTCAGACTTCATATAGCAAGCTAATGATATTGTGGCTCCACACACTATCTACAACCCTCAACACAATCCACTATTAATATAACGAGTACCTGGTGTACCATACCCGGTACAGTGTACCCCTATGTCAATATTGTGACCTCCATACCGGTCAGATATCATATAGCAAGCTAATGATATTGTGGCTCCAGACATTATCTACAACCCTCAACACAATCCACTATTAATATAACAAGTACTTGGTGTACCATAGCCGGTACAGTGTACACCTATGTCAATATTTTGTCCTCCATACCGGTCAGACCTCATATAGCAAGCTAAGGATATTGTGGCTCCAGACACTATCTACAACCCTCAACACAATCCACTATTAATATAACACGTACCTGGTGTACCATAGCCGGTACAGTGTACCCCTATGTCAATATTGTGACCTCCATACCGGTCAGACCTCATATAGCAAGCTAATGATATTGTGGCTCCAGACCCTATCCATAACCCTTAACACAATCCACTATTACTATAACGAGAACCTGGTGTACCATAGCCGGTACAGTGTACCCCTATGTCAATATTGTGACCTCCATACCGGTCAGACCTCATATAGCAAGATAATGATATTGTGGCTCCAGACACAATCTACAACCCTCAACACAATCCACTATTAATATAACTAGTACCTGGTGTACCATTGCCGGTACAGTGTACCCCTATGTCAATATTGTGACCTCCATACTGGTCAGACTTCATATAGTAACCTAATGATAATGAGGCTCCAGACATTATCTACAACCCTCAACACAATCCACTATTAGTATAACGAGTACCTGGTGTACCATACCCGGTACAGTGTACCCCTATGTCAATATTGTGACCTCCATACCGGTCAGACCTCATATAGCAAGCTAATGATATTGTGGCTCCAGACATTATCTACAACCCTCAACACAATCCACTATTAATATAACGAGTACCTGGTGTACCATAGCCGGTACAGTGTACCCCTATGTCAATATTGTGACCTTCATACCGGTCAGACCTCATATAGCAAGCTAATGATATTGTGGCTCCAGACATTATCTACAACCCTCAACACAATCCACTATTAGTATAACGAGTACCTGGTGTACCATAGCCGGTACAGTGTACCCCTATGTCAATATTGTGACCTCCATACCGGTCAGACTTCATATAGCAAGCTAATGATATTGTGGCTCCACACACTATCTACAACCCTCAACACAATCCACTATTAATATAACGAGTACCTGGTGTACCATACCCGGTACAGTGTACCCCTATGTCAATATTGTGACCTCCATACCGGTCAGACCTCATATAGCAAGCTAATG
Organism: Paralithodes platypus; assembly: GCA_032716605.1. Classification (NCBI taxonomy): domain Eukaryota; kingdom Metazoa; phylum Arthropoda; class Malacostraca; order Decapoda; family Lithodidae; genus Paralithodes; species Paralithodes platypus. The sequence goes on along the minus strand of JAVRFV010000147.1, from coordinate 193,216 downwards.
ATATTGTGGCTCCAGACATTATCTACAACCCTCAACACAATCCACTATTAATATAACAAGTACTTAGTGTACACCTATGTCAATATTTTGTCCTCCATACCGGTCAGACCTCATATAGCAAGCTAAGGATATTGTGGCTCCAGACACTATCTACAACCCTCAACACAATCCACTATTAATATAACACGTACCTGATGTACCATAGCCGGTACAGTGTACCCCTATGTCAATATTGTGACCTCCATACCAGTCAGACCTCATATATCAAGCTAATGATATTGTGGCTCCAGACCCTATCCACAATCCTTAACACAATCCACTATTACTATAACGAGAACCTGGTGTACCATAGCCGGTACAGTGTACCCCTATGTCAATATTGTGACCTCCATACCGGTCAGACCTCATATAGCAAGATAATGATATTGTGGCTCCAGACACAATCTACAACCCTCAACACAATCCACTATTAATATAACTAGTACCTGGTGTACCATAGCCGGTACAGTGTACCCCTATGTCAATATTGTGACCTCCATACCGATCAGATTTCATATAGCAACCTAATGATAATGAGGCTCCAGACATTATCTACAACCCTCAACACAATCCACTATTAGTATAACGAGTACCTGGTGTACCATAGCCAGGTACAGTGTACCCTTATTTCAATATTGTGACCTCCATACCAGTTAGACCTCATATAGAAATCTGATGATATTGTGGCTCCAGACAATATTTATAACCCTTAACACTATCCACTATTAATATAACAACCTGTACCATCCGTACAGTTTACCACATGTGGCAGTCCTATTCAATCATGCTCCTCAACACTATATAGCAAGCTTAATGAATTGGACATATACGATTATTATGCAATCTACCATATCAATCTACATGTACACACATATAATCACACTATAATATGTAATAAGAGCTAATGGGGCTCCAGAAGTCTCATATTACCCCAACACTATCAATATCCTCAACAACCAACTATACCCTAAAATCGATTAATTACCCTAGCCGGTACAGTGTACCCTCAATATTGACCCATAGCATAAGAAGTCTCAGTATTACTCAACTCATATCAATATCATGTACACACATCCCAACAATCACTACTATTAATATAGAGTATGGGGTTACCATAGGGACCTCCATATTACCCCTGAACCAATATCAATGATATGTGGCTCCAACAACCACTATACCCTCAAAACATTATACAAACGAGTCCTGGTCAATCCATGTACCGTCATTGTGACCTCCATATGGTGACTCCTCATATAGCACTCGATTGCATATCAATCTGTACACATCCCAATCAACTCAACAATCATATTAATAAAACGTATGGTGTACCATGGGTACACCTGTAAATTACCCCTGAACCTCATATCAATTATTGCCTCCAACAACACTACCCCTAAAACATAATGAAATTAATAACGAGTACCTGACAAGACATGTACCCTCAACACCTATGTCACATAGACAGTTAAAGAATGGTCAGACCATATAGCAACTAATGATATCACGTGTACACTCCATCAACACAATCATATTAATAAACGAGTACCTGGTGTACCATAGCCGGTACAGTGTACCCTATGTAAATTGTGACCCTGAACCAGATCAATTATATGTTATCCAACAACACTATCTCACAAAATCATAAGAAATTTACAAACAATGTGGCAGTCCTAATCCAACCACACCTCAACACTATGTAAATAGACTTAAAGTGGTCAAGCCTACATATTAGCAACTAATGATATCAATCTTGACCATCCCAACTCAATCCACTATTATAATAAAGAGCTATGACCTCCAACCCTCATATTACCCCTATCAATATTGTTCCTCCAACAACCAACTATACCTAAAAGCTAATGATATGTGTCCTACAACCATCTCCCCTCAATTATGTCGCACCATAGACAGTTAAAGAATGGTACCCCTACGATTTAGTGCAACTCAATCCTGCATCATCTAAGTGTACAGACACATCCCAATCAACACAATTATAATATTAATAAAGAGTACCTGGTGTACCATAGGGTACACCCTATTTACCCTATATCAATATTATGTGGCTCCAACACCTAACCTCAAAACATTAATGAAATTTACAAACACGACCTCCAATCCCATGTACAGTACCTATGCATAGACCATAGACCTAAAGAATTGTGACCTCCTCATATAGCAACTCAACCTGATATCAATTGTGTACACACTATCCAACTCAATCACATATATATTAATAAAGAGTAATTTACTAGGGAACCTCCATAAATTACCCCTATCAATATTATGTGGCTCCAGACAACCAACCCTCAAACAACATTAATGATTTACCCTGTGGCTCCATACAGTGTACCCTCAACTTATGCATGCACCATAGCATAATGATATTGTGGCTCCAGATATTATAACCAACCTCATACAATCTACATGTACCTCCATGCATATAGTACAGTGTAATAAAGAGCAATAATGGGGCTCCATAGGGACCTCATATAAACCAATGATATTGTTCCTCCAACCACTATACTCCTAAAACTAATATTTACAGTATGGTACCGTACAGTCACCTTATGTCACATAGATTAAAGAATGGTACTCCTATATTACAACTCAACCTCATACAATTATGTACACACATAATAATCCATACTTATGAGTTAATGTGTACCATAGGGAAGTCCTCATATAAACCAATAGCAATATATGTGGCTCCAGACACCAACAAACCCTCAACATTAATAAATTACAAAACGAGCCTGTACAGTGTACCCTATGTCAATATGACACCATAGTTAAAGAATGTCAAGCTAATATTATGCTCGACATATCTACAACATCCCAACACAATCCACATATTAATAAACGAGTAATGGTGTACCATAGCCGGTACAGTTACCCTATGTAAATTACCCAACTATCAATGATATGTGGCTCCAGACAACACTAACCCTCAAAACATTAATATGTACAAACACGAGTACCTGGTAATCCATGTACCCCTCAATATGTGACCTCATTAAAGAATGGTCACTCATATAGCAACTCACTATATCAATCTAAATACACACATCCACTCAAACAATACTAAATATACGCATAATGGTGTACCATAGGGAACCTCTCATATACGCATATCAATATTATGTTCCTCCAGACACTAACCCTAAACAATCGATTAATATTTACCTGTGGCAGCCTTAATCCAGTACCCTCAACACCTTATGTGACCTAGACATAAAGAATGGTACAAGCTACATATATGATTCAATCCCTCAATCACTACAACCCAACACAATCACACTATAATATAATAAAGAGTAATGGTGTACCATAGCCGTAAATTACCCCTATATCAATATTATGTTCCTCCAACCAATCAACCTACTATTAATATAACACATGTGTGTACATACCCTCAACACTAATCCACTATTAAAGAATAGTGACAGCTACGATATTATGTCCCTCATATATTGTGACCCTATCAACTACGGCTAATGATATGTAATAAAACTAATTACCTGAGTACCTGGTGTACCATAGCCGGTACAAGTGTACCCCTATGTCAATATTGTGACCATCCATACCGGTCAGACCTCGATAACTAGCAAGCGAATGCTATTGTGGCTCCAGACCCTATCCATAACCCTTAACCCAATCGCCTATTCTACAACGAGAACCTGGTGTACCATAAAGCCGGTCACCAATGTGTAGCCACCGATGTCAAGATTGTGACCTCCATACCGGTCAGACCGCATATATCAAGATAATGATTTTGACAATACCCAGACACTATCTACAACCCTCAACACCATCCACTATTAATATAAAACGTAGTACGCAGGGGGAAGTACCATTGCCGTGAGCAGTGTAAAACGAGCCTATGTCGAGAGTAGTTTGTCTTCCAGACCGGTCAGACCATCATATAGCAAGCTAAGGGATATTGTGGCTCCAGACACTATCTACAACCCTCAACACGGGGACATCCACTAGTAATATAACACGTACCTGGTGTACACTAGGCCTATACAGTTGTACCCCTATTAATCAATATTATGACCTCCATACCATTCTACCTCATAATAGGAAGTCTGGCTGAAAGGTGTGGCTCCAGACAACATTTACAACCCCTTAATACTATCCACGTAATAAGAATAGCGAGTACGCTGGTGTACCCTAGGCCGGTAACGTGTACCCCTATGTCAAGATTTGTGACCTCCATACCCGGTCAGACTTCATATAGCAAGCTAATGCTATAATGTTGGCTCCACACAGCATCTACAACCCTCAACACAATCCACTATTAATATAACGAGTACCTGGTGTACCAGATGCGGTACAGTGTACCCCTATGTCAATATTGTGACCTCATTACCGGGCAGATATCATATAGCAAGCTAATGAAATAAATTGGGGTCGTCCAGACACTTAATCTAAGCAACCCTCAGCGACAATCCGACTCTTAAACTATAACAATAACTTGGTGTAGCCATACAGCCGGGTACGAATGTGACACGCTAAATGATCAATATGGTGTCCACCATACCGGATCGGACCTCATCTGGGCAAGCGTAGAGGAGTAGATTGTGTCTCCAACAGAGCACGATCTACAACCCTCAACACCACACTCCACTATTGCAATATAACGACATGTACCATGGTGTGCCGACTAGGCCGGTACAGAATGTAAAGGCCCTATGTCCAATATTTGTGACCGTACCATACGGGTCGAACCTCATAACAGCATAGCGAATGATAATATGTGGGCTAGCCGGAACCCTCTCCTATACCTTAACAAAATCCACTATTACAATACAAACTAGAACCTGGTGTACTCATAGCCGGTAACAGTGGTGGGTGAGCGCCCTGGGAGGGGGGTGCATATTGTGTGACCATAACCATAACACGTGAAACAGGGAACCTCATACAAGTGATAATAGCGGAAAAGATAATGATATTGGATGGGTTCCAGATACCACTAAAAACCCCCTCAACACAATCCACAATCTATAATGATAACTCGATTCGCTGGTGTACCATTGCCTGTACGGGTTGGTGACCCCTAGGGTACAATATGTGTGACCTCCATACACGTGAAGTCGGGTCCTTCCTATAGTCGACCGAGATGAGTCACATTAATCAAGCAGCGCATGGACAGGTATCTACGGAACCCTCAACACAATCCACGTAATTTATATAACTGAAGTACCAGGTGTATGTCAGGAATAGCCAGGACAGTTGTCAACCCCTAATATTTAAATACAATCAGGTGTTACCATCCAATGGAGCCAAGATTAGCTACCTCATATAGCAATCTTATGATCTGGTTGGGTGCTCCAGAGCACCATTTAACAAACCCATCACAACATAATAACCACTAGAGGTGAGATAGACGAGTACCTGGTGTACCATAGGCCGGTACTAGTGTGGGGAGGCCATATATAATCATATTTGGGGGGGGACGCGTTCATGAACACCGTGGGTCAGCGCGCCTAGAGCAAGCTAAGGATATTAGATGACTCCAGACAGGTTCTACGAACCCTCAACACAATCCACTATTGTATAGACGAGTACCTGGTGCACCATGGCCGGTACAGGGTACCCCTAGGTCCATACGTGTGGGAGCCGTCCGATACCGCGGGACGTCATATAGCAAGCTATCAATATTGAAGCGCCACACGCTAGTCTACGCGAACCGCGCAACACAATCCACTCTTAATATAAGCGAGTAGCTGGTGGTAAACGATAGCCGCGCATACACGAGATGGGAGTACCGCTAGGTACCAAGAGTGTGACCAGGCGGTCCATAACCAAGGTACAGAACCTCATACTAGCAAGCTAATGCTATTAAGTGGGCTACCAGACACATAGCTAAAAGACCCGCAGAACACAATCCACTATTAATGAGTGAACAAGTATATTATTGTTAACCATAGGCCGGTGACAGTAGTACACCTAAATTTCGAATAATTTTGTCCGCCATGACCGAGGTGCAGGGGGAGCCGTGCGTAGTATACCGGGAGGCTAATGAGCGGGATTGTGGCTGGGGGCCAGACACAATGCTACAACCCTCAACGCAAGCACACTATTCAATAATAACACGTAATCTAAGTGTAGACCATAGGGCCGGTACAGTGTACCCTCACTATGTCAATATTTTGACCTCCATACCGGTCAGACCTCCTATAGCAAGCTAATGATATTGTGTGCTCCAGACCCTATCCATAACCCTTAACACAATCCACTATTACTATAACGAGAACCTGGTGTACCATAGCCGGTACAGTGTACCCCTATGTCAATATTGTGACCTCCATACCGGTCAGACCTCATATAGCAGAGCTAATGATATTGGGGCTCCCGCCCCTATCTACAACCCCCTACCCAATCCACTATTAATATAACGAGTACCCCTTGTGTACCATTGCCGGTACAGTGTACACCTATGTCAATATTTTGTCCTCCATACCGGTCAGACCTCATATAGCAAGCTAAGGATATTGTGGCTCCAGACACTATCTACAACCCTCAACACAATCCACTATTAATATAACACGTACCTGGTGTACCATAGCCGGTACAGTGTACCCTTATTTCAATATTGTGACCTCCATACCAGTTAGACCTCATATAGAAATCTTATGATATTGTGGCTCCAGACAACATTTACAACCATTAACACTATCCACTAATAATATAACGAGTACCTGGTGTACCATAGCCGGTACAGTGTACCCCTATGTCAATATTGTGACCTCCATACCGGACAGAACTCATATAGCAAGCTAATGATATTGTGGCTCCAGACACTATCTACAACCCTCAACACAATCCACTATTAATATAACGAGTACCTGGTGTACCATACCCGGTACAGTGTACCCCTATGTCAATATTGTGACCTCCCATAACCGTCAGATCTCATATACCAAGCAAATGAGATTGTGGCTCCAGACACTATCTACACCCCTCAACACAATCCACTATTATTCAACGAGTACGTGGTGTACCAGAGCCCGTACAATTGGTACACCTATGTCCATAGTTTGTCCTCACATACCGGTCCTACCTCAGAATTAGCAAGCTAAGGATTTTTGTGGCTCCAGACACGATCTACACCCCTCCCACAATCCACTATTAATATAACCACTTACCTGGTGTACCATAGCAGGTATAGTGTACCCCTATGTCAATAATGTGACCTCCATACCGGTTACACCTCATATAGCAAGATAATGATATTGTGGCTTCCAGACACCATCTACAACCCTCAACACCATCGCCTAGTAATATAACTAGTACCTGGTGTAGCCATTGCCGGTACCGTGTACCCCTCTGTCAATATTGTTGACCTCCATACTGGTCAGAACTTCCATATAGTAACCTAATGGATACTGTGGCTCCAGACTTATCTACAACACCCGCAACACAATCCACTATTATTATAACGAGTACCTGGTGTAACCATTAAGCCCAGTACAGTGCGTCTACCCTTATTTCAATATTGTGACCTCCATACCAGTTAGACCTCATATAGAAATCTGATGATATTGTGGCTCCAGACAACATTTACAACCCTTAACACTATCCACTAATAATATAACGAGTACCTGGTGTACCATAGCCGGTACAGTGTACCCCTATGTCAATATTGTGACCTTCATACCGGTCAGACCTCATATAGCAAGCTAATGATATTGTTGCTCCAGACATTATCTACAACCCTCAACACAATCCACTATTAATATAACGAGTACCTGGTGTACCATAGCCGGTACAGTGTACCCCTATGTCAATATTGTGACCCTCACATACCGGTCCACTTCATATAGCAAGGTAATGATATTGTGGCTCCAAACACTATCAACAACCCTCAACACAATCCACTATTAATATAACCAGTACCTGGTGTACCATAACCGGTACAGTGTACCCCTATGTCAATATTGTGACCTCCATACCGGTCAGACCTCATATAGCAAGCTTATGATATTGTGGCTCCAAACACTATCTACAACCCTCAATATAATCCACTATTAATATAACAATTACTTGGTGTACCATATCCGGTACAGTGGTACACCTATGTCCATATTTTGTCCTCCATACCGGTCAGACCCCATATAGCCAGCTAAGGATATTGTGGCTCCAGACAGCTATCTACAACCCTCAACACAATCCAACTATTACGATAACACGTACCTGGATGTCACCATAGCCGGTACAGTGTACCCCTATTTCAATATTGTGACCTCCATACCAGTCAGACCTCATAGAGCAGGCTAATGATATTGCTGCCTCCAGACACTATCCACAATCCTTAACACAACGCCCCTATTACGATAACTAGTACCTGGGGTACCATCGCCGGTACCGTGTACCCCTATGTCCATATTGTGCCCTCCATACCGGTCAGAACCTCATATAGCAAGATAATACTTGTGGCTCCACACACAATCGACAAAAACCCTCAACACAAGCCCACTATTAATATCACTAGTACCTGGTGTACTAACATAGCCGTATGAACAGTGTACCCCTATGTCAATATTGTGACCCTCATACCGATCCGTTTTCATATAGCACCTAATGAGAATGAGGCGTCAGACATTATCTACAACCCTCAAAACACAATCCACTATTAGGATAAAAACGAGTACCTGGTGTACCATAGCCCAGACAGTGTACCCTTATTTTCAATGATGTGACCTCCATACAGTTTTAGACCCCAATATAGCAATCTGATGATATTGTGGCTCCCGACCATACTTTATAACCCTTAACACTAGCCACTATTAATATAACGAGTACCTGGTGTACCCTATCCTGTACAAGTTGTACCCCTCTGTCACTATTGTGTCCTCCATACAGGACAGAACTCATAAAGCAAGCTAATGATATCTGTGGCTCCAGACCCTATCCATAACCCTTTAACACAATCCACTATTACTATAACGCGAACCTGGTGTACCATATTCCGGTACACAGTGTACCCCTATGTCAATATTGTGACCTCCATACCGGTCAGACCTCAATATAGCACGATAATGATATTGTGCGTCCAGACACAATCTCCAACCCTCACCACAGTCCACTATTAATATAACTAGTACCTGGTGTACCATTTGGCCGGTACATTGTACACCTATGTCAATATTTTTGTCCTCCAGACCGGTCAGACCTCATATACCAAGCTAAAGATATTGTGGCTCCAGACAACTATCTACAACCCTCCACACAATCCACTATTAATATAACCCCTTCCTGGTGTACCATAGCCGGTACAGTGCACCCCTATTGTTAATATATTGAACTCCATATCGGTCAGACCTCATATAGCAAGATAATGATATTGTGGCTCCAGATACAATCTTACAACCCTGCACACAATCCACTATTAATATAACTAGTACCTGGTGTACCATTGCCGGTACAGTTGTACCCCTATGTCAATATGTTGACCTCCAGACTGGTCAGACTTCATATAGTAACCTAATGATAAAGAGGCTCCAGACATTATCTACAACCCTCAACACAATCCACTATTAGTATAACGAGTTACCTGGTTGTACCATAGCCAGGTACAGTGTACCTTATTTCAATATGGTGACCTTCCATACATTAGACCTCATATAGGCAATCTGATGATATTGTGGCTCCAGACAACATCTACAACCCTTAAACACTATCCACTATTAATATTAACGAGTACCTGGTGTTACCATAAGCGGTACAAGTGTACCCATATGTCAATATTGTGACCTTCATACCGGTCAGAGACCTCATATAGCACAAGCTAATGATATTTGTGGCTCCAGACACTTATCTACAACCCTCCACACAATCCACTATTAGTTTAAAGAGTACCAGGTGTACCATAGCCGGTACAGTGTACCCCTATGTCACTCATTGGGACCTCCATACCGGTCAGACGTCATATAGCAAGCTAATGATAGTGTGGCTCCCCACACTATCTACAATCCTCAACACAATCCACTATTACTATAACTATTACCTGGTGTAGCGATACCCGGTACAGTGTATCCCTTACGTCAATATTGTGACCTGCATACCGGTCAGCAGACCTTCAGATAGCAAGCTACTGATATTGTGGCTCCAGACTTATCTACAACCCTCTACTCAAGCCACTATCAATACAACAAGTACCTTGTGTACCATAGCCGGTACAGGGTACACCTATGATCAATAGTTGTGTCCGCCATACCGGGTCAGACCTCATATCGCAAGCTAATGATATTGTGGCTCCAGACACTATCTACACACCTCAACACAATCCACTATTACTATAACCGTACCTGATGTACCATAGCCGCGACAGTGTACCCCTATGTCAATATTGTGACCTCCATACCGGTCAGACCTCATATAGCAAGCTAATGATATTGTGGCTCCAGACCCTATCCATAACCCTTAACACAATCCACTATTACTATAACGAGAACCTGGTGTACCATAGCCGGTACAGTGTACCCCTATGTCAATATTGTGACCTCCATACCGGTCAGACCTCATATAGCAAGATAATGATATTGTGGCTCCAGACACAATCTACAACCCTCAACACAATCCACTATTAATATAACTAGTACCTGGTGTACCATTGCCGGTACAGTGTACACCTATGTCAATATTTTGTCCTCCATACCGGTCAGACCTCATATAGCAAGCTAAGGATATTGTGGCTCCAGACACTATCTACAACCCTCAACACAATCCACTATTAATATAACACGTACCTGGTGTACCATAGCCGGTACAGTGTACCCTTATTTCAATATTGTGACCTCCATACCAGTTAGACCTCATATAGAAATCTGATGATATTGTGGCTCCAGACAACATTTACAACCCTTAACACTATCCACTAATAATATAACGAGTACCTGGTGTACCATAGCCGGTACAGTGTACCCCTATGTCAATATTTGTGACCTCCATACCTGTCAGAACTCATATAGCAAGCTAATGATATTGTGGCTCCAGACACTATCTAGAACCCTCAACACAATCCACTATTAATATAACGAGTACCTGGTGTACCATACCCTGTACAGTGTATCCCCTATGTCCTATTGTGACCTCCATACCGGTCAGATTCTCAATATAGCAAAGCTAATGATATTGTTGCTCCATACATTCTCTACAACCCTCAACACAATCCACTCTTAAGATAACAAGTACTTGGTGTACCATAGCCGTTACAGTGTACCCCTATGTCAATATTTTGTCCTCCATTACCGGTCAGACCTCATATAGCAACCTAATGATATTGTGGCTCCAAGACACTATCTACAACCCTCAACACAATCCACTATTAATATAACACGTACCTGGTGTACCAAGGCCTTACCGTGTACCCCTATGTCAATATTTTGACCCTCCATACCGGTCAGACCTCATATAGCAAGATAATGATAATTGTGGCTCCATACACAATCTACAACCCTCAGCTCAATCCCCTATTAATATACCAAGTTCCTGGTGTACCATTGCCGGTCCAGTGTACCCCGTTGTCAATATTGTGACCCTCCATACTGGTCAGACTTCATATAGTACCTAATGATATTGCGGCTCCAGACATTATCTACAACCCTCACGCACAAGCCCCTATTAGTTAAATAAAAAAACGAGTCACCTGGTGTACCATAGCCATGTACAGTGTACCCTTCGTTCAATATTGTGACCTCCATACCATTAAAGACCTCATATAGCAATCGAATGATATTGTGTGCTCCAGACACATTCTACAACCCTTAACACTATTCACTAATAGTATAACGAGTACCTGGTGTACCATAGCCGGTACAGTGTACCCATATGTCAATATTGTGACCTCCATACCGGTCAGAACCTCATATAGCAAGCTCAATGATATTGTTGGCTCCAGACACTATCTACCCCCTCAACACAATCCACTAGTAGTATACCGAGTAACCTGGTGTACCATAGCCGGTACAGTTAACCCCTATTGCAATATGGTGACCTCCATACCGGTCAGACTTCATATAGCCATCTATTGATCTTGTGGCTCCACACACTATCTACAACCCTCAACATACATCCACTATGAATATAACGAGTACCTGGTGTACCATACCCGGTACAGTGTACCCCATATGTCAATCTATGTGACCTCCATACCGGTCAGACCTCATATATAGCAAGCTAATGATAGTGTGGCTACCCGACATTATCTACAACCCTCACCACAATCCACTATTAATATAACACGGTACTTGGTGTACCATAGCCGGTACAGTGTACCACCTATGTCAATAATTTTGTCCTCCATACCGGTCTGACCTCATAGATCAAGCTAAGGATATTGTGGCTCCAGACACTATCTACATACCCTCAACCCAATCCACTATTAATATAACACGTACCTGCTGTCCCATAGCCGGTACAGTGTACCCCTACGTGCATATTGCGACCTCGAAACCGGTCAGACCTCATATATCAAGCTCATGATATTGTGGCTTTCCAGACCCTATCCCCAATCCTTAACACAATCCACTATTACTATAACGAGTAACCTGGTGTGAGAACCATAGCCGGTAAAGTGTACTCCTATGTCAATATTGTGACCTCCAGACCGGTCATACCTCATCTAGCAAGATCTGATATTGTGGCACCAGACACTATCTACAACCCTCAACACAATCCACTATTAATATAACGAGTACCTGGTGTACCATAGCCGGTACAGTGTACCCCTATGTTGTGACCATACCGTCAGACCTAAAGAAGCAAATGATATTGTGGCTCCAGACCTATCTACAACCTCAACACAATCCACTATTAATATAATACGTGTACCTGGTACCATATTACAGTATACAATATGTACCGGTCAGACCAATAGCAGCTAATGATATTTGGCTCAAACAACCCTCAACCTTTAAACCTACATACTGGTGTACACGTAGACCCTCAATATTGTGAGTACCATACTCATAACACTAACCATACATACGATATGTGTGGTAGACTACCATACAATATGGTGTACCCCTATGGCCCCACCCTATACAGACCTCATACTAAGCATAATAATACCCTACTCAACACCAATCTACAGTACCCTTTACCCAACCCACTATTATAAACCTCCATCCTACCGGTCATATATCATAATACAGACCTACCAGACATAACTCAACACACAAACTCACATATTAATTGTAAATAACCCCATAGGACATAGTACGGTCACGGTTAGAAGGTAAGACCTCATAATATCTACAACAAACTCAACAACATCCTATATATACGAGTAGGTTACCATAGGGTATGTATTGTGTAACCTCCATAGTATTCATAAACTAATGATATTTATACACAACCTCTATATTCAAAAAATACTATATAATATAACGAGTCACCTCAGTGATATGCGGTACAGTAGACCCATAATTTACACCTCTACAACAGAACTCATAGACATAAGCTAATATTGTGGCTCCAACTACAACTCTCACAAAAATATAACTATAAAATACACATACCGGTACAGTGTACCCCTATGTCCATATTGTGACCTCCATACCGGTCAGACCTCATATAGCAAGCTAATGATATTGTGGCTCCAGACACTATCTACAACCCTCAACACAATCCACTATTAATATAACGAGTACCTGGTGTACCATAGCCGGTACAGTGTACCCCTATGTCAATATTGTGACCTCCATACCGGTCAGACCTCATATAGCAAGCTAATGATATTGTGGCTCCAGACACTATCTACAACCCTCAACACAATCCACTATTAATATAACGAGTACCTGGTGTACCATAGCCGGTACAGTGTACCCCTATGTCAATATTGTGACCTCCATACCGGTCAGACCTCATATAGCAAGCTAATGATATTGTGGCTCCAGACACTATCTACAACCCTCAACACAATCCGCTATTATTAACGAGTACCTGGTGTACCATAGCCGGTACAGTGTACCCCTATGTCAATATTGTGACCTCCATACCGGTCAGACCTCATATAGCAAGCTAATGATATTGTGGCTCCAGACACTATCTACAACCCTCAACACAATCCACTATTAATATAACGAGTACCTGGTGTACCATAGCCGGTACAGTGTACCCCTATGTCAATATTGTGACCTCCATACCGGTCAGACCTCATATAGCAAGCTAATGATATTGTGGCTCCAGACACTATCTACAACCCTCAACACAATCCACTATTAATATAACGAGTACCTGGTGTACCATAGCCGGTACAGTGTACCCCTATGTCAATATTGTGACCTCCATACCGGTCAGACCTCATATAGCAAGCTAATGATATTGTGGCTCCAGACACTATCTACAACCCTCAACACAATCCACTATTAATATAACGAGTACCTGGTGTACCATAGCCGGTACAGTGTACCCCTATGTCAATATTGTGACCTCCATACCGGTCAGACCTCATATAGCAAGCTAATGATATTGTGGCTCCAGACACTATCTACAACCCTCAACACAATCCACTATTAATATAACGAGTACCTGGTGTACCATAGCCGGTACAGTGTACCCCTATGTCAATATTGTGACCTCCATACCGGTCAGACCTCATATAGCAAGCTAATGATATTGTGGCTCCAGACACTATCTACAACCCTCAACACAATCCACTATTAATATAACGAGTACCTGGTGTACCATAGCCGGTACAGTGTACCCCTATGTCAATATTGTGACCTCCATACCGGTCAGACCTCATATAGCAAGCTGATGATATTGTGGCTCCAGACCCTATCCACAACCCTTAACACAATCCACTATTACTGTAACGAGTACCTGGTGTACCATAGCCGGTACAGTGTACCCCTATGTCAATATTGTGACCTCCATACCGGTCAGACCTCATATAGCAAGCTAATGATATTGTGGCTCCAGACACTATCTACAACTCTCAACACAATCCACTATTAATATAACGAGTACCTGGTGTACCATAGCCGGTACAGTGTACCCCTATGTCAATATTGTGACCTCCATACCGGTCAGACCTCATATAGCAAGCTAATGATATTGTGGCTCCAGACACTATCTACAACCCTCAACACAATCCACTATTAATATAACGAGTACCTGGTGTACCATAGCCGGTACAGTGTACCCCTATGTCAATATTGTGACCTCCATACCGGTCAGACCTCATATAGCAAGCTAATGATATTGTGGCTCCAGACACTATCTACAACCCTCAACACAATCCACTATTAATATAACGAGTACCTGGTGTACCATAGCCGGTACAGTGTACCCCTATGTCAATATTGTGACCTCCATACCGGTCAGACCTCATATAGCAAGCTAATGATATTGTGGCTCCAGACACTATCTACAACCCTCAACACAATCCACTATTAATATAACGAGTACCTGGTGTACCATAGCCGGTACAGTGTACCCCTATGTCAATATTGTGACCTCCATACCGGTCAGACCTCATATAGCAAGCTAATGATATTGTGGCTCCAGACACTATCTACAACCCTCAACACAATCCACTATTAATATAACGAGTACCTGGTGTACCATAGCCGGTACAGTGTACCCCTATGTCAATATTGTGACCTCCATACCGGTCAGACCTCATATAGCAAGCTAATGATATTGTGGCTCCAGACACTATCTACAACCCTCAACACAATCCACTATTAATATAACGAGTACCTGGTGTACCATAGCCGGTACAGTGTACCCCTATGTCAATATTGTGACCTCCATACCGGTCAGACCTCATATAGCAAGCTAATGATATTGTGGCTCCAGACACTATCTACAACCCTCAACACAATCCACTATTAATATAACGAGTACCTGGTGTACCATAGCCGGTACAGTGTACCCCTATGTCAATATTGTGACCTCCATACCGGTCAGACCTCATATAGCAAGCTAATGATATTGTGGCTCCAGACACTATCTACAACCCTCAACACAATCCACTATTAATATAACGAGTACCTGGTGTACCATAGCCGGTACAGTGTACCCCTATGTCAATATTGTGACCTCCATACCGGTCAGACCTCATATAGCAAGCTAATGATATTGTGGCTCCAGACACTATCTACAACCCTCAACACAATCCACTATTAATATAACGAGTACCTGGTGTACCATAGCCGGTACAGTGTACCCCTATGTCAATATTGTGACCTCCATACCGGTCAGACCTCATATAGCAAGCTAATGATATTGTGGCTCCAGACACTATCTACAACCCTCAACACAATCCACTATTAATATAACGAGTACCTGGTGTACCATAGCCGGTACAGTGTACCCCTATGTCAATATTGTGACCTCCATACCGGTCAGACCTCATATAGCAAGCTAATGATATTGTGGCTCCAGACACTATCTACAACCCTCAACACAATCCACTATTAATATAACGAGTTCCTGGTGTACCATAGCCGGTACAGTGTACCCCTATGTCAATATTGTGTCTCCATACCAGTCAGACCTCATATAGCAAGCCAATGATATTGTGGCTCCAGACACTATCTACAACCCTCAACGCAATCCCATATTAATATAACGAGTACCTGGTGTACCATAGCCGGTACAGTGTACCCCTATGTCAATATTGTGACCTCCATACCGGTCAGACCTCATATAGCAAGCTAATGATATTGTGGCTCCAGACACTATCTACAACCCTCAACACAATCCACTATTAATATAACGAGTACCTGGTGTACCATAGCCGGTACAGTGTACCCCTATGTCAATATTGTGACCTCCATACCGGTCAGACCTCATATAGCAAGCTAATGATATTGTGGCTCCAGACACTATCATAACCCTTAACACAATCCACTATTAATATAACGAGTACCTGGTGTACCATAGCCGGTACAGTGTACCCCTATGTCAATATTGTGACCTCCATACCGGTCAGACCTCATATAGAAAGCTAATGATATTGTGGCTCCAGACACTATCTACAACCCTCAACACAATCCACTATTAATATAACGAGTACCTGGTGTACCATAGCCGGTACAGTGTACCCCTATGTCAATATTGTGACCTCCATACCGGTCAGACCTCATATAGCAAGCTAATGATATTGTGGCTCCAGACACTATCTACAACCCTCAACACAATCCACTATTAATATAACGAGTACCTGGTGTACCATAGCCGGTACAGTGTACCCCTATGTCAATATTGTGACCTCCATACCGGTCAGACCTCATATAGCAAGCTAATGATATTGTGGCTCCAGACAATATCCACATCCCTCAACACAATCCACTATTACTATAACGAGTACCTGGTGTACCATAGCCGGTACAGTGTACCCCTATGTCAATATTGTGACCTCCATACCGGTCAGACCTCATATAGCAAGCTAATGATATTGTGGCTCCAGACACTATCTACAACCCTCAACACAATCCACTATTAATATAACGAGTACCTGGTGTACCATAGCCGGTACAGTGTACCCCTATGTCAATATTGTGACCTCCATACCGGTCAGACCTCATATAGCAAGCTAATGATATTGTGGCTCCAGACACTATCTACAACCCTCAACACAATCCACTATTAATATAACGGGTACCTGGTGTACCATAGCCGGTACAGTGTACCCCTATGTCAATATTGTGACCTCCATACCGGTCAGACCTCTTATAGCAAGCTAATGATATTGTGGCTCCAGACACTATCTACAACCCTCAACACAATCGACTATTAATATAACGAGTACCTGGTGTACCATAGCCGGTACAGTGTACCCCTATGTCAATATTGTAACCTCCATAACGGTCAGACCTCATATTGCAAGCTAATGATATTGTGGCTCCAGACACTATCTACAACCCTCAAACCAATCGACTATTAATATAACGAGTACCTGGTGTACCATAGCCGGTACAATGTACCCCTAAGTAAATATTGTGACCTCCATACCGGTCAGACCTCATATAGCAAGCTAATGATATTGTGGCTCCAGATACTATCCACAACCCTCAACACAATGCACTATTAATATAACGAGTACCTGGTGTACAATAGCCGGTACAGTGTACCCCTATGTCAATATTGTGACCTCCATACCGGTCAGACCTCATATAGCAAGCTAATGATATTGTGGCTCCAGACACTATCTACAACCCTTAACACAATCCACTATTAATATAACGAGTACCTGGTGTACCATAGCCGGTACAGTGTACCCCTATGTCAATATTGTGACCTCCATACCGGTCAGACCTCATATAGCAAGCTAATGATATTGTGGCTCCAGACACTATCTACAACCCTCAACACAATCCACTATTAATATAACGAGTACCTGGTGTACCATAGCCGGTACAGTGTACCCCTATGTCAATATTGTGACCTCCATACCGGTCAGACCTCATATAGCAAGCTAATGATATTGTGGCTCCAGACACTATCTACAACCCTCAACACAATCCACTATTAATATAACGAGTACCTGGTGTACCATAGCCGGTACAGTGTACCCCTATGTCAATATTGTGACCTCCATACCGGTCAGACCTCATATAGCAAGCTAATGATATTGTGGCTCCAGACACTATCTACAACCCTCAACACAATCCACTATTAATATAAGGAGTACCAGGTGTACCATAACCGGTACAGTGTACCCCTATGTCAATATTGTGACCTCCATACCGGTCAGACCTCATATAGCAAGCTAATGATATTGTGGCTCCAGACACTATCTACAACCCTCAACACAATCCACTATTAATATAACGAGTACCTGGTGTACCATAGCCGGTACAGTGTACCCCTATGTCAATATTGTGACCTCCATACCGGTCAGACCTCATATAGCAAGCTAATGATATTGTGGCTCCAGACACTATCTACAACCCTCAACACAATCCACTATTAATATAACGAGTACCTGGTGTACCATAGCCGGTACAGTGTACCCCTATGTCAATATTGTGACCTCCATACCGGTCAGACCTCATATAGCAAGCTAATGATATTGTGGCTCCAGACACTATCTACAACCCTCAACACAATCCACTATTAATATAACGAGTACCTGGTGTACCATAGCCGGTACAGTGTACCCCTATGTCAATATTGTGACCTCCATACCGGTCAGACCTCATATAGCAAGCTAATGATATTGTGGCTCCAGACACTATCTACAACCCTCAACACAATCCACTATTAATATAACGAGTACCTGGTGTACCATAGCCGGTACAGTGTACCCCTATGTCAATATTGTGACCTCCATACCGGTCAGACCTCATATAGCAAGCTAATGATATTGTGGCTCCAGACACTATCTACAACCCTCAACACAATCCACTATTAATATAACGAGTACCTGGTGTACCATAGCCGGTACATTGTAACCCTATGTCAATATTGTGACCTCCATACTAGGTAGACCTCATATAGAAAGCTAATGATATTGTGGCTCCAGACACTATCTACAACCCTCAACACAATCCACTATTAATATAACGAGTACCTGGTGTACCATAGCCGGTACAGTGTACCCCTTTGTCAAT
>JAVRFV010000147.1:71726-173503 GCA_032716605.1 Paralithodes platypus | reverse complement strand
CAATCTAGATAAATTGTCTGTTGGGCCCAAATGTGGCAAATGAGTTTCAATGCGGATAAATGTAAGGTACTACATATCGGATACCTAAATGAGAAAGCAAACTATTCGATGAATGGCACTCCGCTTAAGAATGTAAACAGAGAAACCGATCTGGGAGTAACAATATCGAGTAACCTAAAACCGAGTCAACAATGTTCAGAAGTGTTAAGAAGGCAAACAAAATAATTGGCTTTATAGGCAGGTCATTTGAGCATAAATCCAAAGAAGTTATCCTAACCCTTTACAATTCCTTAGTCCGCCCTCTTCTGGAATACTGCGTTCAATCCTGGTGCCCTTATTACCAAAAAGATATAAACACGCTAGAACGAGTTCAACGTAGAGTTACCAAAATGATACCTAGCCTAAAGAACAAACCATACGAAGAGCGTCTTAGAGAATTAAATCTATTTCCTTTAACCCAGCGCAGATTAAGAGGCGACTTAATTCAATAGTTCAAAATCATCAAAGGCATCGACAATATGAACTGTAGTAAGTACTTCACTATCGACCAATCTAATTACACGCGGGGAAACGGTTGCAAAATTATTGGTAAATCTTTTAACTCACACGAATCTAAGAATTTCTTCTTCAATCGAGTTGTCAACTTGTGGAATGGGCTTCCCCGAAACGTTATAGACTGCATCACCGTTGATTCATTTAAACTCCGCCTAGACAAATATCTCGCTTCAAACCCGCGACTGACTGAGTTTGTAAATGAATAACTTTATTTTATCCCCCCCTCAGTTACTAACCCATCTGTCCCCTACTAACTTCCTAATCCTGCCACGGACATTAGTCCAGGGCAGTAATTCCCTTTCCAATGTTCCCTTACCCACTCTAAACCACTGTTTGGACACTTGATCCTCAGTGTTTTGGAGGACAAGAAAACTAGAAGGGTGACTAGATCTGTCGATGGTTGAATTGCTTTGTACTCCATTGTACTCCTTTGTACAGTAGGTTCCTACTTGCTGCTAGAAGAACAGAGGCATAGAGTGTAAGGAGACTGTCTGTCCATCAAGCGAATCTTGCCTGGTAGTTGAACCCATATTCTTTTGGTTGTAAACAGAACATAGTAACCATTGTACCACAAGCAATTTATACAATCCCTCACTACAAGGGACAATCAAGATACTACCGATATGTTAAAATAATTTCATGTTGAGATACAGTCGACTTTAATAATATAATAATATATATATATATATATATATATATATATAAGTAGGAAAAATAGGGACAATATGTTGCTGAGCTCCATCTTTATTAACTAATTTTTGGCCACAACCAGAGGCCATCTTCAGGTGTACATTATGATCCTAGACAATGAAAAAATGTGTTATTTAAAATTAAAGTGGATCTAAAAACTAAGTTTAATATATATATCTATATATATATATATATATATATATATATATATATATATAATATATATATATAGATATATATATATATACCGGTACTGTATATAGCATCGATTGTTTTGTAAGGCCACAAGCTCAAAAGCATCTGATTCCAACAATAATAGGCTGCCTGCTTGTAAATTTAATTATTAGACATTAATGTAGCAACAATAGTTGTTGTTCGGTTGTGAGAAAGTAAGTTGGATTGTAGTGGCTTATGGCGCGGGATGACTCACTGGGAAATGACACAGAGCAAGTTGCTCATGAAAGGGTCGGGGTAAAATGTAACATGGGCCTGTTTGTGGATGTCTTTTGGCACAGTGTCACATATCGAGGTAATGAGAGCTAAATATAGGACATAATATAGAGAAATATGGTTTGCAATACCTGGTCATGAAAACACATAGAAATATTTATAACATTTACTTGATGAAAGTAACAAGTACAGTCCAGTGGCTCGAACATCCCTTGATTTGGCCCTGTCACTCTTTCAAATATGGGGGAGGCACTCGCTTATAGGCAGTTCTGCCTTTAGCCTCCCTCAATCACATAGGAAAAAAAAAAAAAAAAAAAGTATGCCTTAATCCTTTCCTTAATCCTACGAAAATAATACAATCATAATTACATAGCCTAACAATTACATGGTGACTCCAGTGAGAATCAGTCCAGGCTCCACCCAAACACCGGCACTTACTCAGAGAGTTGGAATATATCAGCTGGCAAGCTGTGTGTGTGTGGCAACAACAGACACCTCCTCTCAACAGGACGGTATCACTTAATGAGACTTTATACAAACCATTCAATAAGGCTTCACATAAACCATTATATAAAGCTTTACATAAACCATATCGGCTTTACATAAACCACATCACATCCTAATGAACACTTCACAATATGTTCCACTAAGATACAGTAAATTCACTAAGTTACTTCTCTCTCCACACACACACAATATATGGAGAAAGGATAGAACAGGAAAAGTAGGTGGTGGTGTAGTGATCATGACCTATACTAAATTAAAGGCTAGAAGGATAGACATCGATACTGGTACTGGAATCAATAGGTCCGAGATACTAGCAGAGAAAATATATGAAGATGAAACTATCATATACGAGATCATGAACAATAGATTGCAATAGGGAAGGTGTGGTGGAGTGGTCTTGCCACTGGCCTGGTAATCCAAAGGTCCCGGGTTCAAATCCCGATGTATCAATGGGAAGATATTATTGGGATGGAATTTGTGCTGTACCTGGTATCAGTGCATTACCACAAGCCCACCGAAACGTCAATAAAATACCCTCATTGTTCCCTGATTAAATAGCACTGTATGAATATTCCCATATTCAAAATATGCTATAGGGGTGCAATGCCTGGTGAGTTATCTGCTCAACAGGTGGCGTTGTGTGTGTTTAAGTGTGAGAGTCCGAGTGTAGGGGGTGAGACAGTGAAGCACGGGAACGAGGTGGCTTCAGAGATGGGGTCGTTTCGGGCCAAGAGTGAGCACCGTGCCTCATGTGAAGGCAAGATGGCAGGTGCTCGTTGTACTCTACGTGCTTCACATGTCTCACTCCCTAGACTGGAACAAGACCTCACGGGCTTCACTGTTCATTGTAAGCGGTGAATGTTAAGGCTCTCAGCCTATGCCCGAGAGGAAGTAAGTTGGAATATAGAAAAAAAAAAAAAAAAAAAAAAAAAAAATCAATCAGTGTTCGTTGAAGAAGAAGACTTTGTTGAACCTGAAGTCGTCCGAGATTCAATTGGCAATTTGACTGAGATAAAATTTGATCAGGCTGAGCTCTTAGAATTAATGAAAGCATTTGATGTTAGGAAGGCCATGGGACCCGACGAAATATCGGGATGGGTCTTGAGAGAATGAGCAGAACTTGCTAAACCTATTTATGAAATAATACAGTACTCACTGGAAGTAGGGGATATAACGCTTGACTTGAAGAGAGCAAATATAGTACCACTGGCCAAAATGAGCGGTAGAACTGATAATATATTTATCATTATCTTTATTTTTCCTTATTAATTCATTAAACTAGATATGTTTAAGTAGTTTTAATGATTACTTAATAAATCACGGTCTTATCCGAATCTAAAGAGCTATTAAATATTACATGAAACACAATAATACCATATACTGTATATCATAAAGTAAATACAAGCGAAATAAGTACATGATAAACACAAGAAGTAAGCGAGAGGTGAAGACTGACTGACTCGCTCACGCGGCTTAATCAATTACAGGCCGGGATATACTTATCACACATTTAAATTAGTCAGTGTCGGCATATCCCCTCCCTTGTGGCGAGTGGGAGGCACCCGCCTTTCAACACAGTCCCACTCCTATTCTGTCCAACTCTCCAATCCAAAAATTGGCAAATGTTCTGTCTTTCTTCTACTCAACTACACTGTAGTGAACTCTGGAACTCTCTCCCACAATCAATATTTCCTTCATCCTAGGTCTTAAGCTGCCTTAACCCTCGGAATCTGGGAGGCCTCATATTAGGCAAAGCAAAATATTGGCAGGAATCCGGGAGGCCTCATATGAGGCAAAATGTGTGGGTAAAAATCCCCGCTAAAATCGCCATAACACAGCAACCATGCATCGTATCGATGTCATTTCAACGGCATTCTACAGACAACAAAAAGTTCTACAATTTGCAAAAGAAATGACTGCTCTAGGTGGTCTCAATCAGTAGTTACTGAATTATGAAGGCTGCCTGTACCAAAAGGGCCCCGGACATAGCGATCGGGATCATATGAGGCCCCCGGATTTCGTGGGTTAAACTGTGTGTCCAGGCATTTTGACGACAATGTTCCTTGAATTTGGCTCTCTTTCACTCTTTTGGTTCTTGGGAAGACACTCATTATAGGCAACCTGCCCTTTGTCTCCTTCATATACAGAAAAATAGGCATAACAGTGTAAATGTGATTGAAAGCATGCAACTATTTTGGTTGTGTTCTTCCTTATTTCCAATTTGTTATGGTTTTGTTTTTCTTGTCTTTCTTTTGTGTGCCATCTCGCCCAGGTGGGAAGCAACATTTAGTATAAAACAAAATAAAGAACAAAATATGTTATCTAGGAAAAGATTAAATCCTTCAATGTTAGGTTAGTACAGAATGTGACTGGTAATTTAATTTACCCCTCTGGTATACCATGATACAACCATTTGCATTATTCTAACTGTTATTAGTCAATATATTTTGTTAATTGGCGGGTCCTGAAGAAGTCAAATGGGTAAGTGAGATAGCTTTTACCTCTTCAATTCCCAGAGATCCCTCCAAAGCTAAGTAAAATTATCTTCTATGAGCCAGAATAATATATTTATGATGCAATAATATTGAAGTTGTTTACAATGAACTAACTAAGACATAACCTCCCCTGACAACAGAACCAAGCAAGCCAACCATCAGCCACCAAGATGACGGGTCAAATGTGACCTTCACCTTTGCTTCAGAAGCCTTGGGTACGCTGGAGTACACCTTCCGGAAACAGGTGGGTGACAACACGGCCGTCTGTTGGGGGAATTTTGTTAACTTATGTTACCTTATGTTGTTAAACCTTCTTTAATTAAGAGTGGGACAGCAGCAACCGTTGTTGGCCAAAGTTGACAGAAGAGTGCTGTGCTTTTATGGACGTGTTGAGCGAATGGGAGATGAAAGGCTTACAAAGAGAGTATATAAGTCAGATACAAGGGGAGGTAGAGGAGTAGGAAGACCTCCGTTGAGATGGAGAGATTGTGTAGTACAAGCGTTGGAAAAAGAGAGTTTGCTGTAGA
Source organism: Paralithodes platypus (assembly GCA_032716605.1). Taxonomy (NCBI): domain Eukaryota; kingdom Metazoa; phylum Arthropoda; class Malacostraca; order Decapoda; family Lithodidae; genus Paralithodes; species Paralithodes platypus. The sequence continues at coordinate 168,279 of JAVRFV010000147.1, read as the reverse complement.
ACAGCAAGGAATCAAGGAAAGTGGTAATAATAGGAATGAATGGAGAATGCTTGTATTTACCTAATTGTATTTACCTAATTGTAGTTTACAGAGTTGAGCTAAGCTCGTGTTGTCCCGTCCCCCAGTCTACTTATTATCCAATTTTTTTTGTGAATAGATGAGTGATAACGCGGTTGTTGGGAGAGGGGAGTCGGGCGCCAGTTGGACTAGATAATAAATAGTCCGTCAGGCGCCTTGTCCTGGGAACTGGTAATATGAAGGGTCATGCCTGGATGTGAGGTGGGTGCTCCGCTGCGTGTCTCCCTGCTGAGACCGAAGCCTCTCCGGGAGGTCTAATGCCGGGGAAATGCTTGCGTCTCATGTGATCCTTGGTCTCTGGGTCTTCTCCTGGGCTACCTAGATGTGTGTGAATAAATATATTTATATATTTTTGTTGTGTTGTCCCTGTTCGTGCTCTGTCTCGAGTCGGCCACCCCCAGGTATTGGGTATGTGCCTGTATATTTTACATACATACAATATTGTAGTATTGCCTTCCCTCTATCTTCTGATGCTAGTAAAGTACGGTTAAGGCAGTAATTGTGGGTAAAAAACGAGTAATGGTAAAAAATGTCTGTGGCTCAAATTTGGGAATCGGCTGGGATAGACAATTTTATTACTGAGAAAGATACAAAACCTGATCAAAACTTCCATAAATTATGCCCAGTAAGTAATAGGGTTAAGTCCTGGGCTTGTTGACGTATGGAACTACTGTATATGAGGGCTTAGAATAGGATTTGTTTGTTCTGAGCGAATTTCCTTTGTGTTCAAAGATACGTACCTTGATTTGACGTTTTGTCCACACTACAGGTATATATGGTACCTATATACTGTATAGGGATTCAGCGACCCCACCGCCAACCACTTCGGTAAAGCAGTCGGCCTTTGTAGCAGTTACGGTGATTTTTTGTTACTGCCTTAACCCTTTTCACCCTGGTGGCCTACATACAGTAGCTCCATATCAAGATTTTATCCATTACACACGGGTGGCATATATAGCACCCTAGCCTTATTTCATGGCTTAAAACAACTTAAAACCGCACTAAAAACTTTTTGTTTTCTTAGCGGGAGGTCAGTATAACCAACAAGAACAAGAACACATAGCCAGTCAGTCATGGACTCCTCCTGCATGCATGCCTGTAATTGCTGAGTCCCAAACGATGCATGAAAGCAGATGACAGTAACTTAGGAATGGTTACAATGGTGAAAGAAATCAGTAATCAATAATCGATATAATCAATATTATTACATAAACATGATAGAAGAATACATCTCTGAATACATGATACATAATCAATAATGGGAGGTTTGACGTACCTCCCAACCTACCAAATAGGAAAACCTACTATTTGGTAGTAGTATTGGAAAATCCAACGTCAAGGCTATTAACCTAATTGCAATGACGACTTGTCTATTTTGACTGCTATGTCGTCATTCCAACCGCGGTTAAAAAGAAAACGTCTAGAGTCTACTCCTTATCTTGCTCTAGGAGACGTTGTACATTAACCAAAACTACCACCGAAGGTGAAAAAAGCATAGAAGAGAAGAAAAAGGGGTTACCTTAGTTACCGCTTAAGACCCATCCTTGTTCCGCCATGTGCAGATCCCTGTCGAACGTGCGCATGAGCGACCCTCTCTTGTCATCACATCTCACGTCAGCAGAAGAACGCGGATGGGCAGGGGTCCGGCGTGAGGGAGGGTAATATGGATTTTCCAAGACTACTACCAAATAGTAGGTTTTCCTATTTGGTAGGTTGGGAGGTACGTCAAACCTCCCAATTTGTTAGTAGTCTTGGCAAATCCAACATCAAGGCTGCATAACAAATAGGAGGAGGACATCCAAGCCCAACATACCAAAAAAAAACAATGCATAAAACAAAATTATGAATGACAAAGACACAATGTAAACAAGAGAGTTTAATAAAAGAGTGAAAAACTGAGGAGTAGCTAAAAAGAAAGTTTTAACACATGCCCGTCATTCATAGTAATGCAAAAACATAGACTTGTCTTAAACCAAAAAGGTACTGTACCCAAAACCCCTTTTCTTCCAAAACCAACAAAAACACTGAACACAATAACAAAACACAATTTTCAATGTGGCAAAAACACTTATGTACTGTAACAATACATAATCCCAAACTTGCAATCAAGTGTTGCAAACCCGTACCCCCCCCCCCCCCCCCTTTGTCAAATAAAACAAAGGAAAAGAACGAGGGACAAGGGGGGGAGACCAGGTATCTTCGCCAGAGCACTAGGAAACACGACCCCCGAGAGCCATCACCGGCCGAGGGGGTCGAACACTGGACATGGAGAGGTAGGAGGAGATGAAGGAATTGATAGAAGACCACAAAACCGCTGAGGCGACGGCAGGTAAGGATCGACGCTGCAGGAACCGGAAGGGGGCAGCAAAGGTTCGCACATCATGCGCAGAACCCCTACAAACAGGGTGACCGGCACGAATGGTCCGACAAATGTGGGGTCCCATCTGCACCTGCGAGAGCCTCCCACCTGTCCGAGGAGACACCCACACAGCAGTACCCGAAGGCGGCGCCACAGACGCAACAGAGGAGTGCAAGGCTGACACCGGGCACAACACATGGCGAGTACGCCCACGCTAGAAAGCCTGGATGGGGAAAGGCCGGAAAACGTGGGTCTCCCTCTTATTCGTGGCAACAAAAAGAGGGGAGGAGGCGAACGTGACGCCATGCAAGGACGGGGAGAACCGCACGCAGACCCGGGGCCGTGACAATGCCGCTAGTGCAGACACCCGATCTCCAGTGGTCAGAGCGACAAGGAAGAGTGTACGCCCGAGCAACAGAACCGGTGTAGCGGCCCGTGTATACGAGGGTGAAGCCAGACCAGAGCCCACCCCAGATCCCACTGTGGAGGGACCTGGCGCGGAGGCGGGCGTTCCCGGAAGGCAGCCGGCATGAAGGAATCCAGCTCCTGCGGCGGAACGACCAGCCCAGCGACGGACTCAAAAACCCCCCCGGACGGCAGACAAGTGGTTACATATAGCGTCGACTGAAAGTGACGTGTACGGAAGAGGTGAAACAAGGAGTGGAGGACGAGGGAAGGAGAGCCAACTGTCGGGCGAGTGTCCAGTAACCAATTAGGAAAAGACCTCCAGCGGGACCCGTAAGTCCCCCAAGGAGAAGTCGGCCAGGAACGCTTCAGGAAGGCAGGCAGTTCCCGTCCGTGGACTGGGAGCCACCGTGCCTCATGAACATCCACGATGCGAAGGCCAACGAGGTCCGCAGGGCCCCAACCTAGCGCAGGGGAAGTCGGAGACAGGTAGAGGCACCGGACTCGGGCACCACTGCGTCAAATGGGCGGACCAAGCCCGTGCCGGCCACAGAGGCGCGAGGAACCAGACGCTGCCGCGGGACAGCCGCAGCCTCGCGACAGCCGCAGCCTCGCGAGGACGTTACACAGCAACAGTGCATCTGGCGGCGGAAATATGGATATCGACCGCCACCTGTTCCAGTGTACCATGAAAGCGTCCGGACCCCCTTCCGGAGTGCGAGGCCGGAGGGAGAGGTACCGAGGCAACTGGCGCAGCACCTTCGATGCGAACAAGTCGACCTCCGGATCACCCCAGGAAGCCGCGAGGTCGTCGAACACAGTCCGTTGCATTGCCCATTCTACAAGAACGCCCCGTCTTCGCCACAGGGCGTCCGCCCACAGGGTGGCAGGCCCGGGCAGGGAGGAGGCATGCAGGGAGAAGGGGTGTCGGTCCGCGAGGAAGAACAACTTCACGGAGATCCCCAATAGAGTCAATGACCTGGAGGACCCCCGCATAAGGAAACAGTGGACAGCTGTCTGAGTGTCCATCCCGAAGGCCACCGACTGTCCCCGAAGGGCCAGCGCGTGGTCCCTCAGGAGGAACAAAGGAACCAACAGGTCGAGGGCATAGACGGGGAAGGGGCGTGAGTCCCACCCATCTGCCGGGAAGTCGACGGCCCAGGTTTGATGGGTAACCTCACCCGACCTCGCTCGACGCATCTGTGTCTACCCAGATCGTCGGCGGGGGGGGGCGGGCCAGGGCACAGCCGCAGAGAGCGTGCCCCGAGCAACCCAGTGTCCGAAGTGTCTGCGAATGGTACGCGGGAGCGGCAGGAGCCGAACCTTAGGGGTCAACGGAAACACCTCGGTGCCCATGAGGAGTAGGCGGCGTAGCCTGAGGCTCCCTAAGGGAATGGGCAGAGCGGCCCAATGCAGCGAACCCACTAACGAGTCCCAGAGCCACCCCGGGAGGGAGACCGAGTGCAACACGGCGAGACCCTCCGCCGAAGGTGCACCCGCGTCCGGCAGACCCTGGGTCACCGGAGCGCCGGACAAAACCCATGCGAGACCGACCCATGGCACGACACGCGACGGGGTCAAGCGTGACTTGGGAACATCGATGGGGAACCCTAACTGTGCGACGTGGCGAACGACTGTGAGGGCGTTGCGTACGCACAGTCCGAGGGCTTCGGAAACTATCAACCAATCGGCCAAGGAAAACAGGAGCTGGAGCCCGCTCCTGAGGAGAGGACCCAGAGCCTGTCCCACCAGTGCGGAGAAGATCCGCGGCGTGATGTGGAGACCGAAGGGAAGGCCGGCGAACAGGAACACACGATCGGAAGTCCGAACGGCCAAGAATCGACGGAATCGAGGATGGAGAGGAACGAGCCAAGACGCATCCCGGAGGGTCAGCGACACTACCCACGACAGAGGGCGCAGAGACAGGCGTACCTGGGGTACCGGCAGCATCCGAAACCGTGTGTGCACGAAGCGCCCGTTGAGGGCCGACAGAGCCCACGGTCGCATCGCGTCGCAGTTCGACTTCGGTACCAGAAATACACGGGAGAGGAAAACCGGGTGACCGGCGGTCAACTCCCTCGACGATACCCTGCTCGTGCATGGATGTGAACACGTGGGCCACCTCTGAAGAGATGGGCCGGTGTCGGTGACAAGAGCGGAGTGGGGGTCTGGACGTCCACCACCAGGTTAGACCCCTCCGCGCAATCCGCCGCCCCCAACGTCCCTCGCGGCCACCGAGGGGCGCAAGGGCGAAAACAACCCGCGGGAGCTCCCGAGAGGAGGGGAGCAACCCTGGCGGCCAGGCGAGAAGGAGAACAAGGATACCGACCCAGAGAACCTACACATTATTTTGACGTGAGGTACCCCCGGTACGGTCCGTGCGGGCATGAGCGCCACGTTGACCTCCTCTCTACCCCCCCCCAACTTCGTCGAAAAGGGCGGGCAACCCCAACCCCACGCCGTCGCGGGGCTGACCCCGGCGAAGGGCGGCCGGAAGTGGAAGGCCGGCCAGCCCCGACACGGCGGGGATGAAAGGGGGCAGAACAGAAGGGCGAGGCGGAACTGACGCACTGGCCTGTAAGTTGCTGTAACGTCCCAGTCCTGCGCCCGTGCATGGCGGCAGCACCTGCAGCACCCCGAAGAGGACCGGCAGAAGGACGGGACTGAGAAGACCCCGAGCGCGACACAGCGCGTCGGTGCGTGTCGTAAGCAGGGTCCGCCGATAGAGAAGCGGAGCGGCCCCAAGCATCCCGCGCCAAAAAAGCCCCGACGGAGAGAGCGTAGAGTACAACAAACCCTGACGAATATCCAAGGGGGCTGTTCGGACGACGGACCGTACCGTCCGGCGTTGCCGAGGTGCCCACAAAACCACCTTCAGCTCGGGAACCAAAGACACCGCGAGCCGAAGGGGGATCCGCCGAATGCGGCCCAAACCCTCGCGAAGATTGCCTGGTGCAGACGCTGCGATAAGCCGCAGGTGGCAAACAGAAGTCTGGAGGGAACCAAAAAAAAGAGAAGAAGTTCGGCACCCATCGCCGCAAGGGAAAAACCCTGTCGACAGAGGACGGAACTGGGTGAGAGAAGAACGGGGTAGCAATAGAACAAAGTTCAAGAACGGGCGCGCTGAAGCAGGACCAGAACGCGCCGTCCAACCCGCCGACAGACACAAGAGGCAAAAGCAGTGATGACTCCGGGGGAGGGACTGAAGGAGAGCCGGCGACGGAACGTCCGGCGAAGACGAAGGTTATCTCAGCAAACCAGGCCCCCAACGGGAGAGGGCGAACGAGCAAGATGGCTAAGCCAGGCGTACCGTCGTCGCACAAACCCGTCCCATAGGAGGACAGGCCCGTCAACACAGCCAGGGACTGAACATCCTGAAGGATGTCCCGGCGGCTGAAGTCTGACCAGAGCGTAGGCCTGGAGAAGGGAGGGGGGGCGTAGCGGGGGTAGGTATGTGAGGTGCTGAGGGTGTGTCACCGCCAAAAAGCGCGATAAGAGGAGTCTTGCATCGACTCCAAGCGCCCGTCGATGCGTGACACAAGCCACCCATGCATAGCCGACAATCGATCCGAGAGAGGCGACCCCCCCCCCCCAGAATGGGTCGGCCCGCAGGGGTGAGCGCGAGCGGGAGCGAGACCCACGACACGAACCAGCAGAGTCGCGGCCCAAGGAAGGCGAGCGACCACGGTTGTGTCGCCGCTGAGAGACTCGTCCCTGAACACGAACGCCCGAGGGGGAAACAGCACTATCCCCCTCTTCCAGCGACACGGCAGCCCCTGAGAAAGGGGACCCCGAAACCACGCGATACCCCACCGAGCCAAGAGGAGGGGTACCCCCGTGGCGAGACGGTAAGTGAAGGTCAGGGAGAGAAGAAGGAGGAGGAGCAGGACGACGGGAGTGGGAAGGCTGGCCGGGTGAAAAGTATCGGTGTTCCCAGGCGGTCACCCATCCAAGAACGAACCAGACCCGACGTTGCTTAACTTCGCTGAACGGACGAGAAGCGGTGCAATCAACGTGGTATGGCCGTTGGCTGAAAAGAGGGAAGAAGTAGCCGCGGGGGGAAACAGCGCAAGGATCCCAGGGCAGAGATAACAGGGCGGCCCGACACCGAGGCAGAGGAGGGAGGGACCACCACCGTGGGACGAGACCGTGAAGGAAGAATAGGCACCGAAGCAGGTGAAGTAGGAGGAGAAGCAACTACATCCTGGCGGACCCTCCTGGACAGTGTAGGAGGAGGGAGCAGAGGGCCAGCTACAGCCTGAACCTCCGCGCGCGTAGAGGACAAGGAAGAGGACGTCGTAAGAGCAGGGGAAGCGGGCGGAAGGTAGTAGAGCCCCGACCCGGAGAGGCCAGGGGAGGGCGCACAGGGGCAGAGCCGCTAACCCCGGCCTCAAGGCGAGAACCATGACGAGGGCGACGGGCGCCGTCAAGGCGATCAGGAGGACAACGAGGGGCAGGAGAGGACGGGCGACGAGGCGAGCGAGAGCGTGGACGGAGCAGGGGAATCCCCCCGACGATGTGAGACCGGCTGCGGGACCCAGGGGAGAGCGCCCGAGCAGGGAGAGGGCCAGGCGAACGGCCTTCAGTCGGGTCAGGGATACCCAGGGCGACGCGGATCCGGGCGGCAACAAAGGCCGGGGAACGGTAGCCCACAGTCCAAAAGTGGCCGGAGACTATCGCCCACACCGACGGAAGGGAAGCAGAGGCCACTGCCACCACGAGGAACCAGGGCTATGGTGCACCACAACCACCAGGGCCAGACACGGGCCACACAGAGCAGGGAGGTAGGCCGTAGAGGACACACAGTGCGAGTGGCGCAAGCAGGACTTCTGGCTCACCAAGCACGGGGAGCGACAACCATGGCGAAAGCAAGGCAGCCTACCTGCACTGGAAGAACACACGCCATAATCAGCAAGTCGAAGGAGTAAGTGGAGAGAATGTCCAAGAAGAACCAGGGAAGGAGCATGGGGAAACAGGAACACACATGCAAACAGGTAACCGTACTCACCCTAAACCGGGAGCACAGAGGTGAGTAGGGCGGGTGAGGTGGAAGAGCACGAGCAGAACCTGCAAAGATGGAGAAAGTGTTAACCACCACTCAACATCTTACATGCAGGGCCTATAACACCAGTAAAGTGCACACACCAAATAGTATCAGGCAGCAAGATGACATAAAAAAGGTCAATAGTGAAAGCCAACTATTACCGCAAATTTGCGGGCCAATGGAGGCATAACCGTACCGACACCACCCTCCCGCAATTTTGCGGGACCCCCCAGCGATCTCCGCAAATTTGCGGGGAGGCGAAACGTCCCAGAGGACCGAATCGAGCTCCCGCAAATTTGTGGGACCGGCCGAGATGGTCCGGCGCCGAAAAAAAAAAGCGAGAGGAGCGTCTAGGGAATACCAAAAAAAGGGCCACAAAAATGCGTCATCTCCTTATGAACTCCAAGCGATGAAGGCCATCAAGCTGAGCAGTGTCTTCCTTGAAAATATCCTAACTCAACCGGTAAAGGGAGAGGCAAGGAAGACACACCAGGGGAGAGGAGGCACATCCCCCAGGAACCACCCAACCCACAGAGATAGAGCAAAGCCCATGAGGAGAAGTGGCAGGGAGGGTGGTTTCGCACAAACAGGGGCCCCCGTGGGGTACCCCTGGATTGGGCAAAAAAGACTATGAAAGGATGGAGGTGAAACAGGAAGAGAAAACAAAAACCAGTAAATGAAACTGGTGAGAAAAAGGGTGGCCTAGCCGAGAGCAGAGAATGTGTCAGGGGCGAAAAACCCTGTGGTGTGAAGGAGGGGCCCCCGTGGGGTACCCCTGGATTATCACGAACCACCTGTCGCCCAGGCCCTTGAGACACAGTGAAGGCTCGAATGGGGGGACTCGGGAATAACGCTAATAATGCGGCCGACACAAACTCTACAAACAGCACCGCCACCAAGGAAATCTCAGATTGTTTACCAACGGTACACCTTAGGCTATGAAAAAATGAAAACTCATAGGGGCATAGCAATTCCTGAATGAGAAAACGAGCTAGGCTAAATGAAGCTAAAAGCTAAACTATGCCCAGACTAACAGGAAAAAAGAATATGAAAAGAGAAAGAATGAAAAACATATACGAGGAACGCTAGGCGCCCCCGTACCTTCGGTAGGCTATTTCCACACGCGTCTCCATTATACACACTTAGGAGCCCATTTACGTGTGCCCTAGATCACATAACATCTGTCTAACAAAAAAAGAAGGCCAGAATAAGCAGAAACGAACCTAAAACAGGGTGAATTGAAGGAGCACAACAAAAGCGGACTCAAGCAATGGAGCGCGTGAAAAAATGATGACAAGAGAGGGTCGCTCATGCGCACGTTCGACAGGGATCTGCACATTTCTTACAGTTTCTTACAGTAGATCCTCTGGAAAAAGGCAAACTATGCCTGTGTATCCAGCTCAGTACCAGTACTTGCACTGCTGCGGTCGTTCACGGTGTTGGCGGCGGCGGTAGCAGACGCAACATTTTTACTATTCTGTATTTTTTTTTTATAATCAAACTTCAAATCTTGTCTTCCCCATGCTTTATCAAGATTACTTTCAAACTCCGTTATTGATTCGGAATCGACTACATACTGGGGCAGTGCGTTCCACTCATTTACCACTCTATCACAAAATGAGTTCTTTGCCTTCTCAAGCCTATTTCTTTCTTTGTAAATTTTCTTAGAGTGTCCTCTCGTTCTTGTTCCCTCCCGCATCAAGAAGATACCTTCACACCATCCTCATCGTACTTTCCTGACACTATCTTAAAAGTCTCTATCATATCCCCTCTCTTTCTCCTATATGCCAGTGTCGGAAGCCCCAGTGTCCTCAACCTCTGCTCATAGCCCGCGTTCTTCAACGTTGGTACCAGCTTGCTAGCTCTCCTCTGCACTTTCTCCACTGCTTCTATATCCTTTACCATATATGGAGCCCACACCTGGTTTGCATATTCCAGGTGCGGCCTAACCAGCGCTGTATATAGATTCCTGAAGATTTCTTCGTCAAGTGACACAAATGTCCTCCTTATCAGCCCTACAATTCTATTGGCTTTGTTTATCTTTTCCGCTAAATGTTCTGAGAAATTTAACTTATTGTCTATCACTACTCCTATATCCTTTTCTGCACTCACTTCCTCCATCGCTTCATACATACTGTATCCTACCTTGTCTATCTTGCTGGTCCCAATCCGCATGTACTTTGCATTTTTTTTGGATGAAAAGGCATTAACCAATGCTCAGACCATCCCTTCATGCCCTCCACATCTCCTTGAAGCAAACCCCATATCTTCCTTACTCCTCACTCTTCTATACAGTTTAGTGTCATCCGCATACAGGTATACCTCACTTCCATTAGTTATAACTTCAGGCAAGTCGTTGATAAATATAACGAACAGCAGTGGTCCCAACACAGATCCCTGAGGTACCCCACTTTTAATTTCCCTCCACCCCGAGCCTATTCCATTCACCAGTACCCTCTGTCTCCGATCTTTCACATGGCGGAACACAGGATGGGCCTTAAGCGGTAACTAAGGTAAACCCCTTTTTCTTCTCTTCTATGCTTTTTTCACCTTCGGTGGTAGTTTTGGTTAATGTACAACGTCTCCTAGAGCAAGATAAATGAGTAGACTTTTGACGTTTTCTTTTTAACCGCGGTTGGAATGACGACATAGCAGTCAAAATAGACAAGTCGTCATTGAAATTAGGTTAATAGCCTTGACGTTGGATTTGCCAAGACTACTAACAAATTCAATTGTTGAACGAATGTAAATAGACCATAGATGTGGCCGCAGCTACTACTGCCTCACCGCATTCGAACCGTTCTTAGTATCACAACAAAACAACCGGTCTAATTTCCCACCTCACACAAAAACGCTTAACATTTTCCCTGTGGGAGACGTTCCGGAACGCCATGGCAATTTACAGCAATTTAAAGGCTTTTAAAGCCTGTTAAAGCCGTGGAAATCGAGTGTCAGTGGGCGGGAGCACGAGGGATCCACCTCCGACCGCCAGCACGTCCGTCGCACTGAGACCCCAGCCCCGGGGTCTCTGCAGTGCTGCCAAGGCAAAATACTGCTACATGCTCATAAATAGCGATTCCCCAATGTATGGTAGCTACGAAGCTCATTCTAGTGTCATTTTGAAGCTATTTTCATCTAGTTTTAGGTTGAATACAATTTAATGCAGACACTTGATTAATCATTCAGGAGTGCCTGAATTGCCTTAAATAGCCCAAATATGCCCGCAGAGAAAGGGTTAATGTAGGCCTACAGTGTTCTAGTCTTCACCCATCACAAGATACACAGATTACTGCCTCTGGTATGTATGTATAAACTAGGTTAGGCCATTTTTTCAGAGATACGAGTACAGTATCTGAAAATGACGAAAACCGGGAGTGTACACGGTTTCTAGGCTCCTGGCCGCCATAACTGACCTACTTATTTTCACCATAAAACTGAACCACTTGGTTTTTCACTTTTAGGTCTTCAGCCATCGCAAAATAACACCGAGTACTGCCACTGGATATATATATACTGTATAATTTATATAACCTACAGTAGGTTAGGCCATTTTGTTGCGTTTTATAGGTGCGCCAAAATGACGAGAATTCGACGTAACACCTGGTTCCAGCAATCGCGGGAATATTTAAATCGCCGTTCGGCGATTTTTTTTTTTTTTTTCCTATTTGGATGATGGAGACAAAAGGCCAACTGCCTGTGATGAGTGCCCTCCCCCAGAGTTGAAGAGTGACAAGGCCAAAATCAAGAAATGTATGAGCCAAAATGCCTGGACACACGGAGTTTGAAGCTATTTACGTCATAGGATGAGGGAAAGATGAATTCAGAGAGAGAATTCCAGAGCTCAGCTGTTGAATGGAAGAAAGATTGGGAGTATCGTTTCACTCTTTGATTGAATAATTACAAAGAGTTGGGGTGGGATTGTGTTGCAAGATGGGTGCTATGTGGAGGAGGTAGTATACATATTTACACAGAGAGCTCTGAGGACACGATTATTGTAGTACCAATAGAGAGAGAGATTGCAGAGAATCGGTAAGTGGACGTGAGTTAATGAGACAAAAGGCTTTCTTTTCTACTTTGCCGAGAAGTGCTGTGTGAGAGGATCCCCCACACATGCGAACAATACAATACTCAATACATGGACGCACTGTGCCCCTGTACAGAGCAAGAAGCTGTGCAGAGTAAAGAACCCCCAGAGGCAGTTGAGCACACCCAGCTTCTGGGAAGCTATTTTAGCATACAGTAGTAGTATGGTCTTTCCAAGAGAGATCAAAAGAAAAAGAGACACCGAAATACTGAGAGAAGAGTGTTGATTTTTGTATTGTTGAATCATAAGGGATAGTCCTGCGGGAATATAAATGGAGAAATTGGGTTTTGGATGCATTGAAAGCAACAAGATTTTCTCTGCCCGAATGGAAATGGTTGATAATCAGAAGATTTGTAACATGTAGCATGTTTAAGGTGTGTGGTGCAGATTCGCCAGGCGCAAGGGTGCTTCAGGGGACTTTGTTGTTCTTGCTGAGACACTGTTAGCTATACCAACATCGGTCACTGTGATGACATGATGGGGATGTGTTGTGCTGTTGTAGTGTACTTCGGTAAAGAGACTGAAACTACGCTCTCTATGGATGAAGTGGTCTTTAAACTTGTATTTATGTATATGTTACAGCAATGACATTGATATTTGTAGACTAGAGAGGCCTGTAGTTCTTTAGCAATTATATCTTTGGATTTGAAGAAAGTACTAATTGTTCGGGTAGGTCTGAAAATATCTCTTACTTTAATCTACTGGTAGAATTCCACGGACAAGATCAATAGCTGATATATATATAGTTGTTGTTCCCCAGGCTGTTTGACCGAACAGTCCCTAGGTCCCGAGCAAGGCCAAGGCCTTAACCTAGCACCCCCACAGAACCCTCCCTGTTTACCACTAAGAAAGCCCAGGTGACCGATACCGCTCCCAAACGAGGAGCTGAGGAGGGTGCGGAAACACCCGGGACACCGAAGCCTCACCCAAGGCCCTGAACAATTATGAAGGGAAAGTTGAGGGGCAAAGGAAAAGTGTGACGCTTTGGCTCCCAGTCCTCCAACCTCGAGGTCAATCCACGGAAGAGATTGCCACTTGATATCTAGAAAATATATAAGTAAAAGGAACAGTCAGAGTAAGCTAAGGTTATAGCAGAGTATATATAGTATATACTGTATATATACAGTATATATGTCTCGAGTCGGCCACCCCCAGCATAAAAAAGAAAAATATGGGGGTTTGTGCCTGAGTATATATAGTAGATATATTTGTCTATCTATCTATCTATCTACAGTATATACTCAGGCCCAATCCCCACTTTTGTATTCAAACAAATTATGAGCTTGTCAATTTGAAAACAATCCCAGTCTTTAAGTGTAACTTGTATAGGCCTAGTCCATTCCAAGGCAATAATTCTTACAGTATTCTACAGTAGATCCTCTGGAAAAAGGCAAACTATGCCTGTGTATCCAGCTCAGTACCAGTACTTGCACTGCTGCGGTCGTTCACGGTGTTCACGGCAATAAACAACCTTCATAATTAACTAGGTGAGGAACTTGTGTTAACAGAGAACCAGATCATCCGTAGTTAATATACTGGATATAAAACAAACAATAATAATTAAATGGCTCTGGTTGGTCAGTTATGTAGAGCAGATTAACCAGACCATGAGCTCCTCTGGCTCTAGTACAGTACATGCATTAGACAATTGTATTTTGCTTAAGAAGGGGGGTACAACCTATCTCAAATAATACTTTGACTTACACAGATCTTTCCAAAGCTGAGTCAGTGTCTAATATTAGGCAGAGTAAAAAAAAAAAGACATTTCCCACATGAAGATCCCTGGAATAGGATCATTAGTGTGACTTCATCTATAAATCACTTGTTGTATGTATAGTATATGTGTAAAGTGTATGTTTGAATATCATTGTACTGTTGGAGTGGCAGTGGCTGTGTGTACTGAAAGAGTTAATAATTTCACATTCCTTTAATAGATACGTTCAAGTCCTGCCAGTATGGAAGGTGGTCCACATGGTCCGGATGGTCATCTAGTGATCAATACAGAGTGAAGACGAGGACACCATACACTGAGGTCAAGGTGGAGGTCAAGGTCAAGAACGAAGGAGCAGAGGGACCAACAGCACATGACAAACTTACGATTCCCTCATCAGCTAACAAAGCTTCTACATAATATACTCTCTTAATTATAAATGGGCAAGTTATTTCTTCCCCTATTGCCAACAATATAATTATATTATTATATTAACACTATAAAGTTGTCACCTCCACCTTTCCTAATAATAACCACAAGGAATCACCATAGCCAATACTTCCTTCCTGGTATTTATCAATGTTATCTTTTTCTATTGTTATTATTGATTTTTTAAAATTAATTGATATGTTGAAAGAGTACGGTACTCTTTGTTTAAATCTGTTGTTGCTTCTTCATATTTTGCAATTATTTTTCTTTATTATATTGTATCTATTCATTGTCGATAGTATCAATTGCTTGCTTTTGCAATTTCCTAAGTTTATTTTTACAATAAATGTAGGTTATTTGTAGGGTAGTTATTGTTAGGGGTCACTCGAGGCATGCTATGCTTACAGGAACCTACCCGATAGCACTATCGTTAGTGAGTGCTGTATGGTTGTTGTACTATTGTTGATATCTTGTCAAATTGCAAATTTAGCTTAATATAAAATTTTATATAATTGTAGTTTCTTTATTCATACAGAATTTAATAAAGTTTACCAGAACGTCCCGGACTTCCCAAATTGACTAATTCCTTGAACATGACGATGGTGGTTGTTATATGTGCAATCAGTTTGCTTGGAAACAGATTGACTTGCTCATGTAGTAATGTACACCCAGGTGGTGGATTGTGTTCTTTTATTAAAATTTTATGTTATAAGCGTTATTTCCACATAGTGATTTTGATTAGTTCTTTGCATTTATCTTGTGGCGTCCCAGTTTTGGTTTGTTTATTTTGCAAGTTTTACATTATAATTATTTAATACAGTAAATATATATCATAATAATCTGATTAGTACATGCTTATTACAGTCATACAGTATTAACATTAACACACAAAGTTTTTACTCTTGATTTCATAATATGTTACTATGTATGTACAGGCATGTATATACTCAGGCACATACCCCATAGCTGGTGGTGGCCGACTCGAGACAGAGCCCGAACAGAAACAACATTTAATGTTCCAATTCTTATGGTCCGGTACCACTTTCATGTTCCCTCGCCCCTTACTCTAGCTGTCTCGTCTAGTAGAGGAATTTTACAAGGAGAGGAGGATTCCTAGCCCACTGCCCCCAGAAGGAAAAGTAGGACAGTAAAGGAGACACTATCTATCTATCTATCTATTGCCTGACGCCGTGATCCCCGAAGGGGTGGCCACGAACGAACCGCCCCCATGCACCTCTGTCCCCAGTCAGTCGACGCCCCTCCCCCCAACCAGCACCGCCTTCGTTCATGTAGTTCCTCACTCCATCCTTCCACCTCATATTCGGTCTACCTCTCCCCCTCTGTCCCTCCACCTCGCTCTCGTACACCCTCTTAGTCATTCTCTCGCTTTCCATACGTTCCATATGGCCGAACCATCTCAAGTTGTTCCTTTTCACACTTTCCAGCACATCTACCTCCACACCACACCTCCTTCTTACTTCCTCATTAGTCTGTCTATCCCTCCATGTAACTCCGCACGCACTCCTTAAGTAATTCATTTCCACTGCTCTCACTCTTGGTCTGAGTCTCTCAACCAACGTCCATGCTTCGCTTCCGTAAGTCAGTGTCGGGATTACCACACTGTCATGCAAGGACTTCTTCACTTCCATACTGACCACCCTATTTCTTGTTACTGCTTTTAGCGTTCCTACAACCCTCTTCCCCTGTTGTACCCTCTCCCGCACCTCTTCATCCATAGTCCCATCTTTACTCAACACACTGCCCAGATACTTAAAAGAGTTGACGATCTCCATAGCCTGACCGTTCAGCTTCACCTCACACTCTGTGACTTCAACCCTTTCGAAGACCATAACCTTGCTCTTCCCCGTATTTACCTTCAAATTCCGTTTTTTCGCACACTGTTCCAAACTCATTTACCAGACCCTGCAACTCCCATTCATTATCACTCATCAGAACTGTATCATCCCGCAAACAGCAGTATAGGTAGCTTCCACTCAATTCCCTCCCTTTTCAGCGATACACCAACATCCACTGCTCTTGATAGTATTTCTTTCATAACTCCATCCATATATACAGTAAACAACCACGGGGACATCACACACCCCTGTTTCAAACCAACATTCAGGTCAAAGAACTCGCTCTGCTCACTCTCCACACGTACTGCCGCCTTTGCACCCTCATACATGCTCTTCACTGCTTTCAGCAACTTGCCCTCTACTCCGTATATTCTAAGTACTTTCCACAAACCTTCTCTATCCACTCTGTCATAGGCCTTCTCCAAGTCCATAAAGGCAACATACACCTTTTGTTTCTTCTCCAGATACTTCTCCACAACACAATTCAGGGTAAAAATCTGATCTACACATCCTCTTCCCTTCCTAAAACCTCCCTGCTCGTCGCCTATCCATTTCTCCGTTCTCACTCTCACTCTCTCAATCACTACCCTACTGTATACCTTCCCTACTACGCTTAGAAGACATATTCCTCGGTGGTTACCACACACTCCTCTTTCCCCTTTGCCCTTATATAGGGGGACTATTATGCCAGTCTTCCAGTCATCGGGTGCACTCCCCTTCTCCCATGCTAGTTTGCACATTTTCCATACCCATTCTATCACTATCTCACCACCATACCTCAACATTTCCCCACACACTCCATCTGTTCCTGGTGCTTTCCCCAACTTCACTCTTTTCATGGCTTCCCACACTTCTGACCTCCTGATCCCCACCTCCTCCTCCACTACTTCTCTTCTTCCCTCCCATACCATATCCAGCTATGTTTGCTGGCTCTTCATTCCTTTCATTTAGCAACTCACTGAAGTACTCCCTCCATCTTTCGACTCTCTCTTGCTTCTCGGCTAGCATTATCCCATTCTTATCTTTCACACCCTTACTGTTTCCCTTGCTACCTTCCCTAACTTTTCTTGACTTCTTTCCAGAACAGTTTCTTACTCTCCCTCCATTTTACACTCAGATTCCTTCCAAATTCCTCATCTACTCTTCTCTTACTTTCCTTCACTACTCTCTTCACCACCCTCTTACTCTCCACGTACCTCGCTCGTTTCTGTCTCTCGGAATCTTCATTCCCTCTACTACCCAACCACTCTCTATATGCTTTCTTCTTTTCTTCCACAGCTATTCTTACCTCTTCTGTCCACCATGCTGTACCTTTCACTCCCCTCCCTCTTCTCCTCACTCCACACACCTCCTCACATGCTGCACAGATCTCATCCTTAAACACCTTGCTCATCTCCTCCACTTCCTCCATAACTTCCAGGTCGAACCCACCTAGTCGTCTTTCCACTGCTCTCCTGTACTCCTCCCTGACTTCCTCCTCCTGCAACCTCTCCACCCTCCTCACCATTCCACCCTCCTCTCGCCTCCCTCCCGCTCTCCTCACCCACTTCTTTTGTATCCTAACCTTAGCTACCACTACATAATGATCAGACAGACCCCCTCCAATACCCCTATACACCTTAGCATCCATCACAGATTTCTTCATTCGTTCATCCACACATACATAATCAATCAATGACTTTCGTTCCACCACTGTCTTATCCTTCATCGTCAACATCCGTTTCCATGTGTACCTGTGGATCATTCTGTGTCGGAAGAAGGTGTTGGCTATCCACAGCCTCCTCCCCACACATACGTCCACAAGTGCACTACCATTCCCATTCACCTCTGATGGTACCCCCACCCTCCCACCACTCCCTCAACTTTCCTATCACCCACCTTACCATTCATATCCCCAATCAGAAATATTCTTTCGTTCTTGTCAAACTTCTCCAGGCACGCCTCCACATTCATCCAGAACTCCTCTTTCTTTCTTTCAAGTATATCCTCTGTCGGGGCATACACGCATACAATCACCCACGTTTGTATTCCTACTTTCATTCTCACCCACACAATCCTTGAACCCACAGACCCATACTCTCTTACACATTCCTTCCATTTGCTACTTACAAACAAACATGCACCTTCTCTCGCTGTTCCTTCACTCACTCCAGCACACACACCCATTCCACACTCCCACTCTCTCACATCTGAACCTTTCCATTTGGTCACAAAGGAGACACAATTTGGTATTATCTTTAATGTTAATTATTTATTTTACATAATTGAGAATATATTCCATTATTTAAAGCAAGTTACATCTCAGTAATCAAGATTGGGTCATTATAATTGTTTTCCTTGATAACAGTTTCTACTCAATAGATACATACTGTAGTGTTAACATAACTATAGCCTTCACTCAATATAGTATAGATAGTTAGTTATAGATATGTTCCTGAAACATAAGACTTTAATTCCAACCCCAGGCATAACTATGTGTTTTATTATCTTTAACCCATTTGTTCTAGTTAGTTAGTTATGTAGACCAGATTAACCAAACCACTGAGCTCCATACAGAACTCTCATAGCTCTGGCCCGAAGGATTAGATCATTTGTTCTATCTCTAAGGAAAGTGTTTAGTAAATAAATAAAGTTTGTTATTCAAGATGCAGACCAGCCCTATGAGAGCTCTAGTATGGAGCTCATGTGGTCTGGTTAAACTTTAACAAATATAATCAAGCTCCAAATAGACAACCATCAACTCTAATGTTCAGTAGCTTCCTTCATCTTCCTGTGGTACAGTGTTAATACAGTAATTCTTCACTTGAAGTTGTAGTTACCATCCTGGAAAACAAGACTTTTAACTGGTGGGTGCCCAACCCCGAAAGGAGTTGAAACAGGGGAGCTATCCCCCCGCCAAAGGCGGCTTTCTAGGGCCTTTCCTAGCTGTTGCTGAGAGGATTGGGTTCTAGTCATGTGGTGATGGGCTGGTCTATCAGAGTGAGAGCTGAGCGATCTCTGCCATATCCATAGCTTACTCTGACTGTTCCTTTTACTTATATATCTTCTAGATCTCAAGTGACGGCGTCTTTTCCGTGGATTGACCTCCCTACTGCCAACCTAGAAGTTGGCAGATTGGGAGCCAAAGCGTCACATTTTCCCTTGCCCCTCAACTTTTCCTTCATAATTGCTGAGGCGCACAGGGCCTTGGGTGGGGCTTTGGTTTCCCGGGCGTTTCCACACCCTCCTCAGCTCCCTGCCTTGGAGTGGCTTTGGTCACCCGGGCTTTGTTAGTGGTAAGCAGGGTGGGTTTTGTGGGGGCACTTGTTTATGGCCTTGCTCAAGACCTTGAGGCTGTTCGGCCAGACAGCCTGGGGAACAACAACAACAAGACTTTAAATGAAACAACTAAGAGATATTTTGTTGTTTCAATTATGCACCATTCCTGTCTGATTTACTACTGGATAATGAAGCATAACATGTTTAAATAAATGTTGTCCCCTAATTCATGAAAAGTGTATTAACCCTCTCACGTTCTTGACGCAATTTTGAGCCTATTAGGGATACTTTAAATCCTTTGTTACCATCAGGGGTATTTAGAAACCTTTAGTTTAGTTACTGTAACCTCTGCAGTTGTCTTTGAGTTAGCTGTGGGCAGAAAACTAATTTTGGAGAGGTAATTATAAGAGTGAGAGAACTCTATTTCTTATTGCTAATCTGGCAACCTCTGCGTCATATGGTCGTGAGAGGGTTAATGAAACCACTTAAAATGAGGCAACAATCAGTGAGGAGTGCCTATATAAGACTTTGTGTTCTGGGAGATCAAAACATTCTTACAATAAAATATGTTGGATAATCCGTGTTGGCTTCTTGCTTGTATGATGAAAGTAATAATGATAACAATATTAATGTGCTGGTATTTTATTTGTTCAAACGCCAATTCTCCAAGTGGATTCACGAGTGCTCACATTAACTTAAATTTGTCCATACAAAAAAAGCATTAAAGCTTATATTAATAGAGTAACATCTGGTGGTGTGAATGTTGTATCAATCCAACACAGTATGTCATCATCACAGATATTTTCAGTATTATGACCTCTTTGTATTCTTTGTTCTGGCTATTGTTTGACATTACAGTATATTAGACATTGTTACTATGTTATGTGGTTTAGGTGCTGGAGTGCTGCACTACTGGCCTGGGTTCGAACCCTGGCTGGGGCATGACACAAAATATTAATTATTATTCAGTGTAGGATAAAAACACAGTTCCAGCTAAAGGGTTGACTAGGTTGTTTCCTTTATCCCTTTTGTATTCTGATAAACCAGATTGACTTGCTCATGTAGTGATGTACACCCTATGTGGTGGATTGTGTTCTTTTATTTCAAAATTTTATTTTATTGAGTGTTATTTCCACATAGCAATTTTGATTAGTTCTTTTGCGTTTATCTTGTGTTGTCCCAGTTTTGATTTGTTTATTTTGCAAGTTTTACATTATAAGTCCTTTTAATCTGAATAAACTTTTCTAATATTAGCCAGAATAAGATGAGAATTACACCGTTGTGCTACTTTAAGGGGAGTTTTTTAGTTTGGTCCCTAGGTATCCATCAAGCTTAAGATTACACCCCCTTGAGCCCCTTTCAAGATAAATTTGTACATTTTTCGGTAGAAAAATGTCCCGGCTGAAGGCCGGTTCCTCTTAAATTACAGGCTCTCTATCGCTCGCCAGGATAAAATCGACACCTAAATGGCACGAAAGGTCTTAAAATTGACAGAAATGGGTCGAAAGTTCTTAAAATCGTCAAAATAATGGGGCGAACGTCTTAAAAATAGAAAAGCAATGGGGCTATACATGAGGGAGAAAGGAGTCAAGAAAAAAAATCCCTCAAGTGGAAACCTCCCCTTAAGCCTTCCCCTCCCCACCATGTATATTACGTAACTATATCATCATGTACAGGATCTATATAACTATTTTTCTTCTCCAGTTCCAGATACCAAAATCACTGAACTCAGCTGCCACACAGAGGATTGCTTTGTGACTGTGGAAACCGACTGTCAGAAGTACAATGGCCCTGGATTTAAAGTGTCTTTTGACATTGCCTTAGAAAGTAACACTCCTGGTGACAGTATCGTAAGGAATATATTGGCACAACCTGATGATCAAGGCAAAGCAAATTTTAAAATACCCCAGGGCCTGCAGTCCTTCACGAACTACAGACTGACAGCTTATGCAGCCAACAACAAGGGCAGGAACAATCTCTCTGCAGCAGTCAAGTCGGCCAACTTTAAAACCAAACCAATAAGTAAGACATTGATACCTTTATTAACCCCTCGAATGCCTATGATGCTTTTCATATTTTGTTTTGGTTGTCATTAGACAATTTTATGCAGCTTAGGAAGGATCTGTAGGAATCAAAGGGGTACGAACTATGTCAATCAAGTTCAACCCTCTGACTCTTGCAAGTTCTCCTTAACCCCTTCAGACTCATATGACGCAGAGGTTGCCAGATTAGCAATAAGAAATAGAGTTCTCTCACTCTTATAATTACCTCTCCAAAATTAGTTTTCTGCCCACAGCTAACTCAAAGACAACTGCAGAGGTTGAAGTAACTAAACTAAAGGTTTCTAAATACCCTGATGGTAACAAAGGCTTTAAAGTATCCCTAAGAGGCTCAACACAGCTAACTCAAAGCAACTGCAGAGGTTGAAGTAACTAAACTAAAGGTTTCTAAATACCCTGATGGCAACAAAGGCTTTAAAGTATCCCTAATAGGCTCAACACAGCTAACTCAAAGACAACTGCAGAGATTGAAGTAACTAAACTAAAGGTTTCTAAATACCCCTGATGGTAACAAAGGCTTTAAAGTATCCCTAAGAGGCTCAACACAGCTAACTCAAAGACAACTGCAGAGATTGAAGTAACTAAACTAAAGGTTTCTAAATACCCCTGATGGTAACAAAGGCTTTAAAGTATCCCTAATCGGCTCAAAATCGTGTCATATGTCTGAGAGGGTTAAGCTGAATAATATCATCTAATGATAGCCAAATACTGTATAGTGAAGAATTGCGTCATTCTTCTTAGTCTTCCTTTGTTTGCTGGTTCTTTAATTGTTATTTGTATAATTTTCTCTAAACCTCAAAAAATTACAAATTTTCTTCTTTACCCTATCTATATTCTGTCTATAAAACAGCAAAGTTCCTAGCAATTTATCTTCTTCTTCTATGTATGGTTGCTGGAATAGAGGTTCCTTTCTTCTGTGTATGCTGTGATCACAAAATGAAATGTTTTAGGTCCTCTATCCCATTCCCACATATCACACACTGTATCTCCTTCTACAACTCTATTTCTATCTTTTAGATTTAGGTTGTTTTTTCTAGCTTTATATAAAATTACTGATGCTGGCCTACTATCATATATTAGTTCTTCTCCTATTTTTTTTTGTTTTCCTCTCCGGGTGGTCGGGGGCCGGGGGAGTGCTGGAGCGACCTTGGTGACCCTGGTCTCTGGGTCTTCTCCTGGGTGACCTGGATGTGTGTGAATTTGTGTTTTGTCTGTGTTTGTTCGTTGTTTTGTGTTGTGTTTTGTGGTTTCCCTGTTCTTGCTCTGTCTTGAGTCGGCCACCCCCAAGAAAATAAAAAATAATAATAAAATATAATAAAATATAAAATAAAAATAAAAATAAGAAAAGTGGGGATTGGGCCTGAGCATATAGATAGATAGATAGATAGATTTTCAATAAATGGTTAGACTTGTTTTCCTATTAATTTCTTCTTTCCAAGTTCTAGTATCCCATTCATTTAACTGTATTTTCTTTATCTCTACTTTACTAATTTCTACTAGTTCCTCATATTTAACTTTTACTTCCGGGAGGTATTTAGTAATTCTCCCTACCAAAAATTCCCTTGAGACCTCTGGTGGACGCTTCTTAACTAGTGCCAGAGCTACGACTGTAGACATCACTATACCCAACACCTAGGATATGCACAGTTTATCTCAATTTTTGTGTGATTCTACACGGTTTTATTATACAGTATACGACTACACTAAGTGCTTATATAGTATAGTAATAAAGGGAAAGTCCATATGCAGTTGATAATGACTACAAACATAATTATAAGCTGATTAATTATCATAACAAAATTGGCGCGAAAATGCCTGCTGACTTTGTATTGTAAATATAAGTTATTATGAATATGGGTGATTTTAAAATATATAAAACAACAGTATGCATAGACCAAAGTATGTGTCGGCTACAGACATTTCGACTAACAGCATATATTATAGAATTGTTGAAGGAGAGGGAGGGTGGATAGCTCCGCGATGTCGCCCATTTCCCACAATGCACCGCAGTAAACCTTGCGTTCAGCGCCTCTATCGGCCACTGTAGGCATTTATTGGTAGGGAGAATTGATTCGAAGACGGGGTTAGTTGCAAATTCTAATTTTCTTGTACGATTCTTTGTAATAGTTCACATACGTAATTTCCTTCGATATATTTTAAATATTTGATTTGTCCTCACATAATTCTTGTTACCATTGACGATGCGCCTATTTCTCCCCTTAGTGTCTCAACCTGGGTATACCTTGGAGCTTCTAGAATTAGCCTATAAACTTTATCATCTACTCTTTGCAGTTTATCAATATATGTTTTAGTATATCCTAACACGCTAGCTCCATATAGAACTGTTGGTAAAGCGACACATTTCCAGAACGTTTTTCCTATGAGTATTTTGTTACAGCTTTGGGCTATTATAGTGGGGCAGATATGTGGAAGAATTTGTGGGAATTGTGCGTTTCGTGATAGAAGTGTCAAAATTGGCACAGACAATAATAAGTGCAGTATAATCAATCTTAGCTATAGGGCCATCACAGGTTTAGCCTATGTTGGCTTTGGCAGCCCCTTTTCAATTAATCTCCATTAGAGTACTGAAACACAGATATTTACCCCAAACTGTATACAAATTTAAATTTCTATGAAAACATTGGTATTAATAAATACGCTCAATGTAATGTGCCAAGTTTGACACTTCTATCAAGAAAAGCACAATTCTTTCACCTGTCTGCTTCACTATTATTGGGTATGTTTAAATTTGCCATTTTTTTCTGTTTTTGCCAGTGCGTTTTTCTTTTTGGGTTTTAAAACAATTTCTTTTGTCTTCAATTGTAATGCCTAGGTATTTAATTTCATTTGTTTCTCTACAGTATGTCTCTAATTTTCTCAGGGTTTTCTTTTGTATTAAACATTAATATTTTGCTTATATCTTTGTTTATTTTTAGACCACATATGTTCCCTATGTTTATCAGGTTGTCTATGATTCTCTCTGCCTTTTCTATGCTCTGTGTTAAAACTGATCCGTCATCCACAAAACACAGCACGCTTAGTTTAAAGACCTGATCTTCATATCCATCTCCTGTCTCTTCCATAAGTTTTATAAATTAGTATAGGTTACTAGTTTAAATAGTGTGGTTGATGCTGTACACCCCTGCCTAATGCCGCTTGTTACTTCTATTTCTACAGTTGTTCCTTTCTTTAGCTCAATTTCTGTGTGGTCATCAGTATAAATATGAGCTACTGTACTAATTATGTTGGGGTGGATTTTATATTTTGTCATTACATTTATTAGGTAGCTTCTTTTTACTGAAGTCGATATATATTACAATTAGCAGTTTTCCTACAATAAATTATTTTTCTATGCAGTGTTTCAGTATGAATAAGTTTTTCCTCATCTCGTTACTCGAGTCCTTCAGCCTCTTTGACCTCCCAATCACTGCCCATTTAGTTCTTTGGTCCTTGAGCTTGATGAGCAGACCTCGGGTTTTCCCTGGTTCGAACCTACCTAGCCTAAATACCTCCTCAATGTATAGATCCTGTACTCCCACACTTTCTTTTATTATTTCCTCGCATCTTACTAGGTCCTCTGTCTTCCTCTCTGAGTGGTCATCTTTCTTTGACTCTGGCAAATTGAACATTATTACATTTTTTTTTCTTCCCCTTGGTGGTTGTCTTCTACCCTAGTTGTTTCTTCCCTTCTTAGCCTACCTGATCTGATTTCTGTTTTACCTGTTGTAACTGCTTAGGCTGCCTACTTGACTCTGTTCGCGTTTCTCCCTGGGCCGTAGGCCTAGGTCTATCCTTATTCTCTAGCCTAGCCAAGACTTTGGATACGGTTATGTTTATAATCTTTTCCTCCATGCTATCTCTTTCTTCCTCCTTATGTTGCATCTTATGTTTCAGCCTGTTGTTTTGTTTTTTCCTTTTTTTCCAGCTCCTCCTTCAGTTTCTTGATTTCGTTTTTCATGATCCTGTTTTCATCGATTTGCTCGATAACTCCAGGTCTGCACTCACCACAGAACCATAGCTGATCCTTCTCTTCCTCCAAGGTTTTGTATAGTAGTTTACTCACCTTGCCGCATCGAGTGTGGATCCATAGTTTACAATTATCGCACTTTACCCATTGGTGGTTGTTGATGACCATTTCGGCGCAGAGTCCGCATTTTTCTTCCCGTTCTTGAGTAACGTTTTGAGCACATTCATTACATGTGTTGTGTCGAAAACCCCACAGTCGTAGCACTTTTTATGAGAATTTCTGGTCATTTTGATGATTTAATAGAGCACGACGCGGGATGCTGCTGCACACGTGCGTTCACAATAGATTGCAATCAGTGTTCGTTGAAGAAGACTTTGTTGAACCTGAAGTCGTCCGAGATACAATTGGCAATTTGACTGAGATAAAATTCGATCAGGCTGAGCTCTTAGAATTAATGAAAGAACGAGATGTTAGGAAGGCCATGGGACCCGACGAAATATCGGGATGGGTCTTGACAGAATGTGCAGAACAACTTGCTAAACCTATTTATGAAATAATACAGTACTCACTGGAAGTAGGAAATATAACGCTTGACTGGAAGAGAGCAAATATAGTACCAATCTATAATAAATGGAGATAGAGAAGATCCACTGAACTACAGGCCAGTGTCCTTCACCAGCATCATCTGCAAGCTAAGTGAGAAAATCGTCAGAAAGAGATGGGTTAATCTTCTGGAGGAAAAGAACAAAAAAAATGCTAAACAATTTGGATTCAAGAAAGGCACATCTTGTGTCACCAACTTGTTGTGTTTCTACGACAGAGTTATTGACATTATTCAAGAAAAAGATTGTTGGATCGATTGTATCTACTGTATTTATATTTGAAAAACAAACTGACAAAGTGCCTCACAAAAGATTGTTATGGAAGCTGAAAACTGACGGTGGAGTGCAAGGAAAGTTATTACAATGGATGAGTAGCTTTCTACTGGATAGACAAATGAGAACCACAATAAGGGGAAGGTTTTCCTCATGGGAAAGAATAACAAATGGAGTACCACAAGGATTAGTATTGGCACCCATTATGTTTTTTATATTTATAAATGACATGCCACATGGAGTAAATACATATATGAACATGTTAGCTGACGATGCAAAAATCATGAAACGCATCAAGAACGTAGATATCTGCAAGAAACTGCAAAGTGACTTGAACAAACTGTGCGACTGGAACAAGGACTGGAAAATGGAATTTAATGCCAAAAAGTGCCATATGCTGGAGATGGAAAAAGAGCAAAACAGACCTACATGGGAGTACAAAATGGGGAATGAAATGGTAACTAAGGCAAAGAAGAAGGACCTAGGAATAATCATAATTGAGGACCTCTCACCGGAAAAGCACATAAACAAGATTATTGGAGGAACTTATGCATTATTGACCGACATAAGAGTAGCATTCAACTACCTACATGAAATGTTGACCAAAATAATACTATCTATTATACGGCCCAGGTTAGAGTACGCAGCGGTAGTATGGTCACCACACCTGAAGAAACACATCAACAAATTGGAGAAAGTGCAGAGGGTTGCTACAGAGATGGTACCAGCGCTGAGAGAAAATTTGCAGTATGAGCAAAGACTAGAAAGGCTAGGCTTGCCAATGCTGAAGGAAAGAAGAGAAAGGGAAGACATGATAGTAATGTATAGGTGTGTTAGAGGTATGAACAAGATTGACAAAGCAAAATTTATAGAGGGAAAATTGTAGAACTAGAGGGCATGCATATAAATTGAGGAAAGCAAGATGCAAATCAAATGTAAAGAAGTTTAGCTTCCCATATAGGAGTGTAGAAGCCTGGAATAGACTGGAGGAGGAGGTGGTGGGAGCAATGAATATCCATAATTTTAAAATACAACTGGATAAAAATAGAATTTAGAGACGGGACAATATGAGCCTAGCTCAATTCCTGTATACTACAACTAGGTGAATACAACTACAACAACAAATAGGTGAATACACACAGCTGCTACGCCGACACTCTCCTGTCCCTGGAAGACAACCGGCTGGTAGTGAAGCCTGCACCGTTCTGGCTGGCGCCAGACAGCTCACTCATCACCTCCGTTTTACATCCCACAATCCTTCTGGGACAGTGACATGTCATATTTGTTTGTTACAATCATACTTATTACTGTAAATATATTATCTCCCGTTTTCAGGCAACAATATACATATCAATAATTCCTAAATAATAACAACTGGAGTCCTCATGTGTGCCATAATAATTAAGAAATTCTGTTCGTTCTCTCTCAACTATTACAGGGTAAACTCAAGCTGAATTTTTTACTCACGTATGCCCATTTATCGAGTATTATTCGCATGTGTGGTGAGGTTCCACCCACACCGCACTTCTCAAAAGAGTAGAGTCCAAAGCATTTTGCCTCATCAACTCGCCTCCTCTTATTAGTTCCCTACAATCTCTTTCTACACGCCACAATGTTGCATCTCTTTCACTCTTCTATCGCTACTATAACAATCAGTGCTCTGCAAAGCTCTCTCAGTGCATATCCCCTCCCTTATCGCGAGTGGGAGGCACCCGCCTTTCAACACAGTCCCACTCCTATTCTGTCCAACTCTCCAATAAAAACATTTGTAAATATTCTCGATCTTTCTTCTACTCAACTACACTAGTGAACTCTGGAAATCTCTCCCACAATCAATTTTGCCTTCATCCTAGGTCTTAAGCTGCATTAAACTTTGTGTGTGCAGGCATTTTGATGACAACGTTCCATGAATTTGGCTCTCTGTCACTCTTTTGGCTCTTGGGGAGACACTCATTATAGGCAACCTTCCCTTGTCTCCTTCATACACAGAACAAAAAAGGCATAAAAGTGCAAATGTGATTGAAAGTATGCAACTATCCTTTTGGTTGTGTTCTTCCTTATTTCAATTTGTTATGGTTTTGTTTGTCTTGTCTTTCTTTTGTGTGCCATCTCGCCCAGGTGGGAAGCAGCATTTATTATAAAACAAAATAAAGAACAAAATAAGTTATCTAGGAAAAGATTAAATCCTTCAATGTTAGGCTAGTACAGAATGTGACTTGTAATTTAATTTACCCCTCTGGTATACCATGATACAACCATTTGCATTATTCTAACTGTTATTAGTCAATATATTTTGTTAATTGGCGGGCCCTGAAGGAGTCAAATGGGTAAGTGAGATAACTTTTACCTCTTCAATTCCCAGAGATCCCTCCAAAGCTAAATAAAATTATCTTCTATGAGCCAGAATAATATATTTATGATGCAATAATATTGAAGTTGTTTACAATAAACTAACTAAGACATAACCTCCCCTGACAACAGAACCAAGCAAGCCAACCATCAGCCACCAAGATGATGGGTCAAATGTGACCTTCACCTTTGCTTCAGAAGCCTTGGGTACGCTGGAGTACACCTTCCGGGAACAGGTGGGTGACAACACGGCCGTCTGTTGGGGGAATTTTGTTAACTTATGTTACCTTATGTTGTTAAACCATCTTTAATTAAGAGTGGGACAGCAGCAACCGTTGTTGGCCAAAGTTGACAGAAGAGTGCTGTGCTTTTATGGACGTGTTGAGCGAATGGGAGATGAAAGGCTTACAAAGAGAGTATATAAGTCAGATACAAGGGGAGGTAGAGGGGTAGGAAGACCTCCGTTGAGATGGAGAGATTGTGTAGTACAAGCGTTGGAAAATAGAGAGTTTGCTGTAGAACAGGCAAGGAAGCAAGGAAAGTGGTAATAAATAGGAATGAATGGAGAATGCTTGTGAATAGATGAGTGATAACGCGGTTGTTGGGAGAGGGGAGTCGGGCGCCAGTTGGACTAGATAATAAATAGTCCGTCAGGCGCCTTGCCCTGGGAACCGGTATATATGAAGGGTCATGCCTGGATGTGAGGTGGGTGCTCCGCTGCGTGTCTCCCTGCTGAGACCGAAGCCTCTCCGGGAGGTCTAATGCCGGGGAAATGCTTGAGGTCTCATGTGATCCTTGGTCTCTGGGTCTTCTCCTGGGCTACCTAGATGTGTGTGAATAAATATATTTATATATTTTTGTTGTGTTGTCCCTGTTCGTGCTCTGTCTCGAGTCGGCCACCCCCAGGTATTGGGTATGTGCCTGTATATTTTACATACATACAATATTGTAGTATTGCCTTCCCTCTATCTTCTGATGCATAGTAAAGTACGGTTAAGGCAGTAATTGTGGGTAAAAAACGAGTAATGGTAAAAAAATTCTGTGGGTCAAATTTGGGAATCGGCTGGGATAGACAATTTTATTACTGAGAAAGATACAAAACCTGATCAAAACTTCCATAAATTATGCCCCGTGAGTAATAGGGTTAAGTCCTGGGCTTGTTGACGTATGGAACTACTG
Organism: Paralithodes platypus; assembly: GCA_032716605.1. Lineage (NCBI taxonomy): Eukaryota > Metazoa > Arthropoda > Malacostraca > Decapoda > Lithodidae > Paralithodes > Paralithodes platypus. The sequence continues at coordinate 138,625 of JAVRFV010000147.1, read as the reverse complement.
TATATGAGGGCTTAGAATAGGATTTGTTTGTTCTGAGCGAATTTTCTTTGTGTTCAAAGATACGTACCTTGATTTGACGTTTTGTGCACACTACAGGTATATGGTACCTATATACTGTATAGGGATTCAGCGACCCCACCGCCAACCACTTCGGTAAAGCAGTCGGCCTTTGTAGCAGTTACGGTGATTTTTTGTTACTGCCTTAACCCTTCTCACCCTGGTGGCCTACATACAGTAGCTCCATATCGAGATTTTATCCATTACACACGGGTGGCATATATAGCACCCTAGCCTTATTTCATGGCTTAAAACAGCACTAAAAACGTTTTGTTTTCTTAGCGGGAGGTCAGTATAACCAACAAGAACAAGAACACATAGCCAGTCAGTCATGTGACTCCTCCTTGCATGCATGCCTGTAATTGCTGAGTCCCAAACGATGCATGAAAGCAGATGACAGTGACTTAGGAATGGTTACAATGGTGAAATAAATCAGTAATCAATAATCGATATAATCCATATTATTACATAATACATGATACATAATCAATAATCAATTGTTGAACGAATGTAAATAGACCATAGCTGTGGCCGCAGCTACTACTGCCTCACCGCATTCGAACCGTTCTCAGTATCACAACAAAACAACCGGTCTAATTTCCCACCTCACACCAAAAACTCTTAACATTTTCCCTGTGGGAGACGTTCCGGAACGCCATGGCAATTTACAGCAATTTAAAGGCTTTTAACCCTTATTTAGCGGGTGGTAAGGTATTTTACACTGTACCGCTCAGCGGGCATAATCCCGAAATATTCGCTCAATTTCACTCGCCCTAGCGCTGTTACTCTGGCTCCAATGCGAACGAAACGATCATTTTTGGAAAGAGCAACTCTTCGTCTCCCCATATAAGTCTATGAATGGATGTTATGAATGAGTGTGGAGGGTGGGAAGAGGTGAGGAAGAGGAGGTACTTTTTGGTCTATTTCCCGGGCGCGTTCGGATGCGTTCGCTTTGGCCTGACTTCGGCCTCTCGCGCGTCTACTATTCCTTCGGTAATCGGTCTTATTTTTCTCTTATTTCTCCTTATTTCTGTATTCTCTGTATTATCTCTCTCTCTCTCCTCTCTCTCTCTCTCTCTCTTTCTTTCTCTCTCTCACTCCTGTCTGTCTGTCTCTCTCTCTCTCTCTCTGGCTCGCTCGCTTTCCCTCTCTCGCGCTCCCTTTCTCTCTTCCTCATCCGTATATGTAATTCTCATTATTATTTTCTCTAACTAATCCCTCTATTTCATTTATTTGCTTGTAATATTTCTGTATTATTATATCTTGTTCACTCTTTCTTCAGTTCAGTTTCTGTATTCTCTCTTTCTCTTCTCATCCGTATATGTAATTCTCATTATCATTTTCTCTAACTAATCCCTCTATTTCATTTATTTGCTTGTAATATTTCTGTATTATTATATCTTTTTCACTCTTTCTTCAGTTCAGTTTCTGTAGTCTCTCTTTCTCTTCTCATCCGTATATTAAATTCTCATTATTATTTTCTCTAACTAATCCCTCTATTTCATTTATTTGCTTGTAATATTTCTGTATTATATCTTTTTTCACTCTTTCTTCAGTTCAGTTTCTGCACTCTCTCTCTCTCTCTCTCTCTCTCTCTCTCTCTCTCTCTCTCTCTCTCTCTCTCTCTCTCTCTCTCTCTCTCTCTCTCTCTCTCTCTCTCTCTCGCTTGCTTTGCAGGTTTTTGTTTTTGTTTTATATATAATATTATTTCACAACACATTTCCAAATCACCCTATGGGGTAGTGTTGAACACTCATTTTTTGTTTGTGGTGTTCCCAGGAGGTGTTATCCACATGTGATTGAGGTAGGCAAAAGGCAGTTATGTGATTGAGGTAGGGAAAAGGCAGAACTGCCTATAGCGAGTGTATGAATGGGATTGAGGTAGACAAAAGGCAGAACTGCCTATAGCGAGTGTATGAATGTGATTGAGGTAGACAAAAGGCAGAACTGCCTATAGCGAGTGTATGAATGTATGTATGAATGAATGACATGGATGTATGAGGTGGACCAAGAACCAGATGGATGGATGAAATTCGAAACTTTGATAGACGTATATATCACGGTATACGGTAGAAGTAATTCCTTACAATGTACCGTACATCGTGATATATACGCCTATCAAATGATTGCAATCAATATACGGTATATATATAAATATATATATATATATATATATATGTATATATATATATATATATATATATATATATATATATATATATATATATATATATATATATATATATATATATATATATATATATATATATATATATATATATATATACTGTATATTGGTGTATATTGATTGCAATCATTTGATAGGCGTATATATCACGGTGTATATATATATATATATATATATATTTATATATATATATATATATATATATATATATATACCGTATATTGATGGCAATCATTTGATAGGCGTATATATCACGATGTACGGTACATTGTAAGGAATTACTTCTACCGTATACCGTGATATATACGTCTATCAAAGTTTCGAATCTCATCCATCCATCTGGTTCTTGGTCCACCTCATACATCCATGTCATTCATTCATACATACATTCATACATTCGCTATAGACAGTTCTGCCTTTTGTCTACCTCAATCACATTCATACACTCGCTATAGGCAGTTCTGCCTTTTGTCTACCTCAATCCCATTCATACACTCGCTATAGGCAGTTCTGCCTTTTCCCTACCTCAATCTCATAACTGCCTTTTGCCTACCTTACCGTAAGAAATTTACTGAACGCCTGCAAATAATACGCTGAAAATGCTTGCAATCAAAATTTCAAACAATTTGAAGGTCACATGCAATTATATATGTATAGGTAGACCCAGAGAGGAAGAGACAAGAGAGAGAGAGAGAGAGTGTCGTGATAATAACAATGTTACATATGTATCGTATATATGAAAAAATATATACGGTAGGCCTACATATGTTCCCCACAATCATATAATGCCAAGCACAAATATTCAATCTTTCGTTGTTTGTATTACCGTAAGAAATTTACTGATCACCTGCAAATAATACGCTATAAAATGCTTGCAATCTCTCTATTTTCTCTAATCTCTCTCACGCCTCCTGTCTCTCTCTCTCTCTCTGGCTCGCTCGCTTTCCCTCTTCCTCATCCGTATATGTAATTCTCATTATTATTTTCTATAATCCCTTTCTTTATTTGCTTGTAAAAAAATTTGTATTATTATATCTTTTTCACTCTTTCTTCAGTTCAGTTTCTGCATTGTCTCTCTCTCTCTCTCTCTCTCTCTCTCTGTTTCGCTTGCTTTGCAGGAATTTTGTTTTTGTTTTATATATAATATATAATAATTTACTGATCATTACTTACTATATCGTATAAACAATAGTAGGTAGCCAACTTACCATAATACCGATACACCAAACCGATACCCATGCGGTTATGTTTATCACCTGTTTACTAAAGTGCCACCATTATCGATTTTCTTCGAGCCGAATGGAGCGGGAGGGTTACCAATTGAAGTTAAATCCGCTAACATATATTGTTAGATGTAAGACATGATAAATACCACTAGAAATATGAATTGGCAAAATCCATATAATATCACTTCGAAATTGTTCTGAAATTTCAAAACAAAACCGCTAGTGTAAGTCATTGTTGCTAGATCGAAGTAAAGGTCTCTAGATCTAGCGGAAGTCGCTATACGTATTGGCAGTACTGCACACTGCCGACTGCGATACGTTGTTGACATTGTTGTTGATGTTCCAGTGGAGGGATGAACAAAATATTTTCCTTGTCCAATAATAGCTATTTCATAGTCCCACAGGACTTATTTTGATATATTTATCAAATTTACTGAACGCCTGCAAATGATATGCTATCAAATGCTTGCAATCAAACTCTCAAGCACTTTCAATGTCACATGCAATTATACAAGTATATAGGTAGACCCAGAGAGGATTAGACAGACAGAGAGAGAGTGTTGTGATAATATAACAATGTTACATATGTACATATATATGACAAAATAATATATACGGTAGGCCTACATCTGTTCCCCACAATCATATAATGCCAAGCACAAATATTAAATTTTTCGTTGTTTGTATTACCGTAAGAAATTTACTGAACGCCTGCAAATAATACGCTATAAAATGCTTGCAATCAAACTCTCAAGCAATTTCAATGTCACATGCAATTATAAAAAGGTATATTGTAGACCACAATCTTCGCCAAGCTTCGTTGTTGCTTATATTATCGTGAAAAATTTACCGTATACCCTGGTTATCGTGAGAAATTTACCGAACGCCTGCAAATAATACGCTATAAAATGCTTGCAATCAAACTCTCAAGCAATTTCAATGTCACATGCAATTATAAATGTATATATAGGTAGAGAGACAGACAGAGAGAGAGAGGTCAAGAACATCTGCTAGGTGTGATTTTTCCCTGGGAGGGAAGAGAAGATTAGTTAGGGGCGTGCCCTGGCCTACATCAGAGAAAGAGAGTACCAAGGAGTACAAAGGTGTAGAAACAAAGAGAGTGAGACAGAGTGTCGTGATAATATAACAATGTTACATATGTATCATATATTATGATAAAATAATATATACGGTAGGCCTACATCTGTTCCCCACAATCATATAATGCCAAGCACAAATATTCAATCTTTCGTTGTTTGTATTACCGTAAGAAATGTACTGAACGCCTGCAAATAATACGCTATAAAATGCTTGCAATCAAACTTTCAAGCAATTACAAGGTCACATGCAATTATAAAAAGGTATATTGTAGACCACAATCTTCGCCAAGCTTCGTTGTTGCTTATATTATCGTGAGAAATGTACCGTATACCCTGGTTATCGTGAGAAATTTACCGAACGCCTGCAAATAATACGCTATAAAATGCAAAGGACATTTCTTGTAGAGTGCAATTTTGAGGACGTAATGTGCTCTGAGAGAGAGCGGAGCGGTGATTAGAGCATAATGTACCTCCTGACCGCTCGTCACAGCCGCCGTGGACCTACTACAGGGAATTATATAAGGAAATTACCGTAGTTTAGGGTTTTGCACTCGTGTTGCACGATCGTTGAAAGACAACCAATGATCGTAGAAGGATGGTTCGGGTGTCATTGGAAAGCTCAATTTACGCCCTTTCAGGGATACATACTTGTATTACGCTCTGGGTCTTGTTTATGCATGAAAAAGAGCACTAAACAACCCCATTTAGGGTAAAAAAAAAAACCCGCTGGGCGGCACAGGGAAATATACTCCACCACCCGCTCGTAAGGTGATAAAATGCTTGCAATCAAACTTTCAAGCAATTATAAAATATAAATTGTACTTACCAACACCCACACCAGTATATTCTTCGTCAGGAACGTCTTCAATATGGTCAACGGTCTGTCCAACATCAACCTCAACATCAACCCCACGCAAATTATGCTTGGGATGAAAGCCTATGATCGGGTTATTTTCGTCTTCCGAGTCATCCACACTACCAAAACTCTCACCCAGACATTCGACGGTTTCATCCAACAGCTTATTAGAAAGTTCTGAAGAGTTCAGCATGATATCTAGTTCCTGGGTGGTAAGCCGGGCGTGGTTAGTAGGGTGGCGCGACGCACTAGGGATGGCGGCCACCGAATCGAACACGGGCAAATCTTGACCTTCCATTATGGCTGCTTGAGGGTCCCTGAGTCACGGTCACGCAGTGGGGATATGTGGGTGGGCCCTTGTAGTATACCGCCTGACCACCAGGTTCCGCTTTCCACCTAAATTAGGGTGGGAATACACCCACGGACTTAAGTCCGACCCCGCCATTTAGTCCAATTATCTCGTACCGGACTTAAGTCCGACCCCGCTAATAAAGGGTTAAAGCCTGTTAAAGCCGTGAAATCGAGTGTCAGTGGGCGGGAGCACGAGGGATCCACCTCCGACCACCAGCACGTCCGTCCGTGCACTGAGACCCCAGCCCCGGGTCTCTGCAGTGCTGCCAAAGGCAAAATACTGCTACATTGCTCATAAATAGCGAGTTTTCCCCAATGTCTATGGTAGCTACGAAGCTCATTCTAGTGTCATTTTGAAGCTATTTTCATCTAGTTTAGGCTGAATACATTTAATTTAATGCAGACACTTGATTAATCATTCAGGAGTGCCTGAATATGCCTTAAATAGCCAATATGCCCGCAGAGAAGGGTTAATGTAGGCCTACAGTGTTCTAGTCTTCACCCATCACAAGATAACACAGATTACTGCCTCTGGTATGTATGTATAAACTAGGTTAGGCCATTTATTTGCAGAGATACGAGTACAGTATCTGAAAATGACGAAAACCGGGAGTGTACACGGTTTCTAGGCTCCTGGCCGCCATAACTGACCTACTTATTTTCACCATAAAAACTGAACCACTTGGTTTAGACACTTTTAGTCTTCAGCCATCGCAAAATAACAACGAGTACTGCCACTGGATATATATATACTGTATATATAACCTACAGTAGGTTAGGCCATTTTGTTGCGTTTTTATAGGTGCGCCAAAATGACGAGAATTCGACGTAACACCCGTTCCAGCAAATCGCGGGAATATTTAAATCGCCATTCGGCGATTTTTTTAATGCCTGGACACACAGTTTGAAGCCATTTAAGTCACAGGATGAGGGAAAGATGGATTCAGTGAGAGAATTCCAGAGCTCAGTTGTTGAATAGAAGAAAGATTGGGAGTATCGTTTCACTCTTGGGTTGAAGAGTTGCACAGAGTAGGGGTGGGATTGTGTTGCAAGATGGGTGCTATGTGGAGGAGGTAGTATACATATTATACACAGAGAGCTCTGAGGAACACTGATTATTGTAGTACCAATAGAGAGAGAGATTGCAGAGAATCGGTGAGTGGACGTGAGTTAATGAGACAAAAGGCTTTCTTTTCTACTTTGCCGAGAAGTGCTGTGTGAGAGGATCCCCCACACACATGCGAACAATACAATACTCAATACATGGACGCACTGTGCCCCTGTACAGAGCAAGAAGCTGTGCAGAGTAAAGAACCCCCAGAGGCAGTTGAGCACACCCAGCTTCTGGGAAGCTATTTTAGCAATACAGTAGTAGTATTATGGTCTTTCCAAGAGAGATCAAAAGAAAAAGAGACACCGAAATACTGAGAGAAGATGAGGTGTTGATTTTTGTATTGTTGAATCATAAGGGATAGTCCTGCGGGAATATAAATGGAGAAATTGGGTTTTGGATGCATTGAAAGCAACAAGATTTTCTCTGCCCCGAATGGAAATGGTTGATAGATCAGAAGATAATGTAACATGTAGCATGTTTAAGGTTGGTGTGGTGCAGATTCGCCAGGTGCAAGTGCTTCAGGGGAACTTTGTTGAGTCTTGCTGGGACACTGTTAGCGCTATACCAACATCGGTCACTGTGATGACATGATGGGGATGTGTTGTGCTGTTGTAGTGTACTTCGGTAAAGAGACTGAAACTACGCTCTCTATTGATGAAGCGGTCTTTAAACTTGTATTTATGTATATGTTACAGCAATGACATTGATATTTGTAGACTACAGAGGCCTGTAGTTCTTTAGCAATTATATCTTTGGATTTGAAGAAAGTACTAATTGTTCGGGTAGGTCTGAAAATATCTCTTACTTTAATCTACTGGTAGAATTCCACGGACAAGATCAATAGCTGAATATATATAGTTGTTGTTCCCCAGGCTGTTTGACCGAACAGTCCCTAGGTCCCGAGCAAGGCCAAGGCCTTAACCTAGCACCCCCACAGAACCCTCCCTGTTTACCACTAAGAAAGCCCAGGTGACCGATACCGCTCCCAAACGAGGAGCTGAGGAGGGTGCGGAAACACCCGGGACACCGAAGCCCCACCCAAGGCCCTGAACAATTATGAAGGGAAAGTTGAGGGGCAAAGGATAAATTTATTAGTGGCCCCTCCATCATTGACGAACATGCCTATTACATAAGGCATCCTCTTCAACACATAATCCGCCGTAGTTTGAATCTACCGCGCAGAGCATTTAAAAACTGAGGAGCCTTCATCATGAGTGCACGCGACCTCACTCATGGCTTCAGTCATTATGAATGGGGTTCTCACTACGAAAAAACTTCGTAAAAAATAAAAACAAAAAGAAAATAAGAATAACTATCCAATAAGCTTTCCATCATATCGTGGATGTACTTGTGTGGATTTCTGACCAGACGCTGATTCAAGCGTCATTCCTCCTTCTCTGCTCTGCGCTCAGCCTGCCCGGACCTGCCTCCCCACGCTCCGCGGGTTCCGCATTTGTTGCGTCCCTAGTGAGTTTTTTCTCATTGGTTTACTCCGGGATGTATCGAGTAAGGTTAGGATATGCGTAGCAGGAGTGTCCTGGGCTGGTTGCCCGCAGTGCAGTGTATTTTGGGTCGTATGTTTGGGGCATCTATTTCGGATGTACCCTCGTGGTCCTGTTGTGGACAGGTGAATTTTTTCACAGTTAAGCTAGCTTTGTGATGCAGGCGGCTTTCATTACGCGTTATTGCTTCCTTTTATCTTTCTGATGAGGTAGCGTATTTTTGCTGTCGTTCCCAGCGTATTTTTCTTCACTTAGTGAAGTTTTTTCTGGGTCCCGAGTCAGTTCTTCCCTTTGCCGGAAGTGTTTGCTACAGTGGTGTGTTGGCGGTGGTTCCTGTTGTGATATAATTCAGTGCTTTTTGTTTATATTCCGACATGTTACTGTTATCCGTCTGCTAGGCCTAGCCAGCCTCTCGTAGCTTTATCACATATAGTGTTATTGATTTATTTCTAAATATGTACTACTGTGTCATGTGTAATAATAATAATAATAATAAGCATTACTTATTTCTCATAAGCGCCATTTTTGCGAAGAATTCACTAGCGCTCGAAAAGAGAAAGAAAAAAGAACAAAAATCAATGCATCAAAAGAAGGCTCATATACAACACACATTTAACAATCACCAGCAGTGCAAAATAGCCTAAACTCTATAGCCATCTGTCATGACACCTCTCTCAAGATCATAGCTTCTCTCAAAGAGAAAAGTCTTAAGTTGTCTCTTGAAGCATTCAACAGATCCTGGTTTAGTTGTGTATTGGCTAATTCCACGGACTATTTATGTGTCCTGGGTTTTGTGTTTTGGCTAATTCCACGGAGTATGTTGGGCCCGGCGTTCGTTGTGTTTTAGCTACGCCTCGGTCCGGTGATGCGTTCAGATGGTATCTGGACGGGGTGGAGTTATTTTTTTTTTCCGGCCGGTTTTTCTCGGTTTCACCTTGATAACCCCGGCTGGTTGCCTAGTTTTGGCCACGTGTGGTTTAAAACAGGCTTGTTTCCCCGGCGAGTGGGTGTCTGTGGCTCCCCAGGTCTGCGTCTCTGGGGTGCCTGTTTCATCCCGGCGGGTTGGCTGTACCCATCTAACAGTGTTCATACGGACACGTGTTGTTTGTAGTTTTTTCGGTTTTGCAAAGCCAATATAAAACTATGCTGTAGTTGTATTTCCTCCCCGGCGATCTGTTTCAAAGAAGTGGGGATAGGAACAATTGGGGTTAACTTTTAAACTTTACCTTTAAAAAGGTCCTGATGTGGCGGCGTCTACGCCGTGGGGCCACCTCCCGAGGCTGCCAACCGCGGATGGCTGCCGACCCTCCACAGCCGAAGACAAAATCAACGACCAGTGGAGGAAAACCGGATGCCGGCCGCGGGGAGCAGTTTCGGGAGCCAAACCGTCACAACCATCCCCTGCCCCCTCCCTGGGGGCACGGGTCCTTGGAGCGGCTTCGGTCGCGCCGGGAATTTCCACACCTCTCACACCACACACACACATCACACAGTTTTTCCTACACCGAGAAATGACTCTCCGGCTGTCATTTCTCGAAGACTTCTTCTAGCCGGAGACATTGAGAGCAACCCAGGACCCACGTTCACATACATATGTCCAACTTGCTCAAAACCCATCACTTCGAGTCGCCATACTAAGGGTTCAGTTCTCTGCAATTCATGTGGGAACTGGACCCACTTCACCTGCACAACACTTGCCTCCAAGAAACACTACACAAACACCTGGACCTGTTCCTCATGCCCCTCCCTCTCCCAGTCAAATCCCTCGCCTAAAACCCGTCCACCTCTCCTCCCCAACCCACCTAACCTTCCCATATCATCCACTCCCCCCCCTAAAACCCGTCCACCTCTCCTCCCTAACCCACCTAACCTTCCCATACCATCCACATCCTCAACTCAACACACCACACCCCATCCTAATCCATTCCAACCCCCATCTCCTGCTCCCCAATCCCCACCCCCACCTCACCCATCCCAACCCCCAGCCCCTCCCTCACCCCCACCCCCCCCATCACCCCCACCCCCACCCCATCCTCGTGCAGCAGCACCCAACGTACATCGTGCACATAACATTAACATTCTTCAACTGAACATAGATGGCATCAACACAAAGAAACACGAACTCTCACACTTCATCAAACAACACAACATACACATTGCCATCTTACAAGAAACAAAACTCCGCACAACACAAAAACACCCACATTTCATAATTTCACCACCATCAGACAAGACCGGGCTGTCGGCGGGGGCGGTGGACTCATCACCCTGGTACACAAAGAAATATCATACATAGTAACCAGTGTACAAACCAAATCACTCCTCCCCCCAAATGATAACACAACAGAAATACAGTCAATTAAAATACGCACTGGCAACAACTCCAACATAACCATCATAAACACATACATCCCTCCCCAAACATCCCCTACAGTACCAAATGAATACAGACCACACTTACAACACATCACAAACACCCCACACACCCCACACATCATCCTGGGTGGTGACTTCAACGCCAAGACGTCGGCCTGGTTTGTCGACAACCCCGACACAGACAGAGGGCTGGTACTACAAAACCAAACCGATAACCTCATCATCCTTAACGACATCCATCAACATACCCATATTCCTCACCAAGCCCTCTATAACCCATCATCTCCAGACATCACCTTTTGCTCCCCAGAACTCGCCCCCACAACATCCTGGAGGGTGGTCAGAACCTTAGGCTCTGACCACCTCCCGATCATTATCACCACCAAAACCAGACTCACCCCAGCTAGCCACAAACACACATACACCAATTATAAAAGAGCTAACTGGGAAGCATTCACAAATGAGACAGAACAACACTTCACAACTCTAAACAGTACACCCATCACTAACATCAACAATGCTGTACACATACTCAATAAAACTATCCAAAACGCTGACAAGAAACACATTCCAAGAGGTAACAGAAAAAGACACAACCCCAACTTCACACCAGAAATTCAAAACCTCATCAGACAACGCGACATACTGAAACACTCCCCAGCACCCCACACACAAGACATCACACAACAAATTCAAGCACTCAACACCCAAACTAACAACAAAATACAAGAACAACAAAAACTAAATTGGAATAACTTCCTACAAACACTTGATCACAAAACAAACCCCAAAAAACTATACAAAACACTAAACAGCATCACACTTTCCAACAGCAACACAAACACAATCACATGCTGCAATCACAACAACAGACTCTACTCCTTCATGTAAACAACAAGCAAACACTCTCATCAATCACTTTTCACATGTCAGCCACCTAAAACCTCACAAAGACGACCGACGTGTCATCCGACGTAAGAGACAATTCCCCACAGACCCTGACTATACACCCTTCACCAATCACCAGACAAAGCATATCATCAACAATCTCAAGCACTCACCCGCCTGTGGCCTAGACAACATAAGCAACATACACCTCAGACACCTGGGACCACAAGGCATACAAGCACTCACTAACATATCAAACTACAGCTATTCACACAACACAATACCAGACATTTGGAAGCATGGTATCATCATCACTTTCCCCAAACCCAACAAAGACCCCACGCTACCCTCCTCGCACCGCCCCATCACACTCCTTTGCTCCCCCTCCAAAGTCATGGAACGCCTAGTATTACAACTAATTACACCTGACCTACCCCTAGCTCCAACACAACATGGCTTTAGGCCACTGCACTCCACAAACACTCTTCTCACAGACCTTACACAAAGAGCTTTCGACGGCATCAATTCAGCTAGACCACCACACAGATCACTATTAGCCACACTCGACATTAGTAAAGCCTTCGATGCCATCCCCCGCCACAACCTAACAAACAAAATCTACAACACAAACATGCACAACAACACAAAACGGTGGCTGGCCAACTTCCTAGCAGGCAGATGTGCACACGTATCTTTTGCCGGTCAGTCATCTAAAATCAGAAACTTTCCAAACGGAGTCCCACAAGGATCCGTCCTATCGCCCGCACTCTTCAATCTGTACATGCACGATATAACTACACCCAATACGCCCCAAATAAACTTAGCCTCCTATGCAGATGACATAACACTCACATGCACACACCATGACCCAAAAAGAGCAACAGATCTCCTTCAACCCTATCTCAACACACTACATGGCTGGTGCACTACAAACAGACTTAATCTAGCCCCAGCCAAAATCCACCGCAACCCTGCTCACAAGTTGGACAGGAGAACACGAATACATCCCTCAACTCACCATAAACAACACACCCCTAACACATACACACACACCCAAAATCCTAGGAGTAACATATGATACTCATATGACATTCAAACAGCACACCACAAACATTAAAAAGAAACTGACACCCAGACTTAACGCCCTCAGGTCACTTGCTCACACAAAATTTGGACACAACAAAGAAACTACCACCACAGTATATAAACAATACATAAGATCAGTGATGGAATACGCAAGCCCAGCCTGGGCTTCTAACCTAGCTGAAACACATCATAAGACCTTACAGACTATTCAAAACAAAGCCCTGAAGATCATTACAGGCTGCACAGCTACTGCACCCACAGATCACCTACATCAAGAAACCAAAATCCTCAAAGTCAAAGACCATCTGGACATGAGAGGCACTCAATTCCTGGCAGCAGCCTCCACGAACCAAGACCACCCACTAAACTACATGGCAACACACCCACAGACACCAAGAAATATCAAAACAACACCCAGCACACGGTATCACACACAATTATTGTCCTCTCTCCCTCCCTGCCCACCCCGAACCAACATCCAGAAGCACATCCATACTCATATCTCTCACCGATCCATCCACTCACTCACAGACAACACACAGCTGCATGCACGACCTCCCGAAATCCATCCTTCCGAATCCTCCCTTCCTCGCGAGGACAGAGTCCACCTGGCCAGGCTGAGATGCGGACACCATCCAGCTCTCCTGAGCTATCAGAAGAGACTGGATGACTCCGTTGTCGACGCCTGCCCGGGATGTAACACAGCACCCCATACCATTAAACACATCATAGAAGACTGCATTTCACACAACCACTTACGCCAACAACACAATCTACACTCAATGAGAGCTCTGTGGGAAAGCCCGATCGTGGCCATGGCCTTTCTCAGGGACTCGGGGCTGTTCGGCCAGGCAGCTTAGGGAACAACAACAACAACAACAACTTTTAAACTTTAATTCACCCGGTGGGTGCAACCTGGAAGGTTGGGATGACCGAATTTGCAAAATTCAGTTTAGTTGACCAGTCAATTGAGGGATGCTTTGTGTATCGCCTCCTTCAACATACGGCGCTTTAGGGCACATTTGGGGTTAACGTTTTTTAAACTATTATCCACACCCGGCGGGTGTTTCTTGCACGGATGAGAATAACGAATTTACAATTCAGTTAGTTAACCAGACATTTGAGGGATACGTTTTGTATCGCCGCCTTCAACATACGGCGATCTAAAAGATACTTCGGCAGAAGTTAGATCTCGTATATTTGTCAGGCTTCCCAGTTTTTTATCTACGAGATAATTCGGGGGCCGGCGTCTTTTTTAGGGGGTTTTTTCCAATATTTAATATGGAAACAAACACCACCGGAAAGACTTAATCACTTATAAACGCCATGATGGTCTTTATATATTATGTCAGAGGGTATTCATAAATCTTTTGGACAAATTAAGATATTCTGAAATCTTTTACTTAGGAAACCCCACCGCGTGGCGAGCTGTGGTCGTTGAGTATTACGTCTCGTTACCCGGCGGGTTATTTAACACCTGTGTGCGAACATGAGTGGGTTAACCTTATGAGCATTAATTCCTGGAAATTTTAAATTTTCCAGAGCTGGGTCCCAGCGGGTCTATGCAGAACCTGGAGTAGTTTCCCTCCAGTCTCTGTCATGGCTACCTTTGCCCCGGTTTTTGCTGTATGCATTACGCCCTCCTGTTCAGGTATCCCTATTTTTGCGCACACACTTTGTATAAAATGTGTTAAAATGTCTCGTTTGGTGGGGGTTACCTTTCCGGCGTTTTTCTCGTTGCTCCGAGAACACCGTTTTGGTTTACCGAGTTTTAGTCAGGATGGCTAAAATAGGTAAGTTACCCCGACGAGTTTGGTCGCTTGAGGGCTCATCAGAAACTGCGTTTTTCTGTGGTCGAGCCTGGGATCAGGCTTCCTGTGTTATTCATTGCTTTATGCATTACGCCCTCCTGTTATGTCTCGTTTGGTGTGGGTTACCTTTCCGGCGTTTTTTCTCGTTGCTCCGAGAACACCGTTTTTGGTTACCAAGTTTTAGTCAGGATGGCTAAAATAGGTAAGTTACCCCGACGAGTTTGGTCGCTTGAGGGCTCATCAGAAACTGCGTTTTCTGTGGTCAAGCCTGGGATCAGGCTTCCTGTGTTATTCCCGGTGAGGGGGCTCCACACAGTTATTTATTGGGGTTAACTTTTAAACTTTAATTCACCCGGTGGGTGCAACCTGGAAGGTTGGGATGACCGAATTTGCAAAATTCAGTTTAGTTGACCAGTCAATTGAGGGATGCTTTGTGTATCGCCTCCTTCAACATACGGCGCTTTAGGGCACATTTGGGGTTAACGTTTTTTAAACTATTATTCACACCCGGCGGGTGTTTCTTGCACGGATGAGAATAACGAATTTACAATTCAGTTAGTTAACCAGACATTTGAGGGATACGTTTTGTATCGCCGCCTTCAACATACGGCGATCTAAAAGATACTTCGGCAGAAGTTAGATCTCGTATATTTGTCAGGCTTCCCAGTTTTTTATCTACGAGATAATTCGGGGGCCGGCGTCTTTTTTAGGGGGTTTTTTCCAATATTTAATATGGAAACAAACACCACCGGAAAGACTTAATCACTTATAAACGCCATGATGGTCTTTTATATTATGTCAGAGGGTATTCATAAATCTTTTGGACAAATTAAGATATTCTGAAATCTTTTACTTAGGAAACCCCACCGCGTGGCGAGCTGTGGTCGTTGAGTATTACGTCTCGTTACCCGGCGGGTTATTTAACACCTGTGTGCGAACATGAGTGGGTTAACCTTATGAGCATTAATTCCTGGAAATTTTAAATTTTCCAGAGCTGGGTCCCGGCGGGTCTATGCAGAACCTGGAGTAGTTTCCCTCCAGTCTCTGTCATGGCTACCTTTGCCCCGGTTTTTGCTGTATGCATTACGCCCTCCTGTTCAGGTATCCCTATTTTTGCGCACACACTTTGTATAAAATGTGTTAAAATGTCTCGTTTGGTGGGGGTTACCTTTCCGGCGTTTTTCTCGTTGCTCCGAGAACACCGTTTTGGTTTACCGAGTTTTAGTCAGGATGGCTAAAATAGGTAAGTTACCCCGACGAGTTTGGTCGCTTGAGGGCTCATCAGAAACTGCGTTTTTCTGTGGTCGAGCCTGGGATCAGGCTTCCTGTGTTATTCATTGCTTTATGCATTACGCCCTCCTGTTATGTCTCGTTTGGTGTGGGTTACCTTTCCGGCGTT
This sequence comes from Paralithodes platypus, assembly GCA_032716605.1. Lineage (NCBI taxonomy): Eukaryota > Metazoa > Arthropoda > Malacostraca > Decapoda > Lithodidae > Paralithodes > Paralithodes platypus. The sequence goes on along the minus strand of JAVRFV010000147.1, from coordinate 122,671 downwards.
TTTTCTCGTTGCTCCGAGAACACCGTTTTTGGTTACCGAGTTTTAGTCAGGATGGCTAAAATAGGTAAGTTACCCCGACGAGTTTGGTCGCTTGAGGGCTCATCAGAAACTGCGTTTTCTGTGGTCAAGCCTGGGATCAGGCTTCCTGTGTTATTCCCGGTGAGGGGGGCTCCACAGTTATTTTGTTTGGTCTTTCCCTCCCGGCGACCTTTTTTACAAAGAGGTCTGGGGCAGGTATAAGTGGTTTGACATTGCATATAAAACCCGGCGGTTGTACCTTCGGGTGGTTATATTAACGAATTTGCGATTCGCGATAATTTGCCAAACAATTGATTGATACAATAGGGTATCACGGCCGTCAAGACGGCGATCTATGAGGGCTTCTGGCAGAAGCCGGATTAGAGATTAAGATAGGCTTAGACTTTTTATGGGATAAAAAGATGCCTGAATCTTACTAGTGTTTCAAGTGTAAAGGGATACTTGAAGGACTTCATCTTTAATAAAGATATGTTTCATCTTTATGAGGATTCAGAAGTTATGCTTAATTCTTTCGAACAGGTAAAAGATATGCTGAAATCCTTAATAAACAATTGGAACAATGTTGTTTGTTTGTTTAGTCTTTCTCTCCCGGCGACCTTTTTACAAAAAAGGTCTGGGGCAGGTACAATTGGTTTGACATTGCATATAAAACCCGGCGGTTATACCTTCGGGTGGTTATATTAACTGATTAGCAATTCGCGATCATTTGCCAAACAATTGATTGATACAATAGGGTATCACGGCCTTCAAGACGGCGATCTATGAGGGCTTCTGAGAGAAGCCGGATTAGAGATTAGGATAGGCTTAGACTTTTTATGGGATAAAAAGATGCCGGAATCTTACTAATGTTTCAAGTGTAAAGGATACTTGAAAGACTTCATCTTTAATAAAGATATACTTCATCTTTATGAGGATTCAAAAGATATGCTTAAAAATCTTCTGGACAGGTAAATATATCCTGAAATCTTTAATATGAAACTAAAGGAAAACGAAAAGTAGTGGTGGAGTGCTACGGTTCGTTGACCGGCGGTCTTGTGACACATATTTTGTACCATTTTTTGGGTGTAACCCTATGAGCATTAATCCCCGGAAAATTCTCTTTCCAGGGCGGAGTACCGGTGTTGCACCAGGTGACCAGGTAGTTCCCGGGGGCGGGGTAGTTTTCCCCCAGTCTCTGCCATGTCGGCACTTGAACCTCTCATTGCTGTATGTTCAACGCCGTTAAGATCAGGTATCCCTATATATTATTTTCATTTGTTAATGAAATAATTTAATCACTGAATAATAATAACCATATATATTTTCTATGATTATATTAGGATAATATTGTGTTTATTTATAGTAATTTATTTTAATACAATTAAATATAAATTAAATTAATTAGTATACTTTATGATTTTGCTCACCAGCTCTGCTTTCAATGTGTTAATGAGCTATGGGAGCTTTTAATTATCATAAACCTTTACAGGGCTCTCTTTTAGAGAGTATACCGAGCTCGCAAGCAAGGGACAGCCACAGCCAAGGTGTATGGCGATACTCACAGTCCTGGCAGGACTGAACACATCCCTTTGTGACTCAACTAGTGCTGACGTCCACGGGATGCCGATGTACCATCTTCTACCCCAGTTTTAACATGGCAACATGTGGAGGTCCCGGCTTCGGCGGGATCTTCCCATGATAAGCCAGACTTAACGGATGAAGAACAACGATCTCTGGTCTCAGAGATGGAGGTTGAAGAGTCCAGTCACCTTTTAGGCGACTCTCAGGGTACTGTCGAATCTCCACGGAGTTCGTCATCGGCTAGGTATGTACCGGCGGAAGAGATTGATGGACTACTATTGAATGCACTTAATAGGTTCTTGGGCCCTACGCCGGAAACTCCTCCTGATACGGGAGATCCCGCGATGTCGATGAATGTGCGACCTCTGGCTACATCCTTTGCTTTAGCGAAAATACCTAGCCATCCGCTTGTGTCAGGCCCAATTTCCAATGTGCCAGGCACAACAGCTCTCACTACTTCCACTGAATGCAGTTCACTGTATTCAGAAACAAGGGTCAACGAGGTCAAGGAAGTTGCTACTCGTGTCGGAAGAGATTTTTGTTCTAGCCAGCAGTCTAGATATTTATCTTCACGCATCTTATCTCCCAGGCGTAGCGAACGTCTGGGCAGACGCTCTGTCCCGGAGACAGAGCACGACAGTAGAATGGGAGCTCAAGCAACCCATTTTCGACCTAATGATTGCGGAGCTCTCCCATCCACAAGTGGATCTTTTTGCGTCCGAGGAGACTCACAAGCTCCCTCTATACCTCACCCGCCGGGCGATAACGCCGGCAGGGGGGCCAGACGCCCTAGTGACAGACTGGAACAGATGGAGCTCCATCTATCTGTTTCCGCCGCCAGATGCGTCACTAATGTGCCACGTAGTGAACAAACTACGAGTTTATCGAGGCTTAGTCTCGCTAATCGCGCCCCTGTGGCCGGCGCAGGTGTGGTACCAGCAATTAATAATGTGGTGCCCGGACCCGGTATCGCTCCCGGTCGGGTACTTCCACTTAGACACGATTGGCAACCTAGCGACCTCGCTGACTTTTGCATTATGGACATTCAGGAGGCCAAGTGGCTAGCACCATACGGTAGGGATGTGACCAATAAATTGCTCAATCAATATACTCAGTCTACTAAGCGACAATATCAATCACATTGGAAAGCTTTTACTTCTTGGATTGTTAGAACGGAACAAACTGTACCCTCAGTGGCATTGGTTTTTAATTACTTGAACTATCTGTTTGAGCAGAAACGTTTATCTGTGGTAACTTTGAAGAATCACTTAACTGCGATTAGAGTGCCCTTTTTCGACCTTACAGGTCTATCCATACCGGTGGCGGAGGAAACAGGATTTATGAGAGCGTGTTTTAAACTCCGCCCACCTCCCCGTCAGCTCATGCCTACTTGGTCTCTGGACAAAGCTTTGTCTTTACTTCATTCTCGTCTGTATCAAAATACTGCAGACTTTGCTTTAATCTTAAAGAAGGCAGTTTTCCTTTTGGCTTTGGCCACCGGAAACAGAGTGTCTGAGCTGGCGGCGATGAGCAACACACCTAATTGTCTTAGGTTTGGTAGACTTAATGATTCAATTTCCATTGCACCCTCCCCGGCGTTTGTAGCCAAGAATGAGCATAGTGCACACGTGTTTTCTGAGTTCACGGTGCCGGCGTTAAAAAGGGGAAAAGTGCATCATAATTTATGTCCAGTGCAAGCTCTAACCAAATATTTGAGAATAGCTCCTCAAAACCCCCAAGGTGCTTTATGGGTAGCGAGTACGGGTAAACGCTTACTTAAACGGCGATTAGCCTCTCTTCTGGTAGAAGTCATTAAAGAGAGTAATCCCGGCGTTGTGGGTAGGGCCCACGATTTACGCAAGTGGGCGGCCTCTTTACGTTTCCTGAAAAACTTTTCAGTTGAAGATATTGCGTCCACACAGTTGTGGGCGTCTAATCATACGTTTCTCTCTAGATACTTGTCAGTTGCTCTAGACAAACCTTCCTTACCATGTATAGCTTTAAGGCAGAGGGTCTAGGTGGCCCTGCAGTCACTTATGTTTACTTTCACGGAAGGGGGGGGGGGGTGCAGTCAGTTGACATAGGACACCCTAGACCCCGCCGGAGTATGAGAGCTGTGATACAATTTAAGGTTAAAATGTGATATGAAAATTTCTCTGCGAGAAATTGTGCTAGTACAAGGTTTAGTACAAAACAACGGTGTTGTTATAGTAGTTTTAGCTGTGAAAGCAATGTAATATTAGTTCAATGGAGTTCATTTGCAATTGATCTCCACATGTATTTTGGGGTTTATGATGTGCACATATAAACTTATAACTTATTATTTTTGTCACCACTCGTTGAGTGGGGTGCCTTTTGTAACTACAGATCTGTGTTCAGAATCTTCAGGGTTACCCATTTTTGTCGGGCAGGCTTCTTTGAAGCACGCACCTGCCTGAACCCCTTTTTCTTGTATATTTCCGGCCTACGCCGTATTAAATACATTTTTCAAAAGTAAGAATACTATGTGGTTGTTTTTATTATCTGCTTTTCTAGAGTTATGATATGATTACGAATGTCCCCCTCCAGTCTTAGATATCAGGCATGTTCGTCAATGATGGAGGGGCCACTAATAAATTATAGGTTTGACTCCTGTAAGGAGATAAAGAAAACCTAATATTTAGTAGTGGCCCCGTAATCATTGACGACTGGGGCCCTCCCGACCGTCCCCTTCCCATTCGTTGATGTATTAAGGATTTTAGTTTACTTGATATGTCAGTGAAGGAGGAATGACGCCTGAATCAGCGTCTGGTCAGAAATCCACACAAGTACATCCACGATATGATGGAAAGCTTATTGGATAGTTATTCTTATTTTCTTTTTGTTTTTATTTTTTACGAAGTTTTTTCGTAGTGAGAACCCAATTCATAATGACTGAAGCCATGAGTGAGGTCGCGTGCGCTCATGATGAAGGCTCCTCAGTTTTTAAATGCTCTGCGCGGTAGATTCAAACTACGGCGGATTAGTGTTTGAAGAGGATGCCTTATGTAATAGGCATGTTCGTCAATGATTACGGGGCCACTACTAAATATTAGGTTTTCTTTATCTCCTTACAGGAGTCAAACCTATAATATGACGCTTTGGCTCCCAGTCCGCCAACCTCGAGGTCAATCCATGGAAGAGACGCCGCCACTTGATATCTAGAAAATATATAAATAAAAGGAACAGTCAGAGTAAGCTATGGGTATGGCAGAGTATATATAGTATATACTGTATATATACAGTACAGTATATATGTCTCAAGTCGGCCACCCCCAGCATAAAAAAGAAAAATATGGGGTTTGTGCCTGAGTATATATAGTAGATAGATATATTTGTCTATCTATCTATCTATCTACAGTATATACTCAGGCCCAATCCCCACTTTTGTATTCAAACAAATTATGAGCTTGTTAATTTGAAAACAATCCCAGTCTTTAAGTGTAATAGTTGTATAGTCCATTTCCAAGGCAATAAACAACCTTCATAATTAACCAGGTGAGGAACGTGTGTTAACAGAGAACCAGATCATCCGTAGTTAATATACTGGATATAAAACAAACAATAATAATTTAAATGGCTCTGGTTGGTCAGTTAGTTATGTAGAGCAGATTAACCAGACCACTGAGCTCCTCTGGCTCTAGTACAGTACATGCATTAGACAATTGTATTTTGCTTAAGAAGGGGGTACAAGTAATGTCAAATAATCCTTTGACTCCCACAGATCTTTCCAAAGCTGAGTCAGTGTCTAATATTAGCCAGAGTAAAAAAAGACATTTCCCACTGAAGATTCCTGGAATAGGATCATTAGTTGTGTGACTTCATCTCTAAATCACTTGTTGTATGTATTGGGAAGTTTGACGTACCTCCCAACCTACCAAATAGGAAAACCTACTATTTGGTAGTAGTCTTGGAAAATCCAACGTCAAGGCTATTAACCTAATTGCAATGACGACTTGTCTATTTTGACTGCTATGTCGTCATTCCAACCGCGGTTAAAAAGAAAACGTCTAGAGTCTACTCCTTATCTTGCTCTAGGAGACGTTGTACATTAACCAAAACTACCACCGAAGGTGAAAAAAGCATAGAAGAGAAGAAAAAGGGGTTTACCTTAGTTACCGCTTAAGGCCCATCCCGTGTTCCGTCATGTGCAGATCCCTGTCGAACGTGCGCATGAGCGACCCTCTCTTGTCATCACATCTCACGTCAGCAGAAGAACGCGGATGGGCAGGGGTCCGGCGTGAGGGAGGGTATTATGTACGTTGGATTTTCCAAGACTACTACCAAATAGTAGGTTTTCCTATTTGGTAGGTTGGGAGGTACGTCAAACCTCCCAATTTGTTAGTAGTCTTGGCAAATCCAACGTCAAGGCTGCATAACAAATAGGAGGAGGACATCCAAGCCCAACCTACCAAAAAAAACCAATGCATAAAACAAAGGTATGAATGACAGACACAATTTAAACAAGAGAGTTTAATAAAAGAGTGAAAAACTGAGGAGTAGCTAAAAAGAACAGTTTTAACACATGCCCGTCATTCATAGTAATGCAAAAACATAGACTTGTCTGAAACCAAAAAGGTACTGTACCCAAAATCCCTTTTCTTCAAAAACCAACAAAAACACTGAACACAAGAACAAAACACAATTTTCAATGTGGCAAAAACACTTATATACTGGAACAATACATAATCCCAAACTTGCAATCCAGTGTTGCAAACCCGTACACCCCCCCCCCCCCCCTTTGTCAAAACAAAACAAAGGAAAAGAACGAGGGACAAGGGGGGAAGACCAGGGATCTTCGCCAGAGCACCAGGAAACACGACCCCCGAGAGCAATCACCGGCCGAGGGGGTCGAACACTGGACACGGAGAGGTAGGAGGAGATGAAGGAATTGATAGAAGACCACAAAACCGCTGAGGCGATGGCAGGGAAGGATCGACTGGCAGGAACCGGAAGGAGGCAGCAAAGGATCTGACATCGTGCGCAGAACCCCTACAAACAGGGTGACGGGCACGAACGGTCCGACAAACGTGGCGGCCCATCTGCACCTGAGAGCCTCCCACCTGTCCGAGGAGACACCCACACAGCAGGACCCGAAGGCGGCGCCACAGACGCAACAGAGGAGTGCAAGGCTGACACCGGGCACAACACATGGCGAGGATGCCCACGCCGTAAAGCCTGGACGGCGAAAGGCTGGAAAACAGGGGCCTCCCTCCCATGCGTGGTAACAAAAGGAGGGGAGGAGGCGAACGAGACGCCATGCAAGGACGGGGAGAAGCGCACGCAGTCCCGGGGCCGTGACAATGCCGCTAGTGCAGACACCCGATCCCCAGTGGCCAGAGCGACAAGGAAGAGTGGACGCCCGAGCAACGGAACCGGCGTAGCGGCCCTTGTATACGTGGGGGAAGCCAGAAGGACCAGAGCCCGCCCCAGATCCCACTGCGGAGGAACCTGGCGCGGAGGCGGTCGATCCCGGAAGGCAGCCGTCAGGAAGGAATCCAGCTCCTGTGGCGGAACGACCAGCCCAGCGACGGACCCAAAGAACCCCCCGGACGGCAGACAAGTGGGTACGTATAGCGTCGACTGGAAAGCGACGTGGACGGAAGAGGTGAAACAAGGAGCGTAGGACGAGGGAAGGAGAGCCAACTGGCAGGCGAGTGGCCTGTAGCCACCTAGTAAAAGACCTCCAGCGGGACCCGTAAGTCCCCCAAGGAGAAGACGGCCTGGAACGCTGCAGGAAGTCAGGCAGGGCCCGGCCGGGCCCGGCCGGGGACCGGGAGCCACCGTGCCTCATGAACAAGCACGATGCGAAGGCCAAAGAGGTCCGCAGGGCCCCAACCTAGCCCAAGTGGAAGCCGGAGACAGGGAGAGGGACCGGACTCGGGCACCACCGCGGCAACCGGGCGGACCAAGTCCGTGCCGGCCACAGAGACGCGAGGAGCCAGACGCAGCCGTGGTACAGCCGCAGCTCCGCGAGGACTGGGCACATCAACAGCGCGTCTGGGAGCGGAAAGATGAATATCGACCGCCACCCGTACCAGGCGACCATGAAAGCGTCCGGACCCCCCCCCGGAGCGCGAGGCCGGAGGGAGAGGTCCAGAGGCAACTGGCGCGGCACCCCCGATGCGAACAAGGCGACCTCCGGAACACCTCAGGAAGCCGCGAGGTCGGCGAACACAGTCCGTTTCAACGCCCATTCTACAAGAACGCCCTGCCCTCTCGACAGGGCGGCCGCCCAAAGGGTGGCAGGCCCGGGCAGGTAGGAGGCATGCAAGGAGAAGGGGTGTCGGTCCGCGAGGAAGAACAACTCCACCGAGACCCCCAATAGAGTCAACGACCTGGAGGACCCCCGCATAAGGAAACAGGGGACAGCCTGTCTGAGTGTCCAACCCGAAGGCCACCGACGTACCCCGAAGGGCCAGCGCGTGGTCCCGCAGGAAGAACAAAGGAACCAACAGTCCGAGGGCATAGACGGGTAAGAGGAGGGAGACCCACCCATCTGCCGGGAAGTGGACGTCCCAGGTTCGATTGGGAACCTCACCCAACCTCGCTCGACGTATCTGTGGTTACCCAGACCGTCGGCGGGGGGGGCAGTCCAGGGCACAGCCGCAGAGAGCGAGCCCCGAGCAACCCAGCGACCGAAGCGTCGGCGAACGGTACGCGGGAGCGGCAGGAGCCGATCCATAGGGGCAACGGAAACACCGCGGTGCCCATGAGGAGGAGGCGGCATAGCCAGAGGCTCCCTAAGGGAAGGGGCAGAGCGGCCCAATGCAGCGAACCCACGAACGAGTCCCAGAGCCACCCCGGGAGGGAGACCGAGTGCAACACGGCGAAGACCGTCCACCGAAGGTGCACCGTGGCCGGCAGACCCCGGGTCACCGTAGCGCCGGACAAAACCCATGCGAGACCGACCCATGGCACGACACGCGACGGGGTCAAGCGTGACGTGGGAACAGCGAAGGGGAACCCTAACCGTGCGTTGTTGCGAACGACTGTGAGGGCGTCGCCAATGCACAGTCCTAGGGCGTCGGAAACTACCAACCAATCGGCCAAGGAAAACAGGATCTGGAGCCCGCTCCTGAGGAGAGGACCCAGAGCCTGCCCCACCAGTGCGGAGAAGAGCTGCGGCGCGATGCGGAGACCGAAGGGAAGGCCGTCGAACAGGAACACACGATCGGAAGTCCGAACGGCCAAGAAGCGCTGGAAGCGAGGATGGAGAGGAACGAGCCAAGACGCATCCTGGAGGGCCAGCGACACTACCCACGACAGAGGGCACAGGGCCAGGCATACCAGGGATACCGGCAGCATCTGAAACCGTGTGTGCACGATGTGCCCGTTGAGGGCCGACAGATCCACCACCGGTCGCATCGCGTCGCAGTTCGTCGACGGTACCAGAAAGACACGGGAGAGGAAAACCGGGTGACCGGCGGTCAACTCCCTCGACGCTACCCAGCTCGGGCATGGAAGTGAACACGTGGGCCACCTCTGAAGAGATGGGCCGGCGTCGGTGACAAGAGCGGAGTGGGGGTCTGGACGTCCACCTCCAGGTGAGACCCCTCCGCGCAACCCGCCGCCCCCAACGTCCCTCGCGGCTACTGAGGGGCGCAAGCGCGAAAACAACCCGAGGGAGCACCCTAGAGGAGGGGAGCGACCCGGTACGCCCAGGCGAGAAGGAGAACAAGGAGGCCGACCCAGAGAACTACACATTGTGTTGACGTGGAGGTACCCCCGGTACGGGCCGTGCGGGCATGAGCGCCACGTTGACCTCCTCTACCCCCGCCCCCCCCAACCTCGTCGAAAAGGGCGGGCCACCCCAACCCCAGGCCGGCGCGGGGCTGACCCTTTCGAAGGGCGGCCAGCCCCGACACAGAGGGGATGAAAGGGGCAAGAACAGAAGTGCGAGGCGGAACCGACGCACAGGCCAGCAACGTCCCAGTCCTGCGCCCGTGCAAGGCGGCAGCACTTGCAGCAGCACCCCGAAGAGGACCGGCAGAAGGATGGGACTGAGAAGACCCCGCGCGCGGCACAGCGCGTCGGTGCGTGACGGAAGCAGGGGCCGGAACGACACAGCGCGGCGTCGCGTGTCGGAAGCAGGGGCCGCCGACAGAGAAGCGTAGCATTCCCAAGCATCCTGCATAAAAAAAAACCGACGTATATAGCGCAGAGTACAACAAACCCTGACGAATAACCAAGGGGGCCGGCCGGCAGAACGAAGACCGTACCGTCGTGCGGTGCCGAGTTGCCGCGCACAAAACCGCCTTCAGCTCGGGAACCAAAGACACCGCGAGCCGAAGGTGGACCCGCTGAACGCGGTCCAAACCCTCGCGAAGATCGCCTGGCGCAGACGCCTCGAAAAGCCGCAGGTGGTGAACAGACGTCTGGAGGGAACCTAAAGACAAGACAATAAGTCCGTCACCCTCTGTCGCAAGGGAAAAACCTTGGCGACAGAGGGCTGATCCGGGTGAGAGAAGAACGGGGTAGCAATAGAACAAAGTTCAAGAACGGGCGCGCTCATCCAGGACCAGAACGCGCCGTCCAACCCGCCGACAGACACAAGAGGAGGCAAAACAGGGACGACTCCGGGGGAGGGACGGAAGGAGAGCCGTCGACGGATCGGTGTGTGAAGTCGAAGGCCTCAGCAAACCAGGCCTCCAATGGGAGAGGGTGACCGAGCATGATGGCTAAGCCAGGCGTACCGGCGTCGCACAAACCTGTCCCATAGGAGGACAGTCCCGTCAACACAGCCAGGGACTGAACAGCCGGAAGGATGTCAGGGCGGCTGAAGTCTGACCAGAGCGTAGGCCCGCAGAAGGGAGGGGGACCGTATCAGGGGTAAGTAGGGTGAGGTGCTGAGGGTGAGTCACCGCCAAGAAGGGCGAGAAGAGGGAGTCTTCCATCGACTCCAAGCGCCCGTCGAAGCGTGACACAACCCAGCCCTGCATAGCCGACAATTGATCCGAGAGAGGCTATCCCCCCCCCCAGATTGGTCGGCCCGCAGGGGCGAGCGTGAGCGGGAGCGAGACCCACGACACGAACCAGCAGCGGCGCGGCCCAAGGAAGGCGAGCGACGACGGTTGTGTCGCCGTTGAGGGACTCGTCCCCGATCACGAACGGCCGAGGGGGAAACAGCACCATTCCCCTCTTCCAGCGACACATCAGCTCCTGAGAAAGGGGACCCCGAAACCTCGCGAAACCCCACCGAGGCAAGAGGAGGGGTACCCCCCTGGCGAGACGGTAAGTGAAGGTCAGGAAGAGAAGAATGAAGAGGAGCAGGACGACGGGAGTGGGAAGGCTGGCCGGGTGAAAGGAGGCCAGGAGCCGCGGGGGGAAACAGAGCAAGGATCCCCGGGGCTGAGATAACAGGGCGGCCCGACACCGAGGCGGAGGAGGGAGGGACCACCACCGTGGGACGAGACCGTTTAGGAAGAATAGGCACTGAAGCAGGTGAAGTAGGAGAAGCAACGACATCCAGGCGGACCCTCCTGGACAGTGTAGGAGGAGGGAGCAGAGGGCCAGCTACAGCATGAACAACCGCGCGCGGAGAGGACAACGTAAGAGGAAGTCGTCTGGGCTGGGGAAGCGGGCGGAACGGAGTAGAGCCCCTATCCGTAGAGGCCAGGGGAGGGCGCACAGGGGCAGAGCCGCTAACCCCGGCCTCAGGGCGAGAACCATGACGAGGGCGATGGGCGTCGTCAAGGCGATCAGGAGGACGACGAGGCGAGCGAGAGTGTGGACGGAGCCGGGGAACCCCCCGACGATGGGACGACCGGCTGCGGGACCCAGGGGAGAGGGCCAGGTGAACGGCCGGCAGTCGGGTCAGGGATACCCAGGGCGACGCGGATCCGGTCGGCAACAAAGGCCGGGGAACGGTGGCCCACAGTCCTAATGTGGCGGGAGACCATCGTCCACACCGACGGAAGGGAAGCAGGAGGCCACAGCCGCGGCCGAGGAACCAGGGCCATGGAGCAGCACAACCACCAGGGCCAGACACGTGCCACACAGAGCAGGGAGGTAGGCCGTAGAGGACACACAGAGCGAGTGGCGCAAGCAGGACTTGTGGCTCTCCAAGCACGGGGAGCGACAACCAAGGCGAAAGCAAGGCAGCCTACCTGCACTAGAAGAACACACACCATAATCAGCACGTCGAAGGAGTAAGTGGAGAGAATGTCCAAGAAGAACCAGGGAAGGAGCATGGGGAAACAGGAACACACATGCAAACAGGTATCCGTACTCACCCTAAACTGGGAGCACAGAGGGAGGTGAAGAGGGCGGCCGAGGCGGAAGAGCACGAGCAGAACCTGCAAAGATGGAGAAAGTGTTAACCACCACTCAACATCTTACATGCAGGGCCTATAACACCAGTAAAGTGCATACACCAATATAGTATCAGGCAACAAGATGACATAAAAAAAGTCAATAGTGAAAGCCAACTATTACCGCAAATTTGCGGGCCAATGGAGGCATAACCGTACCGACACCACCCTCCTGCAATTTCGCGGGACCCCCCAACGATCTCCGCAAATTTGCGGGGAGCCGAAATGTCCCAGAGGACCGAATCGAGCACCCCGCAAATTTGCGGGACCGGCCGAGATGGTCCGGCGCCGAAAAAGCGAGAGGAGCGTCTAGGGAATACCAAAAGAGGCCCAGAAAAAAAGCGTCATCTCCTTATGAACTCCAAGCGACGATGGCCATCAAGCTGAGCAGTGTCTTCCTTGATAATATCCTGACTCAACCGGTCAAGGGAGAGGCAAGGAAGACACACCAGGGGAGAGGAGGCACATCCCCCAGGAACCACCCAACCCACAGAGATAGAGCAAAGCCCATGAGGAGAAGTGGCAGGAAGGGTGGTTTGGCACAAACAGGGGCCCCCGTAGGGTACCCCAGGATTGGGCAAAAGGGTATGAAAGGATGGAGGTGAAAACAGTAAGGGAACACAAAAACCAGTAAATGAAACTGGCGAGAAAAAGGGTGGCCTAGCCGTGAGGAGAGAATGTGTCAGGGGCGAAAAACCCTGTGGTGTGAGGGTGGGGCCCCCGTGGGGTACCCCAGGATATCACGAACCACCAAGCGCCCATGCCCTTGAGACACAGTGAAGGCTCGAAAGGGGGGACTCGGGAATAACGCTAATAATGCGGCCGACACAAACCCTACAAACAGCACCGCCACCACGAAATCTCAGATCGTGAACCAACTGTACACCTAGGCTATGAAAATATGAAAACTCATAGGGGCATAGCAATTCCTGAATGAGAAACAAGCTAGGCTAAAATAAGCTAAAAGCTAAACTATGCCCAGACTAACAGGAAAAAAGAATATGAAAAGAGAAAGGAATGAAAACCACACACGAGGAACGCCAGGCGCCCCCGTACCTTCGGTAGCTATTTCCACACGCGTCTCCATTAAACACACTTAGGAGCCCATTTACGTGTGCCCTAGATCACGTAACATCTGTCTAACAAAAAAGAAGGCCAGATAAGCCGAAACGAACCTAAACAGGGTGAATTAAAGGAGCACAACAAAAGCGACTTCATTCAATGGAGCGCGTGAAAAAATGATGACAAGAGAGGGTCGCTCATGCGCACGTTCGACAGGGATCTGCACATGACGGAACACGGGATGGGCCTTAAGCGGTAACTAAGGTAAACCCCTTTTTCTTCTCTTCTATGCTTTTTTCACCTTCGGTGGTAGTTTTGGTTAATGTACAACGTCTCCTAGAGCAAGATAAGGAGTAGACTCTAGACGTTTTCTTTTTAACCGCGGTTGGAATGACGACATAGCAGTCAAAATAGACAAGTCGTCATTGCAATTAGGTTAATAGCCTTGACGTTGGATTTTCCAAGACTACTAACAAATAGTATATGTGTAAAGTGTATGTTGAATGGCATTGTACTGTTGGAGTGGCAGTGGCTGTGAGTGTACTGAAAGAGTTAATAATTATTTCACATTCTTTTAACAGACAACATTCAAGTCTTGCCAGTATCGAAAGCCCCAGTGGTCCGGATGGTCCCAATGGTCCGGAGGGTCATCTAGTGATCAATACAGAGTGAGGACGAGGACACCAAACACTGAGGTCAAGGTGGAGGTGAAGGTCAAGAACGAAGGAGGAGAGGGACCACTAGCAAATTACAACGTTATGATTCCCTCAACAGGTAACAAAGCTTCTACATAATCATACTCTCTTAATTATAAATGGGCAAGTTATTTCTTCCCCTATTGCCAACAATATAATTATTATTATATTATTATATTAACACTATAAAGTTGTCACCTCCACCTTTCCTAATAATAACCACAGGAATCACCATAGCCAATACTTCCTTCCTGGTATTATTATCAATTGTTATCTTTTTCTATTGCTATTATTGATTTTTTTAAATTAATTGTTCTTGTTAAAAGTACTCTTTGTTTAAATTTGTTGTTTCTTCTTCATATTTTGCAATTATTTGTCTTTATTATGTTGTATCTATTCATTGTCGATAGTATCAATTGCTTGCTTTTGCAATTTCCTAAGTTTATTTGTACAATAAATGTAGGTTATTTGTAGGGTAGTTATTGTTAGGGGTCACTTGAGGCATGCTATGCTTACAGGTACCTACCCGATAGCACTATCGTTAGTGAGTGATGTATGATTTGTGTTGATATCTTGTCAGATTGCAAATTTAGCTTAATATAAAATTTTATATAAATTGTAGTTTCTTTATTCATACAGAATTTAGTAAAATTTACCAGAATGTCCCGGACTTCCCAAATTGACTAATTCCTTGAACATGACAATGGTGCATTGTTATATGTGCAATCAGTTTGCTTGGGAACCAGATTGACTTGCTCATGTAGTAATGTACACCCTATGTGGTGGATTGTGTTCTTTTATTACAACATTTTAGTTTATTAAGCGTTATTTCCACATAGTGATTTTGATTAGTTCTTTTGCATTTATCTTGTGTCGTTCCAGTTTTGGTTTGTTTATTTTGCAAGTTTTACATTATAATTATTTAATACAGTAAATATAATCATAATAATCTGATTAGTACATGCTTATTACAGTCATACAGTATTAACATTAACACACAAAGTTTTTACTCTTGATTTCATAATATGTTGCTATGTATGTACAGGCATGTATATACTCAGGCACATACCCCATAGCTGGGGGTGGCCGACTCGAGACAGAGCCCGAACAGAAACAACATTTAATGTTCCAATTCTTATGGTCCGGTACCACTTTCATGTTCCCTCGCCCCTTACTCTAGCTGTCTCGTCTAGTAGAGGAATTTTACAAGGAGAGGAGGATTCCTAGCCCACTTCCAGAAGGAAAAGTAGGACAGTAAAGGAGACAACATTTGGTATTATCTTTAATGTTAATTATTTATTTTACATAATTGAGAATATATTCCATTATTTAAAGCAAGTTACATCTCAGTAATCAAGATTGAGTCATAATAGTTGTTTTGCTTGATAACAGTTTCTACTCAATAGATACATACTGTAGTGTTAACATAATTATAGCCTTCACTCAATATAGTATTGATAGTTAGTTATAGATACCCCCTGTTACTACTCTCCTTGGCGCGGTTGGGGGGCTTCGGGGCCGGCAACTGGGGCTTGATGGGGGATGGTTGTGGTAATTACCCTTCCTCTCTCCCCTTGAGCTTTCGTCGTCAGCTTGACTAATTTTGAGTATTTTTTTCCATTACTCTTTCTAGGTTTTTCCCCTTCTATTCTTATTCTGTCCCACTCGGTTGTCCTCGGGCAACCTATGTCTCATGTCTCCCTGGCCTGGCTAGGTAGCAGACTCCTGACCTGATTTGTCTCTTCGGTTGCTGTTGTGGCTGGACTGACTTGATTCCCTTCGGTAATGCATTTTTTGCTTCTCGATGTGTTTTTTCTATCTTCGACCTGATCTCTCATTCTTCGCCCTGATCACTTCTTGGTTGGTGTTGCGGTGTAGCAGTTCTTGCCTCATCCTTCGGCCCTGCCCTATAAGAGCTCTGATGTGGAGCTCATGTGGTCCGGCTGAACTGGTGAATTGGCGAGAAATGTCTGCGTGTCTTCGCCTTCCTCGATTTGTTCCCCCTACTGCCCTTCCCTCTCTATCTTGACTCGTTTAGTTATATATCTTGATCGAATCCTTCGGGCCAGCCCTATGAGAGTTCTTTTATGGAGCTTAGTGGTCTGGTTAAACTAATATTACAAAAAAAAAATATATATATATA
The DNA here is from genome assembly GCA_032716605.1 of Paralithodes platypus. Lineage (NCBI taxonomy): Eukaryota > Metazoa > Arthropoda > Malacostraca > Decapoda > Lithodidae > Paralithodes > Paralithodes platypus. Next base: position 106,841 of record JAVRFV010000147.1, on the reverse strand, counting down.
GATATGTTCCTGAAACATAAGACTTTAATTCCAACCCCAGGCATAACTATGTGTTTTATTATCTTTAACCCATTTGTTCTAGTTAGTTAGTTATGTAGACCAGATTAACCAAACCACTGAGCTCCATACAGAACTCTCATAGCTCTGGCCTGAAGGATTAGATCATTTGTTCTATCTCTAAGGAAAGTGTTTAGTAAATAAATAAAGTTTGTTATTCAAGCTGCAGACCAGCCCTATGAGAGCTCTAGTATGGAGCTCATGTGGTCTGGTTAAACTTTAACAAATATAATCAAGCTCCAAATAGACAACCATCAACTCTAATGTTCAGTAGCTTCCTTCATCTTCCTGTGGTACAGTGTTAAAAAAAAAAAAAAAAAATCTATGTGATTGAGGGAGGCAAAAGGCATAACTGCCTATAGCGAGTGCCTCCCCCATAGTTGAAAGAGTGACAGGGCCAAAATCAAGGGACGTTCGAGCCAAAATGCCTGGACACACAGAGTTTGAAGCAATTTAAGTCATAGGAAGCGGGAAAAACTGATTCTGGGAGAGAGTTCCAGAGCTCAGCTGTTGAGTAGAAGAAAGTTTGAGAGTAACGTTTCACTCTTGGGTTGGAGAGTTGCACAGAGTAGGGGTGGGATTGAGTTGCAAGACGGGTACCACGTGCCCTACGTAAAGGAGGTGGTATGCACTGGGATAGCTCTGAGGAACACTGATTATTATAGTAATGATAGAATAGCGAGAGAGATGCAACATTGCGGCGGAGAGAGAGAGATTGCAGAGAGTTGGTGAGTGGACGGGAGTTAATGATACGAAAGGCCTTCCTTTCAACCTTGTCTAGGAGAGCGGTGTGAGAGGAACCTCCCCACACATGTGAACAATACTCAATACAAGTAATTCTTGTAAATACAGTAATTCTCCACTTAAAGTTGTAGTTACCATCCTGAAAGACAAGACTTTAAATGAAACAACTAAGAGATGTTTTGTTGTTTCAATTATGCACCATTCCTGTCTGATTTACTACTGGATAATGAAGCATAACAACTTTAAGTATTTTTTTTCTCCTAATTCATGAATAGTGTATTAATTAAACCACTTAAAATGAAGCAACAATCAGTGAGGAGTGCCTATATTATAGGTTTGACTCCTGTAAGGAGATTAGGAAAACCTAATATTTAGTAGTGGCCCCGTAATCATTGACGAACATGCCTATTACATAAGGCATCCTCTTCAAACACTAATCCGCCGTAGTTTGAATCTACCGCGCAGAGCATTTAAAAACTGAGGAGCCTTCATCATGAGCGCACGCGACCTCACTCATGGCTTCAGTCATTATGAATTGGGTTCTCACTACGAAAAAACTTCGTAAAAAATAAAAACAAAAAGAAAATAAGAATAACTATCCAATAAGCTTTCCATCATATCGTGGATGTACTTGTGTGGATTTCTGACCAGACGCTGATTCAGGCGTCATTCCTCCTTCACTGACATATCAAGTAAACCAAAATCCTTAATACATCAACGAATGGGAAGGGGACGGTCGGGAGGGCCCCAGTCGTCAATGATTACGGGGGCACTACTAAAAATTAGGGTTTTCTAATCTCCTTACAGGAGTCAAACCTATAATTTATTAGTGGCCCCTCCATCATTGACGAACATGCCTGATATCTAAGACTGGAGGGGGACATTCGTAATCATATCATAACTCTAGAAAAGCAGATAATAAAAACAACCACATAGTATTCTTACTTTTGAAAAATGTATTTAATACGGCGTAGGCCGGAAATATACAAGAAAAAGGGGGTTCAGGCAGGTGCGTGCTTCAAAGAAGCCTGCCTGACAAAAATAGGTAACCCTGAAGATTCTGAACACAGATCTGTAGTTACAAAAGGCACCCCACTCAACGAGTGGTGACAAATAATAAGTTATAAGTTTATATGTGCACATCATAAACCCCAAAATACATGTGGAGATCAATTGCTAATGAACTCCATTGAACTAATGTTACATTGCTTTCGCAGCTAAAACTACTATAACAACACTGTTGTTTTGTACTAAACTTTGTACTAGCACAAATTCTCTCAGAGAAATTTTCATATCACATTTCAACCTTAAATTGTATCACAGTTCTCATACTCCGGCGGGGTCTAGGGTGTCCTATGTCAACTGACTGCACCCCCCCCCCCCCCCTTTCCTTGAAAATAAACATAAGTGACTGCAGGGCCACCTAGACCCTCTGCCTTAAAGCTATACATGGTAAGGAAGGTTTGTCTAGAGCAACTGACAAGTATCTAGAGAGAAACGTATGATTAGACGCCCACAACTGTGTGGACGCAATATCTTCAACTGAAAAGTTTTTCAGGAAACGTAAAGAGGCCGCCCACTTGCGTAAATCGTGGGCCCTACCCACAACGCCGGGATTACTCTCTTTAATGACTTCTACCAGAAGAGAGGCTAATCGCCGTTTAAGTAAGCGTTTACCCGTACTCGCTACCCATAAAGCACCTTGGGGGTTATGAGGAGCTATTCTTAAATATTTGGTTAGAGCTTGCACTGGACATAAATTATGATGCACCTTTCCCCTTTTTAACGCCGGCATCGTGAATTCAGAAAACACGTGTGCACTATGCTCATTCTTGGCTACAAACGCCGGGGAGGGTGCAATGGAAATGGAATCATTAAGTCTACCAAACCTAAGACAATTAGGTGTGTGTTGCTCATCGCCGCCAGCTCAGACACTCTGTTTCCGGTGGCCAAAGCCAAAAGGAAAACTGCCTTCTTTAAGATTAAAGCAAAGTCTGCAGTATTTTGATACAGACGAGAATGAAGTAAAGACAAAGCTTTGTCCAGAGACCAAGTAGGCATGAGCTGACGGGGAGGTGGGCGGAGTTTTAAAACACGCTCTCATAAATCCTGTTTCCTCCGCCACCGGTATGGATAGACCTGTAAGGTCGAAAAAGGGCACTCTAATCGCAGTTAAGTGATTCTTCAGAGTAACCACAGATAAACGTTTCTGCTCAAACAGATAGTTCAAGTAATTAAAAACCAATGCCACTGAGGGTACAGTTTGTTCCGTTCTAACAATCCAAGAAGTAAAAGCTTTCCAATGAGATTGATATTGTCGCTTAGTAGACTGATTGAGCAATTTATTGGTCACATCCCTACCGTATGGTGCTAGCCACTTGGCCTCCTGAATGTCCATAATGCAAAAGTCAGCGAGGTCTCTAGGTTGCCAATCGTGTCTAAGTGGAAGTACCTGACCGGGGGCGATACCGGGTCCGGGCACCACATTATTAACTGCTGGCACCACACCTGCGCCGGCCACAGGGGCGCGATTAGCGAGACTAAGCCTCGATAAACTCGTAGTTTGTTCACTACGTGGCACATTAGTGACGCATCTGGCGGTGTGGAAACAGATAGATGGAGTCCCATCTGTTCCAGTCTGTCACTAGGGCGTCTGGCCCCCCTGCCGGCGTTATCGTCCGGCGGGTGAGGTATAGAGGGAGCTTGTGAGTCTCCTCGGACGCAAAAGATCCACTTGTGGATGGGAGAGCTCCGCAATCATTAGGTCGAAAATTGGGTTGCTTGTGCTCCCATTCTACTGTCGTGCTCTGTCTCCGGGACAGAGCGTCTGCCAGACGTTCGCTACGCCTGGGAGATAAGATGCGTGAAGATAAATATCTAGACTGGTGGCTAGGACAAAAATCTCTTCCGACACGAGTAGCAACTTCCTTGACCTCGTTGACCCTTGTTTCTGAATACAGTGAACTGCATTCAGATTGTCCATTCTGAAGGCCACTGACTTGCCCCGTAACGCCGAGCCGTGAGCCTGAAGGAAATACAATGGGACTAGTAACTCTTTGACATTTATGTGAGCGATTTCTAAGTGGGACCAAAGTCCCTGACCCTGGTGCCATGATTTGACTGAAATCCCCACCCTATGGTGCCTGACGCATCCGTGTCTACCCATACCGTTGGAGGAGGAGAGGTCCATGACATGATTGAGTGCAATGTTTCCCTCTTCGCCCAGACCGCTAGTAAGGTGTGGATTAATTTTGGTATGGGCCATAATTTTTCCCGCCGGTAAGAGGGGGAAATATTTGTTGCCCTCCAATATTAATCGTTTTACTTTCAACCGGCCCAACTTGACAGTTAGCTGAATCCAGTTGAGAGAGCCGACCAGAGACTCCCCCAGACTCTTCGTGTCGTAGTCAGACTGTGAAGAAACCTGAACAGTTTCCTGCGAAACCTGTTGCGATTGTCCACACTCTGACTCAGAGTGAGAGCGGCGGTGTCCCAGACCAGCCCTATCCACTGAATTACTCTTGAGGGAACAAGGTTTGACTTTACCAGATTTACCTTGAAGCCTAGAGTTTTGACATGATTTAAAATGATATTGACATGTTTTATGCATAATTGTTGTGTCTCTGCCACCACCAGCCAGTCGTCTAGATACCACAACACTCTGATTCCCTGTTTTAACAATGGCATCAGGGCTTGCCTGACTAGTTTTGTGAATAATCGAGGTGCTAGGTTCAAACCGAACGGCATCCTTTGAAAAACAAAATTTTGGTGCCTGATCCTCAAGGCCAGAAACCTTTGAAATCTTTTGTTGACCGACACGTGCCAATAGGCGTCTGTCAGGTCTAGGGAACACATCCAGCCACCCGGCGGAAGTGTTAGCCTGATTTGATGAACTGTTAACATTCTGAAAGACTCGTTGTAAATGTGAAGATTCAGATACGACAGGTCTACGACCGGCCTCATCTGAACACTGTCCCGTTTGGGAACCAAAAACAGTTTTGACGTGAATACAGGGTAATCTGGGGGTACCGGGATGATGACATTCTTGGCAATCATCTCCTGGACCAGCAGCTCCACCTCTAATGAAACACAATTTGCCGTTGTCGGCTGACGTAAGCGAGGTCGCCGGAGCCACTGCCAAGTGATGCCTTTGCGTGCCACCATCCGTGCCCATGTTTTTAACGGCCATGCTTGGTGACACGTTCGGAACGACCCAGTTAGCAGACAAGGGTTCGCCGGCTGTACTTCCCTCGGTTCCTCCGGCTCTAAGGTAGGCACTGGGAGTGAGAAAGACTTTAGTTTTTTTATGGTGGTTTTGGTGGTGTTGGCCGCTTCGCCGGCTGGCTGGTGTGGGCCGAAGACTGGCCCTGACCCGGCTTATACTGGCCGCGTCCCCTCTGTCCTGAAAACCCTCTCTGTCTATGCCTGAACTGACCCAGGGGGGATTGGGAGGACTTAGGCGGAAGAAACGGCTTAGAAACCCCCTGGCTGAGCTTTAGTAGGAGGCTTAGGTTTGGGGAAGTTAAATGCGGGTTTCTTAGCCTGTGCGGGACTGTGCTTCACGGCCTGTGCCATGTTAAACACTGTTCGCCATACATCAGGGGACATTAAAGAAGGTGTAAGTACTGGGGACATAACCACCTGGTTAGCAATGCGATCAGGCAGCTTGCGAACTAATGACATTCTAAGATCCTGTCGTGCTCGCACCGCCTCAAGTAAGGCTGTGCGTATGTCACCTAAGGATTGAATTGACGACTGAAGAATCAGACGCCGGGATAATTCAACTGATCTTCGAGCATCCGCGTCTGCGATTGCCTGAGTAGACCTGAGTAAAGACTTAGCCACCTGTTGAGAAACTATGTACTGTGAAAACAGGCGGAAAGCTTTTCCCCTAAGCCTAAATTCTCTGTCTAGGTGAGAAGGGGTAGGGGTAATGAATGGTTCCTTTAGTTCACAAAGATTAATCTTAGGGGCAGCTAAAAAGGAAAATAAAGCTGACGGAACTCCGCCGGCAGAACCTACCGGCATTGAGAACCATGAATGTGTATCCTGAGGGATCTGGTGGGAAGATTTAGAAGTGAAAGTGGTTGCAAAGTTCTGAGCCTCTACCTCCCAATCCACCCAAGGTCCTGGTCCTAACTGTCCCACCTTCAACACTGGATTAGCTGTCTCGTCTGTGACGGTCTGTAAATCTAGTTCAGGAGTAATAGCCAACAGAGCCTTAATATCATTAAACCCATCCAGCTTAGACCAGTCTGAAAAAAGTTTTGAAGCTGAGGCAGGGGGTAAAGCAGGCTTAGATGCATAAACAAAATAATCCTGATAATAATAACTAGGTATAGCCTTGATATTTACATCCAAAACATTACCCAAGGCATCCAATGCCCTTAATTTCTTAGACTTATTTCCCTGGATAAACCACTCACTTGGTACCGGGAGTTCCCCTGACAAGGTAGGCTGGGCAAGCTCTGGCTTAGAGGGGTTCAAAGGGACCCATGACTCGTCTGGCCCATAAAGCAGGGGCATAGCTACCTTTCTAAGAGGCGCTTTGTCTAGAGGGGGTGGATTAACATCCGTAATGACCCTGACATTTGACGTAGTGAATGCCGCCGTAGCTGGCTTAGAGCTCCCTGCCGGTGACAAAGTAGGAGGGTTAGGAATCTTAGATAAATCGATTGACGTTATCAGAGGCCGTACCGCAGAACCTGTCAAGGGAGCCCCCAAGTCCATTGTGGGGTTTTCTCGTTGTTGATTAAAGAATTTTGATAGAGCATGAGTAAGTAACCCATCAATTTCTTGTGCTGTAACAAACTGGTTAGGTGCAGAACTTTCAGGTGAATTAGTATTATCATGGGCGGCGTCCAGGCCTGAGCCTGACCCTTGTCCTTCCCTATCTGAAATTAATGACACTTCATCTTGTCCCTCCCGATCCTCCTGAGAAGACCCCGCCGAGGCAGGGGCACCTTGTTTCCAAGATAAATCAGGGATAGAGGATGGGGTCGCCGCGTCCCTGTGGACATCGGCTACTGTGTGACTCGTATGAGTCGGACGTGGATGGACAGACCCTGGCTGAGCAAAACGCCAAACACCGAGGCTCTGGCCTACGCTCTCTTGAGAGTCTGAAACATTCTCAATTATTGAATATCCTGAACTCTCCATTTCTAGGGTTAAAATATCAATAGGTAAATCTTGTTTAGGGACAGGCGCTTCACTATACTCTGAGGCTGTAACAGAAACATTGTCAGGTGTAGAGGTACGATGAGATGCACTAGACTTAGAAGAATGTCGAGAGGACTTCTTATGGGAATCCTTTTTGGAGGATTTATGGCTACGGTGTGACCGCGAACTGGACCTAGGTTTGGAAGAATCACCACCATGGTCCCTGGGGGAAGCTTCAGTCTTGCACTTCTTACTAGCCGGGGAAGAGGCCCGACTTGAAGACCGTTGTCTGAGGGGAGACCTTGACCTCGATCTCGCCTGCGACGAGGAGGTGGCTGCCGGGGGAGTAGGCTCTCTCGGGCGTTTAAACGTCTCCACAGACGATACAGAATCCTGGCTAGTCTCTGTCGGCTTAAAACCCCTTACTCTAGAGGTACGTTTAGGGGGAGGGTGCTCTGACAGCAACTTATCCCAAAGTGGGACGTTGTCACATTGAAGTGACTTATGTGCGACAATGGTAGTGTAGGCCGACATTTGTTGTCTGACCTCTCTCAACGCTACCGCCGCGGTCTTGTCATTGTCACACAGGACTTTATTGGTTAATTGGGAGCAAAAAGAACAATTACTTGTAACCCAGAGACCCCTTGAACGGTCTAGACATCTAACACACCTTATGCAAAGGGTATGTGCAAAAATTGGGATACCCGCGCAAGTAGGGGTAATGCACAGGGCAAAAACTGGGGTGACATTAGCCATGACAGAGACTGGTGAGAGGAACTACCGCCGGGTCTGTATTGGTCCGCCGGAGCTCAGCTCTGGAAAAATAAAGAAAATTTCCAGGAATTAATGCTCATAAGGTTAACCCAAGTGTTCGCATACAAGTGTTAATAACCCGCCGGGTAACGGGATGCAAAGACACAGCTAACACATCTCGCCACGCGGCTGGGTATAAAGAGGCTAAACAAGTCTTCTTAGCTAAGAACATGAAGAATACCCTCTGATATAATGGTCCAGTATGGCACTTATAGTCTGTAGGAGGTGTGACTGTCTCAAGATTCAATTTTGTAACAAAGCCCCCCCTCATAAAGACGCCGGCCCTTGAAATATTTTAGTAGAATAGCCCAGGGCAGGAAAATACGAGATCTGATTTTTTAACGAATTGTCCCAAACGATCGTCGTAAAAATAGAAGGCGGCGATACTGAAAGTATCACCCAATTAAGGTTAATCGAAATTGAATTTGTTTATAAATTCCTTAGTTCCTATACTTAGGGACACCCGCCGGGTGTGGAAATCGATTTGGTTAAACCTCACTGATCCTTCAAATGCCGTAAGAGTAAAGGCGGCGATACACAGAGTATCACTCACATGGATTGGTTAACTATAAGAGACCTAAGTCGTTTTATCCCACCCTGCTAAGGTGCACCCGCCGGGTGAGAAGTCTAAAAGTTAACCCCACAAGTTCCTGACCCCACTACTTTGTAAAAGATCGCCGGGGAGGAACGCCTAAACAACAGCTAGGTTTTCCCCGTGGTTTGTCGTAAACCAGGTAGAAAAACCTATAAAAAACAAGTGTTCTCACGAACATCGTTTCTTTATATATAACTAAATATATATGTAAGGATGGGTACAGCCATCCCGCCGGGAAATAAAGGAGGCCTGAAACCAGGCACCCACAGATACGCAGTCCTGGAGAGCCACAGACACCTCCCCCGCCGGGGAACCAGCCAGTGTTAACAACCACGTGTGGCCTAACACTGCTCATCGGTCAGGTTTTTTCACGGTGAAACCGAGAAAAACCCGCCGGAAGGCAAACCCCACCCTGAACAGACACCATCTGAACAATACGACACGAGGAGAGACACGCACGACTAACCAAGGTCACAACATAATCCGTGGAATTAGCCAATACACAACTAAACCAGGAAACAAATATAGTCCGAGGAATTAGCCAATACACAACTAAAACCCGGATACACATGACACAGTAGGGCATATTTATAAAATAAATAATAACACTAGACATGTGGCAAAGCTACGAGCGGCTGGCTAGGCCTAGGTAGACGGCAAGAAAATAGTTGAAATATAAACACACACTGGAATATCACAACAGGAACCACCGCCAACACACCACCGAAGCGATAACTTCCCACCCCGGGAAGCCTGACACGGACCCAGAAAAAACTTCACTAAGTGAAGAAAAATACGCTGGGAACGTCAGCAAACATACAGCTTACCTCATCAGAAGGATAAAAGGCAGCAATAATTAACGCGTAATGAAAGCCGCCTGCATCACCAACTAAACCAAACTGTGAAAAGTTCACGTGTCCACAACAGGACCACGAGGGTACATCCGAAATAGATGCCCCATACATACGACCCAAAATACATTGCACTGCGGGCAACCAGCCCAGGACACTCCTGCTACGCCTATCCTAACCTTACTCGATACATCCCAGAGTAAACAAATGAGAAAAAACTCACTAGGGACGCCACGAATGCGGAACCAGCGGAGCCTGAAAGGAACGTCCGGGCAGGCTGAGCGCAGAGCAAAGAAGGAGGAATGACGCCTGAATCAGCGTCTGGTCAGAAATCCACACAAGTACATCCACGATATGATGGAAAGCTTATTGGATAGTTATTCTTATTTTCTTTTTGTTTTTATTTTTTACGAAGTTTTTTCGTAGTGAGAACCCAATTCATAATGACTGAAGCCATGAGTGAGGTCGCGTGCGCTCATGATGAAGGCTCCTCAGTTTTAAATGCTCTGCGCGGTAGATTCAAACTACGGCGGATTAGTGTTTGAAGAGGATGCCTTATGTAATAGGCATGTTCGTCAATGATGGAGGGGCCACTAATAAATAAGACTTTGTGTTCTGGGAGAGCAAAATATTCTTACAATAAAATATGTTGGATAATCCTTGTTGGCTTCTTGCTTGTATGATGAAAGTAATAATGATAACAATATTAATGTGCTGGTATTTTATTTGTTCAAACGCCAATTCTCCAAGTGGATTCACGAGTGCTCACATTAACTTAAATTTGTCCATACAAAAAAAGCATTAAAGCTTATAATAGAGTAACATCTGGTGGTGTGAATGTTGTATCAATCCAACACAGTATGTCATCATCACAGATATTTTCAGTATTATGACCTCTTTGTATTCTTTGTTCTGGCTATTGTTTGACATTACAGTATATTAGACATTGTTACTATGTTATGTGGTTTAGGTGCTGGAGTGCTGCACTACTGGCCTGGGTTCGAACCCTGGCTGGGGCATGACACAAAATATTAATTATTATTCAGTGTAGGATAAAAACACAGTTCCAGCTAAAGGGTTGACTAGGTTGTTTCCTTTATCCCTTTTGTATTCTGATAAACCAGATTGACTTGCTCATGTAGTGATGTACACCCTATGTGGTGGATTGTGTTCTTTTATTTCAAAATTTTATTTTATTGAGTGTTATTTCCACATAGCAATTTTGATTAGTTCTTTTGCGTTTATCTTGTGTTGTCCCAGTTTTGGTTTGTTTATTTTGCAAGTTTTACATTATACTGTGAGTCCTTTTAATCTCAATAAACTTTTCTAATATTAGCCAGAATAAGATGAGAATTACACCGTTGTGCTACTTTAAGGGGAGGTTTTTAGTTTGGTCTCTAGGTATCCATCAAGCTTAAGATTACACCCCCTTGAGCCCCTTTCAAGATAAATTTGTACATTTTTCGGTAGAAAAATGTCCCGGCTGAAGGCCGGTTCCTCTTAAATTACAGGCTCGCTATCGCTTGCCAGGATAAAATCGACACTTAAATGGCACGAAAGGTCTTAAAATTGACAGAAATGGGTCGAAAGTTCTTAAAATCGTCAAAATAATGGGGCGAACGTCTTAAAAATAGAAAAGCAATGGGGCTATACATGAGGGAGAAAGGAGTCAAGAAAAAAATCCCTCAAGTGGAAACCTCCCCTTAAGCCTTCCCCTCCCCACCATGTATATTACGTAACTATATCATCATGTACAGGATCTATATAACTTATTTTCTTCTCCAGTTCCAGATACCAAAATCACTGAACTCAGCTGCTACACAGAGGATTGCAGTGTGACTGTGGAAAACAACTGTCAGAAGTACAATGGCCCTGGATTTGAACTGTCTTTTGACATTGCCTTAGAAAGTAACACTCCTGGTGACAGTATCGTAAGGAATATATCGGCACAACCTGATGATCAAGGCAAAGCAAATTTTAAAATACCCCAGGGCCTGCAGTCCTTCACGAACTACAGACTGACAGCTTATGCAGCCAACAACAAGGGCAGGAACAATCTCTCTGCAGCAGTCAAGTCGGCCAACTTTAAAACCAAACCAATAAGTAAGACATTGATACCTTTATTAACCCCTCGAATGCCTATGATGCTTTTCATATTTTGTTTTGGTTGTCATTAGACAATTTTATGCAGCTTAGGAAGGATCTGTAGGAATCAAAGGGGTACAAACTATGTCAATCAACCCTCCGACTCCTGCAAGTTCTCCTTAAACTGAATAATATCATCTAATGATAGCCAAATATAGTGAAGAATTGCATCATCATACACTGAAAGGATTCATTTGTTATTCTCACCATTAGATAGAATATGATGTCAATTGTCAAAATATGATGTTTTTGGTGAAACGTGACATTGTAGTGTAAGTGCTTTGAATAGCCAGGCACTGTAGATATGGATATAGTGAAATAATGTGTCTGATTGGTGGAGCAAAATTACCTCTCTTGCTTGTACATGTCTTAGTTAGTTATAGATGTTAGGGGGTTTTAATATGGAGCAGGCTTAAAACATTATATCCTTAAGAGAAATAGCGAGCATCTTAGCTTCTTCTGTCCAATGTTTTCCACTAATGTCCTTCCAATATTTATACTATTACCAACCCACAAATTAACTTACAAATAAACCTAATTAATGATATCAATGAAACTAATGAATACTTGTGGTACGGTACTCCAAGGATTCCAACCTATATAGGATACTCACACCAAAATACCTGTGGTACGGTACTCCAAGGATTCCAACCTATATAGGATACTCACACCAAAATACCTGTGGTACGGTACTCCAAGGATTCCAACCTATATAGGATACTCACACCAAAATACCTGTGGTACGGTACTCCAAGGATTCCAACCTATATAGGATACTCACACCAAAATACCTGTGGTACGGTATTCCAAGGATTCCAACCTATATAGGATACTCACACCAAAATACCTGTGGTACGGTACTCCAAGGATTCCAACCTATATAGGATACTCACACCAAAATACCTGTGGTACGGTACTCCAAGGATTCCAACCTAGTGTATATAGGATACTCACACCAAAATACCTGTGGTACGGTACTCCAAGGATTCCAACCTAGTGTATATAGGATACTCACACCAAAATACCTGTGGTACGGTACTCCAAGGATTCCAACCTATATAGGATACTCACACCAAAATACCTGTGGTATGGTATTCCAAGGATTCCAACCTATATAGGATACTCACACCAAAATACCTGTGGTACGGTACTCCAAGGATTCCAACCTATATAGGATACTCACACCAAAATACCTGTGGTACGGTACTCCAAGGATTCCAACCTATATAGGATACTCACACCAAAATACCTGTGGTACGGTATTCCAAGGATTCCAACCTATATAGGATACTCACACCAAAATACCTGTGGTACGGTACTCCAAGGATTCCAACCTATATAGGATACTCACACCAAAATACCTGTGGTACGGTACTCCAAGGATTCCAACCTATATAGGATACTCACACCAAAATACCTGTGGTACGGTACTCCAAGGATTCCAACCTAGTGTATATAGGATACTCACACCAAAATTCCGCGCACTAACCATTACGCTGTCAAGACTATATGTTACAAGAGAAAGAGAGAAAACAATAAATATGGAAGAAAACAAGCTAAATAGAAGTTAGGGATAGAACATACGGAAAAACAACAAAGCATTCTACGTCTGTCTAGTCTTAAAGATAGAAAACAAATCCGGAAGAAAACCAAGATTACTTCAGCCGTCTAACTTCTTCCACCGGTTTCCATCTAATTGTTGAAAAAGAAAGATGGAAGACAAGTAAGACTATATTGAAGTAACCACTTCAGCAAGATGACTTCATTTTACTTTCATTCCGGCCAAATTCATATTTGTTTTCACCAACCCACCAATTATATTACAAATAAACCTAACTAATGAAATCAGTGAGAGTAATTAATACATGTGGTACTCCAAGGACTCCAACCTAGGATACCCACACCAAGATTCTGCACACTAAGCATTACGCTATCAAGACAGTTAAAGGTTTATGCACAAGCCTATGATATATTAGGCATACTCGAATACTGCATATTAATCTAAGCATATACATACTCCAAACTGCTCTATGGTAGCCTAATGATCTATCTATCTATCTATTGCCTGACGCCGTGATCCCCGAAGGGGTGGCCACGAACGAACCGCCCCCATGCACCTCTGTCCCCAGTCAGTCGACGCCCCTCCTCCCAACCAGCACCGCCTTCGTTCATGTAGTTCCTCACTCCATCCTTCCACCTCATATTCGGTCTACCTCTCCCCCTCTGTCCCTCCACCTCGCTCTCGTACACCCTCTTAGTCATTCTCTCGCTTTCCATACGTTCCATATGGCCGAACCATCTCAAGTTGTTCCTTTTCACACTTTCCAGCACATCTACCTCCACACCACACCTCCTTCTTACTTCCTCATTAGTCTGTCTATCCCTCCATGTAACTCCGCACGCACTCCTTAAGTAATTCATTTCCACTGCTCTCACTCTTGGTCTGAGTCTCTCACCAACGTCCATGCTTCGCTTCCGTAAGTCAGTGTCGGGATTACCACACTGTCATGCAAGGACTTCTTCACTTCCATACTGACCACCCTATTTCTTGTTACTGCTTTTAGCGTTCCTACAACCCTCTTCCCCTGTTGTACCCTCTCCCGCACCTCTTCATCCATAGTACCATCTTTACTCAACACACTGCCCAGATACTTAAAAGAGTTGACGATCTCCATAGCCTGACCGTTCAGCTTCACCTCACACTCTGTGACTTCACCCCTTTCGAAGACCATAACCTTGCTCTTCCCGTATTTACCTTCAAATTCCGTTTTTCGCACACTGTTCCAAACTCATTTACCAGACCTGCAACTCCCATTCATTATCACTCATCAGAACTGTATCATCCGCAAACAGCAGTATAGGTAGCTTCCACTCAATTCCCTCCCTTTTCAGCGATACACCAACATCCACTGCTCTTGATAGTATTTCTTTCATAACTCCATCCATATATACAGTAAACAACCACGGGGACATCACACACCCCTGTTTCAAACCAACATTCAGGTCAAAGAACTCGCTCTGCTCACTCTCCACACGTACTGCCGCTTTTGCACCCTCATACATGCTCTTCACTGCTTTCAGCAACTTGCCCTCTACTCCGTATATTCTAATCCTAATATTCTAATCCTGGTAGCCTAATGATGAGACGCTTTAATCTATTTGTTATTCATTTCACCACAACACCAAACACCTCCAATGCAGTTTTAGAAGGACTTATGTTACTCAGAGGGATTATTGAGAGGATATTTTCCCTTTGAGTCTGAGAGGTAGATTATAAGCTTAAGAAAATTGTCTAAAGGTAACCAAAATAATATGAAAATATGTCATTGTGTTGAAGGGGTTAACCCTATTTGGTCCGAGGGAGGTATTTATGGTTCTCCCCTGTGTTGCTCCATTAGTCTAGAGATTTTAGGTTGTTTCATCCCATTAGTTTGGCGATAAAAAGACATTTCACCCCCTTCATGTGTAATTTGTTTTTGTTTTTTTGCTGGGCGAGCGATAGCGAGCCTGTAACTTACGAGAAATCGGCCTTCAGCCGGGACATTTTCCTTTAGAAAAATTTAGCTTGAAGGGTGTCTGGTTGGGTACTCTTATAGCTTGAAGGAAGTCTGGGAAGGCATTTTTGTTAGCTTGGGGGACAAACTAACATACATCGCTAGAAAATGGCAAAAACAAGCCAAATCTTCAATAATAATTAAAAACAAGCCAAATCTTCAATAATAATTAAAAACAAGCCAAATCTTCAGTAATAATTAAAAACAAGCCAAATCTTCAATAATAATTAAAAACAAGCCAAATCTTCAATAATAATTAAAAACAAGCCAAATCTTCAATAATAATTAAAAACAAGCCAAATCTTCAATAATAATTAAAAACAAGCCAAATCTTCAGTAATAATTAAAAACAAGCCAAATCTTCAGTAATAATTAAAAACAAGCCAAATCTTCAATAATAATTAAAAACAAGCCAAATCTTCAATAATAATTAAAAACAAGCCAAATCTTCAGTAATAATTAAAAACAAGCCAAATCTTCAGTAATAATTAAAAACAAGCCAAATCTTCAATAATAATTAAAGAAAGTATGATAATAACCCCCAAGAGGTCGGACCAGATAGTGTTATAAGGGCTGAGCAGAGACTTATGAAGGTTTATTAACCCGGGAACTGCGGGGAGACTCTTAAGAGTTCCCCCGGCGGACTGCGGGGAGACTCTTAAGAGTGAGTGAAAAAAAAAATCAACTTTTGACATCGAAAAAAAAAAAAAAAAAAAAAAAAAAATTTTGGCCCCTGGGACATGCAAAATCTCAGTCCTCTACCTCCCCTCCTTCCCCACTTTCCTCCTCTCCTTCAGTTATCACCTATTTTCCCTGTTATTCCCTTATTCTGAGGTATATTTTCGTGCTAACATTAGCGAGTTGCAAGCAGGGTGTTGTCATCACTGATGGCAAGCGAGTGCAAGAGAGAGAGAGAGAGTATCGATCGACTGTGTCTCAGTGGCCTTGGGGGAAATTGGCGGGAAAGCAGCTTGCCTCACCCATACATTATACAACTCGCGGGCTATATCTCCGATTTTGACCATCCAAACGCTGTTTTCACTCGTTTTATTGTTGTTTCAGGTTAATGACTTTAATCAACCCATAATAGGCACATATGGATAAGTATTAATGCTATTAATGGCACAATGAATATTTTAGTGACGGAAACACCTCAAATACGTCAGCACAGGAGGACGTTTCCAATTACCCCCATGCGCACTTCAGAGGTTAAGGGGAGATAATATCCACTTGAGGGATTTTTTTTCTTGACCCCTTTCTCCCTCATGTTTAGCCCCATTGCTTTTGATATTATAAAACGTTTGCCCCATTAGTTTAGCGATATTAAGAACTTTCACCCCATATTAAGACCTTTCGTGCAATTCAGGTGTCGATTTTATCCTGGCGAGCGATAGCGAGCCTGTAATTTAAGAGGATCCGGCCTTCGGCCGGGACATTTTTCTACCGAAAAATGTACAAATTTATCTTGAAAGGGACTCAAGGGGGTGTAATTTTAAGCTTGATGGAGGTCTAGGGAACAAACTAAATACCTCCCCTTAACCCCTCTTCTACCGGTGGCGGCTTTTCTACTGTACAGTTTTATGACTACTTTTAGACAATTGTATTCAGTTTAAAATGGGACAGGATCGCCTGGGGGTATTTTGTTTATGGCCACCCTCATAAAGGGTAGTAAGGCGTCTGGCTAATGATGGACAGATTGACTATACTCTCTATTTGTTTCCAGCTCATGGTAAATTGCCATGTCTTCATCTCAATTACTTAGTTATTACGAAGATTTTGTGGAGAATTATGATGCTGGTTATGAGAACTTGGCAATACGATGATGCAGAGATATAGTAGTTACATATTTGTTCATTAAGGGGAGGTGTTTAGTTTGGTCCCTAGATATCCTTCAAGCTTAAGATTACACCCCCTTGATCCCTTTCAAGATAAATTTGTACATTTTTCGGTAGAAAAATGTCCCGGCTGAAAGCCGGTTCCTCTTAAATTACAGGCTCGCTATCGCTCGCCAGGATAAAATCGACACCTAAATGGCACGAAAGGTCTTAAAATTGACAGAAATGTGTCGAAAGTTCTTAAAATTTTCAAAATAATGGGGGCGAACGTCTTAAAGTTAGAAAAGCAATGGGGATAAACATGAGGGAGAAAGGAGTCAAGAAAAAAATCCTGTAAGTGGAAATCTCCCCTTAACTCTATTTGGTTGCAGGGAGACCTTTTGGGACCTCTTCTGTTTTGCTCCATTAGTTAGGAGATTTTAAGACATTGCACCCCATTAGCTTGGCGATGATAAGACACTTAACCTCATTCAGGTGTCAATTTGTCCATATTATCGCCAAATTTACTTAATGAACACTATTTGGTTATAAAGAAGTTTAAATACCTGAATAATTTAGATGCCAGCTTAAAAAATTAGACTCTAACTTGACCCACCACCACCACCACCACATGGATTCTAACCTGACCCACCACCACCACATGACAGGGCCCGGACAAGTGACCAACGTGAAGACCCAAGTTACCTCCAAGTCCATCAGAGTGACCTGGGGGAAACCTAAGGATGACCCAATCAAAGGGGAACTGGAGAACTTCAGGGTCGAGTGGAAGAAGAAAGGTGGACGTTATGCCAACAGTCGTCGTGTTGATGTATTACCATCTACCTTCACCTACACCATCACAGATTTAGCTACCAACCAAGAGTACAACATTAAGGTAAGTGGTTTTGATTGTCATGTTGTTAACTATACTCTATTCAAATTTACTTGGCAGCTTATACTCCTGATTGGTTGTCTATTACACATTTCTTAGTTACCCCTGAGTGGTTGCCTATTACGCTCTTCTTCCCACAGTTACTCCTGATTGGTTGTCTATTACACCCTTCTTCCCACAGTTACTCCTGATTGGTTGTCTATTACACCCTTCTTCCCACAGTTACTCCTGATTGGTTGTCTATTACACCCTTCTTCCCACAGTTACTCCTGATTGGTTGTCTATTACACCCTTCTTCCCACAGTTACTCCTGATTGGTTGTCTATTACACGTTTCTTAGTTACCCCGAGTGGTTGCCTATTACGCTCTTCTTCCCACAGTTACTCCTGATTGGTTGTCTATTACACCCTTCTTCCCACAGTTACTCCTGATTGGTTGTCTATTACACCCTTCTTCCCACAGTTACTCCTGATTGGTTGTCTATTACACCCTTCTTCCCACAGTTACTCCTGATTGGTTGTCTATTACACTCTTCGTCCCACAGTTACTCCTGATTGGTTGTCTGTTACGCCCTTATTCCCACAGTTACTCCTGATTGGTTGTCTATTACACTCTTCTTCTCACAGTTACTCCTGATTGGTTGTCTATTACACTCTTCTTCCCACAGTTACTCCTGATTGGTTGTCTATTACACTCTTCTTCTCACAGTTACTCCTGATTGGTTGTCTATTACACTCTTCTTCCCACAGTTACTCCTGATTGGTTGCCTATTACAACCTTCTTCCAACAGTTACTCCTGACTGGTTGCCTATTACACCCTTCTTCCCACAGTTACTCCTGATTGGTTGCCTATTACAACCTTCTTCCCACAGTTACTCCTGACTGGTTGCCCATTACACCCTTCTTCCCACAGTTACTCCTGATTGGGGTGGGGTGGGGTGGGGGGCAATGCTGCTAGGGGTGAAGAGAGATCCTGCTGTGTTTCAAACCCTGACAATAATTCGGTCAGTAGGGTCCCAGAGAACTGAGTTTATAACCAGCACCGCCGAGTTTACAATCGGCACCATCGGGTTTGTAACCGACCCCCCTCTCTGTGAGCTGCAAGACGATCGAGTTTTAGAACTGTTAACCTCACTGATTTTATAAATAGCATTGTCAATTTTACAACTGACAACTCAATCATTTCATACACCACATATAGGCTTCAAGCCGAGTTTACAACTAGCACTCAACTAGACTCCTCACCTTCAAGCAGCCCAGTGAGAATTCTAACACAACCTATGATGCTCAGGAGTGTGTCACCCTTTGAATCCCTGCCTCCCACACCTGGCAGGGACTAAAGACTGTATTCATCACAGGCTGCACAGCTACTACACCTACAGATCACCTATATCAAGAAACCAAAGTCCTCAAAGTCAAAGACCACCTGGACATGAGAGGCACTCAATTCCTGGCTGCAGCCTCCTCAAACCAACACCATCCACTACACTACATGGCAGCACACCCACAGACACCAAGGAACATAAAAAAAAAATTAGCACATGATATCACACATAAATGCTGTCATCTCTCCCTCCCTGCCCACCCCAAACTAGCTTCCAGAAGCACATCCATACTTATATCACTCGCTTTTCCATCCATTCCATGCATGACCTCCCGAAATCTATCCTTATTAGTCCTCCCTTCCTTGCGAGGACAGAGTCCACCTGGCCAGACTGAGGGGTGGGCACCATCCAGCTCTTCTGTGCTATCAGAAGAGACTGGATGACTCCGTCGGTGACGCCTGTCTAGGATGTAACACAGCACCCCATACTATTAAGCACATCACAGAAGACTGCATTCCACAGAATTACTTATGCCAACAACATAATCTACACTCCTTGAGAGCCCTGTGGGAAATCCTGATCTCGGCCATGGCCTTCCCTAGGGACTCGGGGCTGTTTGGCCAGGCAGCCTAGGGAATGGCAACAACAACAACAACAACAACAACAGAATTTGCAGTTTGTAGGTGCCATTACCTGAGACCTCTGGAGGTCATTAGCACCAAGGCCCAAGCTTCCTGAACATAACATACATTACACCTATCCTATCCAAGCTCTATGAGAGGCTTTTGTCCAGACGCCTTTCCTCTTATTGTAATAGTCATAATTTGATACCAAACTCACAGTTTGGTTTTCGTAAGGGACTGGGTACATGTGATGCGCTTCTGACACTCACCCATGACTTGCAATCTTCATTGGACCAGGGACATAGTCTCGTGTCGTGGCTATTGACTTTAGTTCTGCTTTTGATTTAGTCAACCATAAAGCACTTCTGTTTAAGTTACAGCTCATTGGTATTGGTGGCAATTTTTTAAGGATCTTTGAAGATTTTTTGACGAAAAGATCTCAGTCTGTGGTGGTACTGTTGTTTCTGGTGTTCCACAAGGCAGTGTCCTTGGGCCTTTGCTTTTTATTATTTTTACTGCTGACCTGTGTTCCGAGCTTGAAAATAAACTAATCTCCTATGCTGATGATAGAACTTTATATGCGTCAATTCCATCACCAATAGATCGACACGTTATTGCTACTGCTCTGAATAGGGATTTAGCCAAAATTACATCATGGTGTGAACTTTGGGGCATGAAACTTAATGCTAGTAAAACACACTCCATTATCATCAGCAGATCTCGTACCTTGGATCCTCCCCATCCTTATCTACAAGTTTCTGGCGAGCAAATTGAGAATGTGGATACTCTGCGTTTGTTAGGAGTTACTCTTGATCCCAAACTGACTTTTGAAAAGCATATTCGTTCTTTCTCCTCTTCCATTTCCCCCAAAATTGGTCTGCTTCGCAAGGTTTATAAAACATTTGCTTGTGACGCCACAGTTATCAAGTCTTTTTATGCTTTTATTTTGCCACATTTCGCGTACTGCTCACCTGTCTGGTTGTCAGCAGCTGACTGCCATCTCAAGTTGCTTGACAGGTCGCTAAATTCCATCAGTTTTATTCTACCTCATTTGTCTCTTGATCTGTGTCATCGACGTAAAGTTGATGCCCTTAGTCTTTTATTTAAAGTTTTTAACAACCCTCAGCATCCCTTACATGGGGTTCTGCCTGGGCCTATGTCCGGGCTCGTGCAACTAGATTCACAAGCAATCTTAATGATCTTGCCATGAGCCGTGTTAATTTTTCTACTACACAGTTTTCACGGTGTTTTGTGCCGGCCATGGTTGACTTGTGGAATAAGTTGCCAAATGAGCTAGTCAATTCAGCTAATATCTCCATTTTTAAGTCTAGACTCTAGAGTTAATGCTTTTTTGCAGCATTAATTCTAATTTTTACTTATTTTATTCTATTTTATTGTATTATATTTATGCTTGATATCCTCCACTGCATAATATGTTATCTGTGTTTAATATGTGTATATGTACAGTACAGTATACAGTATATGTTTTTATTTTTTCCTAAGTTGCCGTAGTCTCTCTCTAGTGCCTCCGGGTGTTTTGTGTGGATTGATCTTGATGGTGTTTCTGCACCCTGGTTGGAGACTTCGGCATCTCATATAATAATAATAATAATAACAAGAGTATAAGTCCAAATCAATTCTTTAAATAAACCAGTCTAATTTCCTTTGAACCCATTGAATGTCCTTATTTTCAAAATGTATGCTTCAGGTATGTAGAAGCTAGAAGGTAAAAGTATATATTTTCGATTTATGAACTAAATAACATGCGGTTACGACAATTCTTTCCCATATTCCTTTTTTTTTCTAGGTATATGCCAAGAACAAGAATGTTGAACAATGTAGCAGCTCGGTCCAAGTTTCCGCTACAACCCAGGAAGGCAGTAAGTATTGTTATTTGTTTTGTTATAACGTTAACAACACTAAAATCATCACTATCAATTAAGTCATCACTACATTAAAATCATCACTACAATACATAGTCATCTCTACAATACATAGTCATCTCTACAATACATAGACATCACTACAGTAAAGTCATCACAACAGTACAGTTATCACTACAATACATAGTATCACTACAGTTAAGTCATCACTACAGTAAAATAATAACTACAGTAAAGTCATCACTACAATACAAAGTCATCACTACACCCTATGCCAAGCGCTTGTTCAATATCATTTTGACTATTCTGTGTCATCCTGGTACTCTGCATCATCTCAATCAGCAAAGCACAAACTTCCGGTCACTCAAAATAAAATTATTAGTTTCATGCTGAACCTAGGACCCAGATCGCATGTTGGCCAGGAACAACTTCAGTCACTTGGTATGCTCAATGTCTGACAGGGCCAAATAAATCAGACTCATTAATGCCTTCAACATATTTTATGATAGGGCTCCAGAGTATTTAACCCTCCAGCCCCGGCTATGTATTCCATACCGAAACCCGGGTGTTTGGCCGAAAAACTTCTACGCCTAGGATACCGTTTCTTTGTTATTCTGACTGCTTCCGCATTCCCGCGCATCTCCAAGCGTAGATGTGTTTCGTACCTGTAGAATGGTGTTAAGTAGAGCTCTCTAAGTCAACTGGTTCAGTTGTGATGATGATTTCATTGGAGATAACTTTATGGCAAAAACAGCCACTTTACACTACTTTTCGATACTTAACAATAACATACAGGCACACACGAACAAGCGACGCACTCCTTCTTGTGGCCGGAGATGCGGGGCGTCGGTCCAGCCGGCTGTTGTTTACATGCGTCGGACCGACGCCTCGCACACCAAGTTTACAGGCTTTGAGCTCGTGGGTCTTTAAGGGCCCTTCCGGGTAGCTCGGGTGTGTTTTTTATGGGCGTTCAAGAGCCCTTCTGGGGCTGGAGGGTTAATTAAAGAGTAATTTTGTTAAAGCAAATGAAAGGAATGGACACAATACACGGAATAGGATGTATAATTTTATGGTTCCGAGAATCCAAGGAGAGGGTAAACTAACATTCTTCTTCACTGCCATCAAAGACTGGAACAACCTACCTTCTCTCGCTGCTCCCTTACTCACTCCAGCACACACACCCATTCCACACTCCCACATCTGTACCCCTCCATTTGGTCTCCGTCATTCCACATACATCCAGCCTGGCATTCACTAACACTTCCAGGACCTCTCTCTTTTGTGTCATCATTCATGCCTCTCACATTCCATGTTGCTATTCTAAGATTGTCCATAGTCGGTCAGGGTTCATCAACACAGGGTCCGTCCGCATCCGAGGCTGTTTGTTCGTTTTTCGTTGCTTAAATATTTTTCACGGGTGGGGGTCGCAAGCCCACTGACCTAACCTCTTTAGTCGCCTTTTACGACACGCAGAAGGCATGTGGGGCATATTCAAATCCCTTACCCCCAGGATACCCCCAGGGGTAGTAGTAGTGATCTATCTATCTATCTATCTATTGCCTGACGCCGTGATCCCCGAAGGGGTGGCCACGAACGAACCGCCCCCATGCACCTCTGTCCCCAGTCAGTCGACGCCCCTCCCCCCAACCAGCACCGCCTTCGTTCATGTAGTTCCTCACTCCATCCTTCCACCTCATATTCGGTCTACCTCTCCCCCTCTGTCCCTCCACCTCGCTCTCGTACACCCTCTTAGTCATTCTCTCGCTTTCCATACGTTCCATATGGCCGAACCATCTCAAGTTGTTCCTTTTCACACTTTCCAGCACATCTACCTCCACACCACACCTCCTTCTTACTTCCTCATTAGTCTGTCTATCCCTCCATGTAACTCCGCACGCACTCCTTAAGTAATTCATTTCCATCTGCTCTCACTCTTGGTCTGAGTCTCTCAACCAACGTCCATGCTTCGCTTCCGTAAGTCAGTGTCGGGATTACCACACTGTCATGCAAGGACTTCTTCACTTCCATACTGACCACCCTATTTCTTGTTACTGCTTTTAGCGTTCCTACAACCCTCTTCCCCTGTTGTACCCTCTCCCGCACCTCTTCATCCATAGTCCCATCTTTACTCAACACACTGCCCAGATACTTAAAAGAGTTGACGATCTCCATAGCCTGACCGTTCAGCTTCACCTCACACTCTGTGACTTCACCCCTTTCGAAGACCATAACCTTGCTCTTCCCCGTATTTACCCCGTATTGCTCTTCCCCGTAGTAGTGATGATGGTGATAATAGTAATGATGATGGTTGTAGTTGTAGTGATGATGGTGGATATGATGGTGACAGTAGTAGATATGATGGTGACAGTACTATACTCCGTTCAGATGAGCTGTGCACCTGGCACCTAGTGGAGGTTTGTAACGACACCCGTGATAGGCTCTCTAAGCATCATCCTCGCTGAGGGGCCGTGTGCATGATTGGCCGTAAAATATTATCCTCACTCTCGGGCCTAAGGTGTCTTATCTGTGATAAAATGCTTCATTATGCATTAAATAAATAGTCTACACAATGATTATGCAGTTAACATAATAGCTAGTGATTGCAGCATCATGTAGCTGCCAAATAACTTGCAATAATTTGTGTTTATATGGACAGCAGCTGGTCCGACTGTACTGTGGAATGTTCGATTCCTTTAATTTTATATCAATAAAAAACAAATGGAAGAAAATGAGTAAATACGAATGTCTATGTTATCTGTGTAATACATATGATTAATATTAGGAAATTCAAGTGTTGTGCTAGCCTCATGAAATTAATATAGGTAGCAGAAGTATGGAACTGTCCTTGCAATGGACAGACGAAACGGGATGAACTATGGGCGGGAAAACACAGACGACTTCTCTCTGCACGTCTACTTTATCAACTCTGCGTAAGCAGAGAGGTATCGCCCCCCCGTATAGTGGTACCATGCCGGCCGAAATGTCTGTCCGAAAACTCCTAGACCGTTCGACGTATTTTCATCAAACTTCACACGAACATTCGTGGCGTGAATGTGACGGCGACGTATTTTCATCAAACTTCACACGAACATTCGGTGCGTGAATGTGACGGTCAGTCATAAATTTGTTTTTGAATTTGTGCAATAGTTATGATTTTAGGTCAAAAATATGGTTTTGCCCCCTGACCCCCTCAACTCCGGACCCCCCAACCCCCACCCGATGGATACCCCCCTCTAACATTCTTCTGTGGCAGCAATGATGATGGCGTTCTGTGTGTGTACCATAATCGTATGGGCCAATAGGCCTTCTGCAGATTTCCATTGTTCTTGTTTTCTTATAATCACCACAACTATCATCACAGAACGCCACACATCACAGATGTGATGATAATGGTGATTATGGTATTTGTAGTGATGGTGTTGGTAATTGTGATAGTATTTGTCATGGCGGTGATGATCTGTAGTGGTGACGATATTGTGTCTGAGTGTAGTACCGTAATGATAGTTGTGGTGATTATAAGAAAACTTAAGAAAAATGGAAATCTGCAGAAAACCTATTGGCCCATACAATTATGGTAGCAGTTATGATATTGCCAGTAGTGATGATGATGTTATTATGGTAGTTAGGGTAGTCGTGATTGTGATAGTAGCAGTGATGATGGTGATAGTAGTAGTGATGATGGTGAAAGTAGTGGTGATGTTAGTGATGGTTACTGGAGATGACGCCCTGAAAACAACTCGCCGCATTTGTTAGGTTAAGTTAGTTTAGTTGACATTAGAAGTGATGGTAGTAATAATGGGGATTATGGTGATAGTAGTGATGATGGTTGTAGTGATGATGATGACATTAGTAGATATGATGGTGACAGTATTAGTAGTAGTGATGATGGTGACAGCCGTAATGATGATTGTAAGATGGTGATAGTTGTAGTGATAATGATGACAGTAGTGATGATGGTGACAGTATTAGGGATGATGGTGAGTAGTACTGATGATGGTGAAAGTTGTAGTGATGGTGACAGTAGTAGTGATGATGGTGAGAATAGTAGTGATGATTATACTAATAGTAGTGCTGATGATAGTAATGGTGATAGTGACTATAGGTAGCGCCAACGAACTTGACAATTATCTCGATCCCTGACCTCTTCGTAATTCAAAAGGACCTTGAGCAACCTGGCTGTAAATTTCCACACCTATTTCCTGGTGGACTCTTCCCAAATGATATAAATGTCAACCCGATTACTTTCATTTATTTTGAGTTATAAGAAGTTAAGGGGTCCAGATTATGTCAAGTTCGTTGGGGCTACCTACAGTATAGTAGTATGATGGTGACCCATCGCAGAATTGGGTATGACGTTTTGATTTTGGGCAAAACGGCATGTCTACTTTATTCATATATATATATATATATATATATATATATATATATATATATCTTATTATTTTTTTGTATTATTATTATTATTATTATATTTTACCCTGCTTGGCAGAGCCCAGCCTGGTGACTAACCTGACAGCAGAGATGATAACCTTGACCAGCCTGACTCTGAAGTGGGGTGAAACCTACAGAACCAGAGGGAATCCTAGTCAGATATGAGATAAGGAGTCCGGAGGGCAGTCTTCATCAACATCTCTTTGACAGAGAGGTTGCAGAAACAACAACTCAGGTAGGTCTAGAGACCGTTTACACTCAAGGGGACATATTTTTCTGATATCTTTATTGTATCTGGTTGGCTCTTTCAAAACTAGATTAGGTATCGCATATACATCCTGTTATGCCACGTTTCTAAGAAATGTAATATATTCTGATTGCGATTCCCGGACTGGGAATATGCAGTTATCTTCAATTAAGAACTCTCGACTGGGCGAGGACTGACCTTATTTCCCCAAGTTACCACATAAACAACAGGCATAAAACAAAAGCAATGATTGCACAAGTTTTTATTCTTAAAGGTGAATTCCAGAGATGAAACCTATTCAAACTACAATACCCATTGGGATCTGCTTGGTTTTAGGGATATGATACTGAAGAACTTTCATCAATGTGTCCTAACATTGAAATATAGCTTATCTAAGTTATGTGGCAAGAACTGGCGTGTTTACCATGACGTCATAGGATGGAATGGCGTGAACACTCGACATGGGAAATGGGTGAATCTGTGGGTTTTTTTTTATGTGAGAAACTCTTATAAATTGTATGCATGTTTACAGCTTAACATTTGGCGTAATCACTATCTGGTCAAGGGACTGCCGCGACTGCGATATATAAAAATTAACGGAAAACGATACTATCATCAAGAAATAGGCCTTACAAGCGACCTCCCTTAACTCTGGACCAGGATAAACGTTATAAAAACACTGCCTGTATGTTTATTGTTAGCAAGATTGGATTATTGCTTGATGTGCACCACATCTTCAGGACCTTGTTCGATGTTTTGCAGAGCTTGAGTATTGAATTGAAAGGTATTAATTACGAAAAACAGACCTGACAGTCCAGGACTGCATGTGTTGTTTACAAACTGCCTCTCTATACAATGTCGTCACTCCCGATTAGCTGAACTCGTCCAGCTGATCGCCGAGAATGCCAACGACGTTATATATTAGTATTTTTGTCTGGAGTTTAATGGAATTATATCGATATTGCCCATATACATATTACAGTATATTCATGCCAAGTTATGATCCTTTGTTTTGATATTTGTTTGATATTTGATATTTGTTTGATATTTGTTTTTTCGTTCATTCCTGTAGTTCACCTTTAATAACTAGGGAACATGGTCATCAAAATAGTATGATGATAATGGTCAATGTTGGCTTATAGATTAGACCAGGGGTGTCAAACTCGTGGCCCGCGGGCCAAATGTGGCCCTCGGGATGGTCATTTAATACAGGACAAATCCCGATGGACTGGAGAGAGGCGAACATAACAGCTATATTTAAGAAGGGCAAGAGAAATGACCCAGGAAATTATAGACCAGTCAGTTTGACAAGTGTTGTGTGTAAACTAATGGAAACGGTAATTAGAGAAAGAATAATGGAGCATATGAAATCAAACCAACTTTTCAGTGGGAGACAGTTTTGATTCTTGCCGGGGAGGTCGACGGTACTACAGCTAATTAAGGTGGTAGATGATTGGATGCAAATTCTAGAGGATGGTGATGTAATAGACGTGGTATATTGTGATTTTATGAAGGCCTTCGATAAGGTCCCACATAAAAGGTTAATAGAGAAAGTTAGAAGCTATAAAATAGGGAAGAAATGTGTGAAATGGGTAGAAGCCTTCCTGAAAGATCGGAGACAGAGGGTGCTGGTGAATGGAATAGGCTCGGGGTGGAGGGAAATTACAAGTGGGGTTACTCAGGGATCTGTGTTGGGACCACTACTGTTCGTTATATTTATCAACGACTTACCTGAAGTTATAACTAATGGAAGTGAGATATACCTGTATGCGGATGACACTAAGCTGTATAGAAGAGTGAGGAGTAAGGAAGATGTGGGTTTGCTTCAAGGAGATGTGGAGGGCATGAAGGGATGGTCTGAACATTGGTTAATGCCTTTTCATCAAAAAAAAATGTAAGTACATGCAGATTGGGACAAGCAAGATAGACAAGGTAGGATACAGTACTGTATGTATGAAGCGATGGAGGAAGTGAATGCAGAAAAGGATATAGGAGTAGTGATAGACAATAAGTTAAATTTCTCAGATTAGCGGAAAAGATAAACAAAGCCAATAGAATTGTAGGGCTGATAAGGACATTTGTGTCACTTGACGAAGAAATCTTCAGGAATCTCTATACAGCGCTGGTTAGGCCGCACCTGGAATATGTGAACCAGGTGTGGGCTCCATATATGGTAAAGGATATAGAAGCAGTGGAGAAAGTGCAGAGGAGAGCTAGCAAGCTAGTACCAACGTTGAAGAACGCGGGCTATGAGCAGAGGTTGAGGACACTGGGGCTTCCGACACTGGCATATAGGAGAAAGAGAGGGGATATGATAGAGACTTTTAAGATAGTGTCAGGAAAGTATGATGAGGATGTGTGTGAAGGTATCTTCTTGATGCGGGAGGGAATAAGAACGAGAGGACACTCAAAGAAAATTTACAAAGAAAGAAATAGGCTTGAGAAGGCAAAGAACTCATTTTGTGATAGAGTGGTAAATGAGTGGAACGCACTGCCCCAGTATGTAGTCGATTCCGAATCAATAAGGGAGTTTGAAAGTAATCTTGATAAAGCATGGGGAAGACAAGATTTGAAGTTTGATTATAAAACAAAAATACTGTACAGAATAGTAAAAATGTTGCGTCTGCTACCGCCGCCGCCAACACCGTGAACGACCGCAGCAGTGCAAGTACTGGTACTGAGCTGGATACACAGGCCTAGTTTGCCTTTTTCCAGAGGATCTACTGTAAGAAACTGTAAGAATAAGTGGCCCGCGAGACAACAGTAAGATTTAATTGACCGTGAAATTATAATATTTTTAGGAGACAGAAACTTCATATATTACCTATTATTCATAATGGTAATACTTTAATCTAAGTTAAAATTGCTTATAATATTGTTTTTGTAAAGGGAATATTTGTACTGTATATATAAATATAACGAATCTGTTTAAAACTGAAGACACAACCATTGCTGGTATCTGAACGCATGAGCCGCCAAACGTTTAAACAAAAAAACACGGAGAAGCGGTGTACGACTTCACTACACTGATAAAATCACGCCACTTCTGTAGCGAAATCGTGAGTTATACTTCGCTTTTTAATTGCTCAGTTAACCAAACTATAACTAAATATATACAGACTTAAGGATTACCTTTGAAATAAAAGTAGGGAATACTCAAAACCGGTAACCAACACCTTGTGCAAGACTTTCTTATTGAAGGATACAGCGTTACGTGTTTAGGCTTATGTCGTGTGGGTGGTTTTATGCAAATATATATTTTTAATTTGTTTTTGAGCATTGTAGGCTACATTTGTAAACTAAAATTATAAATAATCGGTTTATCTGCCTTCCAGACTGACTCTCTCTCTCTCTCTGCTTGTTTTACGGAATATTTTGCAATTTAAAGCAATACAGTCAGTTCTTTGTGAATCTGTGACACAACCAGACTACTTTAGATTTGCCAAGCATTGTGAAGACTTGAAAGTAGATTTTGAGAAGGGCTTCCAAGATCTTCATGGAAGAGAACACAGCCTATCTTTGTTTGAAAACCTCTTTCATGTGAATGCTGGGGAGTTTAGTGATGTAGCTATGAAGCTGGAAATACTTGACATTCAGGCCAACTCTGCTATCTATCTATCTATCTATTGCCTGACGCCGTGATCCCCGAAGGGGTGGCCACGAACGAACCGCCCCCATGCACCTCTGTCCCCAGTCAGTCGATCGCCCACTACCCCCCAACCAGCACCGGCCTCGTTCATGTAGTTCCTCACTCCATCCTTCCACCTCATATTCGGTCTACCTCTCCCCCTCTGTCCCTCCACCTCGCTCTCGTACACCCTCTTAGTCATTCTCTCGCTTCCATACGTTCCATATGGCCGAACCATCTCAAGTTGTTCCTTTTCACACGTTCCAGCACATCTACCTCCACACCACACCTCCTTCTTACTTCCTCATTAGTCTGTCTATCCCTCCATGTAACTCTGCACGCACTCCTTAAGTAATTCATTTCCACTGCTCTCACTCTTGGTCTGAGTCTCTCAACCAACGTCCATGCTTCGCTTCCGTAAGTCAGTGTCGGGATTACCACACTGTCCACTCTGCTATCCAAGGATTAATTTCCAATCAAATTCTTGTTGAGTTTTATCCGAGAGTAGGAAGAGAAAAGCTACCACATATTCATCACAATGTATGTCCCAGTGCTTGGCCTTTGTGCCTAAATCTTATGAATTCAATCACACGGTATGCTGTTGGGCTGTTCAGTTGGACGTACTTATTTCTGTGAACAGTCATTCTCTCGGATGAAGAGGAATAAATCCAAGTACCAAACTAATATTACAGACAACCACTTGCATGCCATCCTCCAACTTGGAATACCTCCTTTGCAGCCAAATGTAGACAAATTTGTGGTAGGAAAATGTGTGCAGTGCAGTGGTAAAGGAAGTCAAAGATGCGTGTTGCAGGATATAATGTATGATATTTATTTATCTAAAATTATGTTGCATGGTTTACCTATCTGTCATACATAAAGATACATAAAATTTTAAGACTGGGTGTTCCACACATAAGTGCAGTTTCAGTCTCTTGTCCTAATGGCGGCGTTCCAGGCAACCCTGTTAAGGGCTGCTTCACTTGTCAAGTTCTTGGATTTGAGATCGGCGCGTATAGTCCGATCCCAGGTCTTCCTCGGTCCACCCCTTGGTGCAGCTCCCTCCACAATCACAGACCTGCATTTTTTCACCCAATTTTGTTCATCCATTCTCTCCACATGTCCATACCATCCCAGTCTACTTGTACGCATCACTCGCTAATACTCTTTATACCTAAAACGTCTCCTCAGCTCAACATTTGTTATTCTATCCTGTAGCCTGGCCCCACACATCCATCTCACCATTCTCATCTCATTACGCTCCATTCTGTTGACATCCTCTACTTTAACGGCCCATGTTTCTGAGGCATACGTCATTGCACTTCTAACCACATGAGGCATACACCTTTCCCTTCAGGGGGAGAGGCATTCTTTTCATGGTCAGGATTGGCATCAATTCTTTTGTACGTTTCAAAATTCAAAAATAAATTTGTCACAAAACCCAAATAAAATTCTATAATATACTGTAGCCCCAGGTTATGCATATTGATACATTATAGGTTTGATTCCCGGAGAGAAGAAAGAAAACCTAATATTTAGTAGTGGCCCCTTCATCATTGACGATATGCCTATTACATAATGGCACTCTTTTAAACCCTTGCGCCACATGTTTAAAACACCCGCCACAGAGAGACAGCATCGTAAGGGTACGCTAATTCTCTTACGGAATCGTCCTTATGATGGGGTACTCACTACGAAAAAAGTTTGTAAATTATAAAAAAGAAAAATTAATATAAGAACTACTATAACCAAGCTTCCCAACTTGTGGATGTTTTGCCCGTTTATTCCCAGACGCTGATCCGTAGCGTCATTCTCGTTCTTCAATGCTTATATCAAGATTAACTTAAAAACATCAATGAATGGGAAGGGGATGGAAGGGAGGGCCCACGTTGTCAATGATTCCGGGGCCACTACTAAATATTAGGTTTTCTTTCTTCCCTCCGGGAATCAAACCTATAATTTATTAGTGGCCCCTTCATCATTGACGATATGCCTGATATCTCGAAGATTGGA
Organism: Paralithodes platypus; assembly: GCA_032716605.1. Lineage (NCBI taxonomy): Eukaryota > Metazoa > Arthropoda > Malacostraca > Decapoda > Lithodidae > Paralithodes > Paralithodes platypus. The sequence continues at coordinate 75,067 of JAVRFV010000147.1, read as the reverse complement.
GGGGGACATTTGTGACAATATCAAACCACTAAACAAATAAAAAACAGGTTGAGTAAAACACCCAAAACTAGCATTCTTAACTTTATTTTGTTCATACAAAATACTTTATAGAAAAACAGGAAAAGAAAGCAGGCTGCGCACTTCAAAGAAGACCTGCTTGTACAATACCTCATAGGTACATGTATCTATAGATAATATATGTATCCAACATTCTTACAATCAAACAATATATGTTTGTTATGATTAATTCTACAAAAATATGATACTCCTGACTCTGACTAGTCTGAGTACTGACAGGTACAAGATTATTTGGTTGTGTCTTATCACATACAAACATTTCTCCTTAAAATTCACTGTATTCCTATACAATATGTCTAAAAACTGAAGACATTCTGGGCGGGTGCCCAACCCCGAAAGGGTTGAAATAGGGGAGCTATCCCCCGCCAAAGGTGGCTTTCTAGTGCCTTTCCTAGCTGATGCTGTGTGGATTGGGTTCTAGTCAAGTGGTGATAGGCTGGTCTATCAGAGTGTGAACTGATTGATCTCTGCCATACCCATAGCTTACTCTGACTGTTCCTCTTACGTTATATTTTCTAGATCTCAAGTGACGGCGTCTCTTCCGTGGATTGACCTCCCAATCTACCAAGATTGGAAGCCAAAGCGTCACCTTTTTCCTTTGCCCCTCAACTTTCTCTTCATAATTGCTGAGGGGCACAGGGCCCTGGGTGTGGCTTTGATTTCCCCGGCTTTATGGCACCCTCCTCAGCTCCCCGCCTTGGAGTGGCTTCGGTCACCCAGGCTTTATTGTGGTCAGCAGGGATGGTTCTGTGGGGGCACTCAGTTATGGCCTTGGCCTTGCTCAGGGCTATGGGCTGGTTGGCCAGGCAGCTTGGGGAAAAACAACAACAACAACAACAACTGAAGACATTCTAGGACTGTAAAACCAGTCTACATAATGATAATATCACATAGTCTTGTATACTGTCTTTGTATACTATGTATGTATCTGAAAAAGAAAACTATAATTATGGAACTGTAAAACCAGTTCAATGACATTAAGTGCATCACAACCTTTGTACATATATCACATTCTCCGGCAGAGGGGCTGGCGGTCAGCTCTCCAGTATCCCCCTCCATTTTCACTCTTAAAATTATCCTTAATTCTAACAGCACTTGACCATTCAGACCCTTTGTCGTAATGCTACACAGGTGAGACTTGGCCTATCCAGGGCAACAGACAGGTATCGCGTCAAAAAAGTGTGGTTAGATGCCCATAGCTGTGTGTCAGCAATGTCATCTACCGAGAAATTCTTTAGGAACCTTAATAAAAAGACTGCCCATTTCCTTATGTCATGAGTTCTACCCACTATGCTGGAGTTAATTTCTTTAATGACTTCCAATATCAGGGAGGCTAACTTTCTTTTTGTAACGTGCTTACCTGTGCTGTTAACCCAGAGAGCTCCTGGTTGATTAGGCCTTGACACTCCCATTAACTTAATCAGAGATTGCACTGGACATAACTTATGAAGCTTATCCCCTCTTTTTAGAGCTGGGATCGTAAAAGCAGAAAAAACTTGATCGCTATGCTCATTCTTGGCGATAAAAGTAGGAGACGGCGCAATTTGCACATCTACATTGCGTCGTCCAAACCTGAGACAATTAGGTTCGTTGCTCATCGCCGCCAGCTCGGGGGGAGAGTCCGGATACCCGGTTTCCTGTAGCCAAAGTCATAAAAGAACAACAGCCTTCTTTAAGATTTCATCAAAATTTGGATTGTGACTTTATTTCCGAGAATAAAGTAAAGACAAAGCTTTGGTCCAGCGACCAGGTAGGTATGAGCTGACCGAAGCTTAAAGACAATGCCCTCATGCAAACCTTCTCTCCTCCGCTTGCGGTACAGAAATAGCCCGGTTAAATCACAAAAGGGGATTCTGATTGCTGTCAAATGGTTCTTAAGGGGGGGGGGGGGGTGTTACTACTGTACAATCGTTTATATTCAAATAGGTGTAATCAAGGTATTTAAATATTAAAGCTAATGATGCATCAGTTTGAAACAGGTTTTACCAACTAGTTCTAATTCATAAATGACTTTCCAAATGAGACTGGTAGTTGGCGTACTGGTTGCAGAAGTGTACTGCTGCATAAATTATTAGATACCACCTTTCACCATAGGTATTTAACCATTTAGCCTTTTGAATATCCATAATGCACAAGTCAGTGAGGTTTTGAGGTTTCCAATTGTCCTCTAAGTGGAAAGTACGAGAATCAGGGAAGTGACACCGGGTTCTCAGCACCACGTCTTCAACTGGGAATACCCACTTGAGCCGGCCACAGAGGCGCCATTTAGCGAGGACTACGTCCTGATAATCCTGTAAGTTTTGTGAACTACTTGACACATGAGTGAAGCGTCGGTGGAGGCGGAAGGAAAACAGATATATGGAATTACCCACTTGTTCCAATCCTCCATCATTGTGGTCTGGACCCTCCTCGCGAGTCATCCTCCGGCGTGTTAGGTAGAGAGGATTTTGTGATTTCCCTCGGGACGCGACACAAGTCCACTTGTGGATGGTCGGGTTCTGCATCATCTGGTTTGAAGATGTTTTGGCTTGATTGACCATTCTACACTTGTGCTCTGTCTCCGTGACAGAGCGTCTGCCCAGACATTTGCCACTCGCGTCAGATATGGTGCGTGACGATGAATGTTCATCCTTTGCGCTAGAACCAAAAATCTTTTCCGACAACCCTAGCAACGTTCGAAACCTTGTTTACCCTTGCTTTCTGAATGCAATGAAACTGCATTCAGATTGTCCATTCGAAAGGCTATTGATTTTCCCTGTAAAGTGGTAACTGTGCGCCTGGCAGTAAAAATTAAGGAAACTAGTAGTAATTGTTTTGTATTCGTGATACTGCCTGTGGGTGGGACCAAAGGCCCTTGACCCTAATGACCGGGGGGGAGCTTGACTGATAACCCCAGCCTATTGGTCCCTGTACGCCATCCGTATCTAACCCAAACCGGAGGTGGAGGAGATGTCCATTTTCCATGATTGAGTGCAATGACTTCCGGCCTCGCCCAAGCCCGCTAGGAAGTTGTGGGCCTTAATGTTGGTATTTCCCATAACTTTCCCGGTGGCCGGCAACAGCGGAAAATGTTTTTTTGCCCTCTAAGATTTACCTCTTGACTTTCAACCGAGGCCCCAGACTTTTACCAGTGAGTTGATTCCAGTTGAGAGAGCGTGACTAGGGACTCCCCTGGGTCCTTCTCGTGTGTTAGTCAGGGCTGGAGGATAAAAGCAAGGGGAGCGAGGTCAATGTTTCCTGCGAAATCTGTTCCGGATTGTCCA
>JAVRFV010000147.1:0-71626 GCA_032716605.1 Paralithodes platypus | reverse complement strand
ACAATTCATTGGCTTTGTTTATCTCCCCCCCCATTTCCGCTAAATGTTCGTGAGAAATTTAACTTATTGTCTATCACTACTCCTATTATCCTTTTCTGCATTTCACCGTCCTCCATCGCTTCATACATACTGTAATCCTACCTTGTCCTATCTTTGGCTGGTACCAATCCGCATGTTGGGGCAGAGAAAACCTTGTTAACTTTAATGCTAGTCCAAAACCCAATTTCTCCCATCTATCTACCCGTCAGGGGATCTACACAGCGGAAACCTATCCCTTTTATTCTTCAACAATACAAAAATCAACACTTCACTCTTCTCTCAATATGTCTTGGTTGTCTCATTTTTTCTTCTGCTCTCATTTGGAAGGACCATATTACCAGTCTTGCTAAGGCAAGCCTCCCAGAAAGCTGTGGTGTGCTCAACCGCCTTCTTAGGGGGTTTCGGTTTTCCCACCTGCCACAGCTTCTTGCTCTGTACAGGGGCATAGTGCGCCCCGTGTATTGAAGTATTGTTCACATGTGTGGGAGGTTCCCCTCTCACACCGCTCTCCTAGACAAAGTTGAAAGGAAGCCCTTGTCGTAGCATTAACTCCCGTCCACTCACCAACTCTCTGCAATCTCTCTCTGCTCCGCCGCAATGTTGGCATTCTACTCTCGCTATTCTATCGCTACTATAATAATCAGTGTTCCTCAGAGCTATCCCAGTGCATACCACCTCCTTTACGTAGGGCACGTGGTACCCGTCTTGCAACTCAATCCCACCCCTACTCTGTGCAACTCTCCAACCCAAGAGTGAAATGTTACTCTCAAACTTTCTTCTACTCAACAGCTGAGCTCTGGAACTCTCTCCCAGAATCAGTCTTTCCCTCTTCCTATGACTTAAATTGCTTCAAACTCGGTGTCCAGGCATTTTGGCTCGAACGTCCCTTGATTTTGGCCCTGTCACTCTTTCAACTATGGGGGAGGCACTCGCTATAGGCAGTTATGCCTTTTGCCTCCCTCAATCACATAGAAAAAAAAAAAAAAAAAATTTACTTGCATTTTTTTGGATGAAAAGGCATTAACCAAGGCTCAGACCATCCCTTCATGCCCTCCACATCTCCTTGAAGCAAACCCATATCTTCCTTACTCCTCACTCTTCTATACAGCTTAGTTTCATCCGCATACAGGTATAACCTCACTTCCATTAGTTATAACTTCAGGCAAGTCGTTGATAAATATAACGAACAGCAGTGGTCCCAACACAGATCCCTGAGGTACCCCACTTGTAATTTCCCTCCACCCCGAGCCTATTCCATTCACCAGTACCCTCTGTCTCCGATCTTTCAGGAAGGCTTCTATCCATTTCACACATTTCTCCCCTATATTATAGCTTCTAACTTTCTCTATTAACCTTTTATGTGGGACCTTATCGAAGGCCTTCATAAAATCGCAATATACCACGTCTATTACATCACCATCTTCTAGAATTTGCATCCAATCATCTACCACCTTAATTAGCTGTAGTACCGTCGACCTCCCCGGCAAGAATCCGAACTGTCTCCCACTGAAAAGTTGGTTTGACTTCATATGATCCATTATTCCTTCTCTAATTACCGTTTCCATTAGTTTACACACAACACTTGTCAAACTGACTGGTCTATAATTCCCTGGGTCATTTCTCTTTCCCTTCTTAAATATAGCTGTTATGTTCGCCTCTCTCCAGTCCATCGGGATTTGTCCTGTATTAAACGATACCTCAAATAACATTTTCAATGGCTCTACTAACATCTCCCCTCCTTCCTTTATGATTCTTGGGTGTATCCCATCCGGTCCCGGTGACTTACTTCTGTTCATTTTTTTCTATAGCCCTTCTTATTCTAGCATGGGAAAACTCTATTAGTTCTAGTGCCGGTGCCTGTTTGATGGGAATAGTAGGCACTGCATCCTCCGACTCCACTGTTAGTACCCCCCCAAAGTATTTCCCCAGCACCTCTGCTTTCTCCTTATCAGTCTCCGCTCTACTCCCATCATTCAACCCCCCTACCAGCTCTGGGATCCCTACTCTTCTTGTTAACTTTTCCTGAATGTACTTCCAGAATATTTTTGGGATTATCCTTCACATTTCTAGCTATCTCTCTCTCCCTCTCCTTCACCCCCCTCCTTGTTTCCCACCTTATTTTATTGTTTATTTGTCTGCATTCCAGATCCACTTCCTTAGCCTCTATACTAGACCCCCTGTTCTTTTTTAACAATTTTAATCTTTCCCACAATCGTTTCTTTCTTCTAATCAATATCCAAAGCTTTCTTTTCATTGGCAATTCTGGGTTAGTTCTTTTCCTCAATTTTGTTTTATCCTTATATTCCCTTACTGGTACACTTTTGGATACAGCATTCTCCAGTTTGACTCTAATTTTCCTCCACATTCCTTCAGCGTCTTCACCGTTCAAGTATTCCCCCCAGTCAATGTCCAAACACCGTCTCAGCAGCTCATAATCTGCTCTATCATACATGTATTTTTCTATTGCTTCTATTATCCCTCTCTGATTTAATGTTACAACTAAAGCTTATACAGGCATGGTCACTACGACCTATAGGGCTATCCACATTAACATGTTCCACTATATCCTCTTCATTGCTAAAAATCAAATCAAGTACACTCCCCTGCATCCCATCTCTATATCTTGTCATCTCTACAATATGTTGCGTTAAAAAACAATCTCTCACTTTCTCTATAAACTTATTTTCCAGGCTACCCTGTCCCGCTGGAGTAGTACAATTTGCCCAGTTGATCCTTGGCAAATTGAAATCTCCAATCAAAATTTTATATTTGTTCTCTCTATTATCTATCTCCTCCATTGCTTTCAGTAGGTTATCATCCTCTCCCTGCTATTATTTGGGCTTCTATATATAGAGGCAATTAGAATTGATCCTCTTACACATTTTACTTCAATACACAAATACTCACAATACTGCTGTCTCATATCCACCTCATTAACCTTGAGCTCTTTTCTTACATAAATAAACAGTCCTCTTCCAACCTCTGCTCTAATAGCATTTCTCTCATATAACTTGACGACTTGTCTATTTTGATTGCTATGTCGTCATTCCAACCGCGGTTAAAAAAGAAAACGTCTAGAGTCTACTCCTTATCTTGCTCTAGGAGACGTTGTACATTAACCAAAACTACCACCGAAGGTGAAAAAAGCATAGAAGAGAAGAAAAAGGGGTTTACCTTAGTTACCGCTTAAGGCCCATCCCGTGTTCCGTCATGTGCAGATCCCTGTCGAACGTGCGCATGAGCGACCCTCTCTTGTTATAATTTTTTCACGCGCCTCCATTGATTGAGTCCGCTTTTGTTGTGCTCCTTTAATTCACCCTGTTTAGGTTCGTTTTCGGCTTATCTGGCCTTCTTTTTTGTTAGACAGATGTTACGTGATCTAGGGCACACGTAAATGGGCTCCTAAGTGTGTATAATGGAGACGCGTGTGGAAATAGCCTACCGAAGGTACGGGGGCGCCTGGCGTTCCTCGTATATGTTTTTCATTCTTTCTCTTTTCATATTCTTTTTTCCTGTTAGTCTGGGCATAGTTTAGCTTTTAGCTTATTTTTAGCCTAGCTAGTTTTCTCATTCAGGAATTGCTATGCCCCTATGAGTTTTCATTTTTTCATAGCCTAAGGTGTAACGTTGGTAAACAATCTGAGATTTCGATGGTGGCGGTGCTGTTTGTAGAGTTTGTGTCGGCCGCATTATTAGCGTTATTCCCGAGTCCCCCCTTTCGAGCCTTCACTGTGTCTCAAGGGCCTGGGCGACAGGTGGTTCGTGATTTTCCAGGGGTACCCCAGGGGGGCCCCTCCTTCACACCACAGGGTTTTTTCGCACCTGACACATTCTCTGCTCACGGCTAGGCCACCCTTTTTCTCACCAGTTTCTTTTACTGGTTTTTGTTTTCCCTTCCTGTTTCACCTCCATCCTTTCATAGTCTTTTTGCCCAATCCAGGGGTACCCCAGGGGGGCCCCTGTTTGTGAAACCATCCTCCCTGCCACTTCTCCTCATGGGCTTTGCTCTATCTCTGTGGGTTGGGTGGTTCCTGGGGGATGTGCCTCCTCTCCCCTGGTGTGTCTTCCTTGCCTCTCCCTTTACCGGTTGAGTTAGGATCATATATCAAGGAAGACACTGCTCAGCTTGATGGCCATCATCGCTTGGAGTTCATAAGGAGATGACGCATTTTTGTGGCCTTTTTTGGTATTCCCTAGACGCTCCTCTCGCTTTTTCGGCGCCGGACCATCTCGGCCGGTCCCGCAAATTTGCGGGAGCTCGATTCGGTCCTCTGGGACGTTTCGGCTCCCCGCAAATTTGCGGAGATCGCTGGGGGGTCCCTCAAAGATGCGGGAGGGTTGTGTCGGTACGGTTATGCCTCCATTGGCCCGCAAATTTGCGGTAATAGTTGGCTTTCACTGTTGACCTTTTTTATGTCATCTTGTTGCCTGAAACTATCTTGGTGTGTGCACTTTACTGGTGTTATAGGCCCTGCATGTAAGATGTTGAGTGGTGGTTAACACTTTCTCCATCTTTGCAGGTTCTGCTAGTGCTCTTCCGCCTCGCCCGCCCTACTCACCTACCTCTGTGCTCCCGGTTTAGGGTGAGTACGGATACCTGTTTGCATGTGTGTTCCTGTTTCCCCATGCTCCTTCCCTGGTTCTTCTTGGACATTCTCTCCACTTACTCCTTCGACGTGCTGATTATGGTGTGGGTTCTTCCAGTGCAGGTAGGCTGCCTTGCTTTTCGCCATGGTTGTAGCTCCCCATGCTTGGAGAGCCACAAGTCCTGCTTGCGCCACTCGCACTGTGTGTCCTCTACGGCCTACCTCCCTGCTCTGTGTGGCCCGTGTCTGGCCCTGGTGGATGTGGTGCACCATAGCCCTGGTTCCTCAGCGGCGGCAGTGGCCTCTGCGTCCCTTCCGTCGGTGTGGGCGATCGTCTCCTGCCACATTAGGACTGTGGGCCACCGTTCCCTGGCCTTTGTTGCCGACCGGATCCGCGTCGCCCTGGGTATCCCTGCCCCGACTGAAGGCTGTTCACCTGGCCCTCTCCCTGCTCGGGCCCTCTCCCCTGGGTCCCGCAGCCGGTCATCACGGGGATCCCCAGCTCCGTCCACGCTCTCGCTCGCCTCGTCGCCCGTCCTCTACTGCCCCTCGTCGTCCTCCTGATCGCCTTGACGACGCCCATCGCCCTCGTCATGGTTCTCGCCCTGAGGCCGGGGTTAGGCGCTCTGCCCCTGTGCGCCCTCCCCTGGCCTCTACGGATAGGGGCTCTACTCCCTTCCGCCCGCTTCCCCAGCCCAGACGACTTCCTCTTACGTTGTCCTCTCCGTGCGCGGTTGTTCATGCTGTAGCTGGCCCTCTGCTCCCTCCTCCTACACTGTCCAGGAGGGTCCGCCAGGATGTAGTTGCTTCTCCTACTTCACCTGCTTCAGTGCCTCTTCTTCCTTCACGGTCTCGTCCCACGGTGGAGGTCCCTCCCTCCTCCGCCTCGGTGTCGGGCCGCCCTGTTATCTCAGCCCCGGGGATCCTTGCTCTGTTTTCCCCCGCGGCTCCTTCTGACCTCCTTTCACCCGGCCAGCCTTCCCACTCCCGTCGTCCTGCTCCTCCTCCTTCTTCTCTCCCTGACCTTCACTTACCGTCTCGCCAGGGGGGTACCCCTCCTCTTGGCTCGGTGTGGTTTAGCGAGGTTTCGGGGTCCCCTTTCTCAGGGGCTGCCGTGTCGCTGGAAGAGGGGGATGGTGCTGTTTCCCCCTCGGGCGTTCGTGATCGGGGACGAGTCCCTCCGCGGCGACACAACCGTCGTCGCTCGCCTTCCTTGGGCCGCGACGCTGCTGGTTCGTGTCGTGGGTCTTGCTCCCGCACACGCTCGCCCCTGCTGGCCGACCAATCTTGGGGGGGGTCGCCTCTCTCGGATCGATTGTCGGCTATGCAGGGATGGGTTGTGTCACGCATCGACGGGCGCTTGGAGTCGATGCAAGACTCCCTCTTATCGCGCTTCTTGGCGGTGACACACCCTCAGCGCCTCACCCTACCTACCCCTGCTACGGTCCCCCTCCCTTCTGCAGGCCTACGCTCTGGTCAGACTTCAGCCGCCGGGACATCCTTCAGGATGTTCAGTCCCTGGCTGTGTTGACGGGACTGTCCTCCTATGGGACGGGTTTGTGCGACGACGGTACGCCTGGCTTAGCCATCTTGCTCGATCACCCTCTCCCATTGGGGGCCTGGTTTGCTGTGGCCTTCGACTTCGCCGACCGTTCCGTCGCCGGCTCTCCTTCAGTCCCTCCCCCGGAGTCATCACTGCTTTTGCCTCCTCTTGTGTCTGTCGGCGGGTTGGACGGCGCGTTCTGGTCCTGGTTAAGCGCGCCCGTTCTTGAACTTTGTTCTATTGCTACCCCGTTCTTCTCTCACCCAGATCAGTCCTCTGTCGACAAGGTTTTTCCCTTGCGCCGGTGGGTGCCGAACTTATTCTCTTGTCTTTTAGGTTCCCTCCGGACTTCTGTTCACCACCTGCGGCTTATCGCGGCGTCTGCACCAGGCGATCTTCGCGAGGGTTTGGACCGCGTTCGGTGGATCCACCTTCGGCTCGCGGTGTCTTTGGTTCTCGAGCTGAAGGCGGTTTTGTGCGTGGCAACTCGGCAACGCCGGACGGTACGGTCCTCGTTCTGCCGGACAGCCCCCTTGGATATTCGTCAGGGTTTGTTGTACTCTGCGCTCTCTACGTCGGGGCTTTTTTGCGCAGGATGCTTGGGGACGCTACGCTTCTCTATCGGCGGACCCTGCTTACGACACGCAACGACGCGCTGTGTCGCGAGCGGGGTCTTCTCAGTCCCGTCCTTCTGCCGGTCCTCTTCGGGGTGCTGCTGCTCGTGCTGCCGCCATGCACGGGCGCTGGACAGGGATGTTACAGGCCAGTGCGTCAGTTCCGCCTCGCACTTCTGTTCTTGCCCCCTTTTCATCCCCGCCGTGTCGGGGCTGGCCAGCCTTCCACTTCCGGCCGCCCTTCGCCGGGGTCAGCCCCGCGACGGCCAGGGGTTGGGGTGGCCCGCCCTTTTCGACGAAGTTGGGGGGGGGTAGAGGAGGTCAACGTGGCGCTCATGACCGCAAGGACCGTACCGGGGGTACCTCCACGTCAAAACCACTGTGTAGGTTCTCCGGGTCGGTCTCCTTGTTCTCCTTCTCGCCTAGCCGCCCGGGTCGCTCCCCTCCTCTCGGGAGCTCCCACAGGTTGTTTTTGCCCTTGCGCCCCTCGCTGGCCGCGAGGGACGTTGGGGGCGGCAGATTGCACGGAGGGGTCTAACCTGGAGGTGGACGTCCGGACCCCTACTCCGCTCTTGTCACCGACGCCGGCCCATCTCTTCAGAGGTGGCCCACGTGTTCACATCCATGCACGAGCAGGGAATCGTCGAGGGGGTTGACCGCCGGTCACCCGGTTTTCCTCTCCCGTGTATTTCTGGTACCGAAGTAGAACTGCGACGCGATGCGACCGGTGGTGGCTCTGTCGGCCCTCAACGGGCGCATCGTGCACACACGGTTTCGGATGCTGCCGGTACCCCAGGTATGCCTGGCCCTGCGCCCTCTGTCGTGGGTAGTGTCGCTGGCCCTCCAGGATGCGTCTTGGCTCGTTCCTCTCCATCCTCGATTCCAGCGATTCTTGGCCGTTCGGGCTTCCGATCGTGTGTTCCTGTTCGACAGACTTCCCTTCGGTCTCCACATCGCGCCGCGGATCTTCTCCACACTGGTGGGGCGGGCTCTGGGTCCTCTCCTCAGGAGCGGGCTCCAGATCCTGTTTTCCTTGGCCGATTGGTTGATAGTTTTCGAAGCCCTAGGACTGTGCGTACGCGACACCCTCACAGTCGTTCGCCACGTCGCACAGTTAGGGTTCCCCGTCGATGTTCCCAAGTCACGCTTGACCCCGTCGCGTGTCGGGCCATGGGTCGGTCTCGCATGGGATTTGTCCAGCGCTACGGTGACCCAGGGTCTGCCGGACGCGGTGCACCTTCGGCGGAAGGTCTTCGCTGTGTTGCACTCGGTCTCCCTCCCGGGGTGGCTCTGGGACTCGTTAGTGGGTTCGCTGAATTGGGCCGCTCTGCCCATTCCCTTAGGGAGCCTCGGGCTACGCCGCCTACTCCTCATGGGCACCGAGGTGTTTCCATTGCCCCTATGGATCGGCTCCTGCCGCTCCCGTGTACCCTTCGCAGACACTTCGGACGCTGGGTTGCTCGGGGCACGCTCTCTGCGGCTGTGCCCTGGACCGCCCCCCCTCGCCGACGATCTGGGTAGACACAGATGCGTCGAGCGAGGTAGGGCGAGGTTACCAATCAAACCTGGGACATCAACTTCATGGCGGATGGGTGGGACTCACGCCCCTCCACATCCATGCCCGCGAACTGTTGGTTCCTTTGTTCTTCCTGAGGGACCACGCGCTGGCCCTTCGGGGTAAGTCGGTGGCCTTCGGGATGGACACTCATACAGCTGTCCACTGTATCCAACAGCGGGGGTCCTCCAGGTCATTGACTCTATTGGTGATCTCGGTGAAGTTGTTCTTCCTCGCGAACCGACACACCTTCTCCCTGCATGCCTCCTCCCTGCCCGGGCCTGCCACCCTGTGGGCGGACGCCCTGTCGCGAGGACAGGGCGTTCTTGTGGAATGGGCAATGCAACGGACTGTGTTCGACGACCTCGCAGCTTCCTGGGGTGTTCCGGAGGTCGACTTGTTCGCATCGAAGGTGCCGCACCAGTTGCCTCAGTACCTCTCCCTCCGGCCTCGCACTCCGGAGGGGGGTCCGGACGCTTTCATGGTAGACTGGAACAGGTGGCAGTCGATATACATATTTCCGCCACCAGACGCACTGTTGCTGTGCAAAGTCCTCGCGAGGCTGCGGCTGTACCGCGGCAGAGTCTGGCTACTCGCGCCTCTGTGGCCGGCACGGGCTTGGTACGCCCGGTTGACGCGGTGGTGCCCGAGTCCGGTCCCTCTACCTGTCTCCGACTTCCACTTGAGCTAGGTTGGGGACCTGCGGACCTCGTTGGCCTTCGCATCGTGCATGTTCATGAGGCACGGTGGCTCCCAGTCCACGGCCGGGACCTGACTGACTTCCTGAAGCGTTCCTGGCCGACTTCTCCTTGGGGGACTTACGGGTCCCGCTGGAGGTCTTTTACTAGGTGGATACAGGACACTCGCCAGACAGTTGGCTCTCCTTCCCTCGTCCTACACTCCTTGTTTCACCTCTTCCGTACACGTCACTTTCACGTCGACGCTATACGTAACCACTTGTCTGCCGTCCGGGGGATCTTTGAGTCCGTCGCTGGGCTGGTCGTTCCGCCGTAGGAGCTGGATTCCTTCATGACGGCTGCCTTCCGGGACCGACCGCCTCCGCGCCAGGTCCCTCCACAGTGGGATCTGGGGCGGGCTCTGGACCTTCTGGCTTCACCCACGTATACACCGGTTCCGTTGCTCGGGCGTACACTCTTCCTTGTCGCTCTGGCCACTGGGGATCGGGTCTGCACTAGCGGCATTGTCACGGCCCCAGGACTGCGTGCGATTCTCCCCGTCCTTGCATGGCGTCACGTTCACCTCCTCCCCTCATTTTGTTGCCACGAATGAGAGGGAGACCCACGTTTTCCAGCCTTTCACTGTCCAGGCTTTACAGCTTGGGCATACTCGCCATGTGTTGTGCCCGGTGTCAGCCTTGCACTCCTCTGTTGCGTCTGTGGCGCCGCCTTCGGGTACTGCTGTGTGGGTGTCTCCTCGGACAGGTGGGAGGCTCTCGCAGGTGCAGATGGGACGCCACATTTGTCGGACCATTCGTGCCAGTAACCCTGTTTGTAGGGGTTCTGCGCGCGATGTGCGATCCTTTGCTGCCTCCTTCCGGTTCCTGCACAGTCGATCCTTACCTGACATCGCCTCAGCGGTTTTGTGGTCTTCTATCAATTCCTTCATCTCCTCCTACCTCTCCATGTCCAGTGTTCGACCCCCTCGGCCGGTGATAGCTCTCGGGGGTCGTGTTTCCTAGTGCTCTGGCGAAGATACCTGGTCTTCCCCCCTTGTCCCTCGTTCTTTTACTTTGTTTTATTTGACAAAGGGGGGGGGGGGGAGTACGGGTTTGCAACACTTGATTGCAAGTTTGGGATTATGTATTGTTACAGTACATAAGTGTTTTTGCCACATTGAAAATTGTGTTTTGTTATTGTGTTCAATGTTTTTGTTGGTTTTGGAAGAAAAGGGATTTTGGGTACAGTACCTTTTTGGTTTAAGACAAGTCTATGTTTTTGCATTACTATGAATGACGGGCACGTGTTAAAACTGTTCTTTTTAGATACTCCTCAGTTTTTCACTCTTTTATTAAACTCTCTTGTTTAAATTGTGTCTTTGTCATTCATAATTTTGTTTTATGCATTGTTTTTTTTGGTATGTTGGGCTTGGATGTCCTCCTCCTATTTGTTATGCAGCCTTGACGTTGGATTTGCCAAGACTACTAACAAATTGGGAGGTTTGACGTACCTCCCAACCTACCAAATAGGAAAACCTACTATTTGGTAGTAGTCTTGGAAAATCCAACGTACATAATACCCTCCCTCACGCCGGACCCCTGCCCATCCGCGTTCTTCTGCTGACGTGAGATGTGATGACAAGAGAGGGTCGCTCATGCGCACGTTCGACAGGGATCTGCACATGACGGAACACGGGATGGGCCTTAAGCGGTAACTAAGGTAAACCCCTTTTTCTTCTCTTCTATGCTTTTTTCACCTTCGGTGGTAGTTTTGGTTAATGTACAACGTCTCCTAGAGCAAGATAAGGAGTAGACTCTAGACGTTTTCTTTTTTAACCGCGGTTGGAATGACGACATAGCAGTCAAAATAGACAAGTCGTCATTGCAATTAGGTTGTTGTTGTTGTTGTTCCCTAAGCTGCCTGGCCGAACAGCCCCGAGTCCCTGAGAAAGGCCATGGCCACGATCGGGCTTTCCCACAGAGCTCTCATTGAGTGTAGATTGTGTTGTTGGCGTAAGTGGTTGTGTGAAATGCAGTCTTCTATGATGTTTAATGGTATGGGGTGCTGTGTTACATCCCGGGCAGGCGTCGACAACGGAGTCATCCAGTCTCTTCTGATAGCTCAGGAGAGCTGGATGGTGTCCGCATCTCAGCCTGGCCAGGTGGACTCTGTCCTCGCGAGGAAGGGAGGATTCGGAAGGATGGATTTCGGGAGGTCGTGCATGCAGCTGCGTGTTGTCTGTGAGTGAGTGGATGGATCGGTGAGAGATATGAGTATGGATGTGCTTCTGGAAGTTGGTTCGGGGTGGGCAGGGAGGGAGAGAGGACAATAATTGTGTGTGATACCGTGTGCTGGGTGTTGTTTTGATATTTCTTGGTGTCTGTGGGTGTGTTGCCATGTAGTTTAGTGGGTGGTCTTGGTTCGTGGAGGCTGCTGCCAGGAATTGAGTGCCTCTCATGTCCAGATGGTCTTTGACTTTGAGAATTTTGGTTTCTTGATGTAGGTGATCTGTGGGTGAAGTAGCTGTGCAGCCTGTAATGATCTTCAGGGCTTTGTTTTGAATAGTCTGTAAGGTCTTATGATGAGTTTCAGCTAGGTTAGAAGCCCAGGCTGGGCTTGCGTATTCCATCACTGATCTTATGTATTGTTTATATACTGTGGTGGTAGTTTCTATGTTGTGTCCAAATTTTGTGTGAGCAAGTGACCTGAGGGCGTTAAGTCTGGGTGTCAGTTTCTTTTTAATGTTTGTGGTGTGCTGTTTGAATGTCATATGAGTATCATATGTTACTCCTAGGATTTTGGGTGTGTGTGTATGTGTTAGGGGTGTGTTGTTTATGGTGAGTTGAGGGATGTATTCGTGTTCTCCTGTCCAACTTGTGAGCAGGGTTGCGGTGGATTTGGCTGGGGCTAGATTTAGTCTGTTTGTAGTGCACCAACCATGTAGTGTGTTGAGATAGGGTTGAAGGAGATCTGTTGATCTTTTTGGGTCATGGTGTGTGCATGTGAGTGTTATGTCATCTGCATAGGAGGCTAAGTTTATTTGGGGCGTATTGGGTGTAGTTATATCGTGCATGTACAGATTGAAGAGTGCGGGCGATAGGACGGATCCTTGTGGGACTCCGTTTGGAAAGTTTCTGATTTTAGATGACTGACCGGCAAAAGATACGTGTGCACATCTGCCTGCTAGGAAGTTGGCCAGCCACCTTTTTGTGTTGTTGTGCATGTTTGTGTTGTAGATTTTGTTTGTTAGGTTGTGGCGGGGGATGGCATCGAAGGCTTTACTAATGTCGAGTGTGGCTAATAGTGATCTGTGTGGTGGTCTAGCTGAGTTGATGCCGTCGAAAGCTCTTTGTGTAAGGTCTGTGAGAAGAGTGTTTGTGGAGTGCAGTGGCCTAAAGCCATGTTGTGTTGGAGCTAGGGGTAGGTCAGGTGTAATTAGTTGTAATACTAGGCGTTCCATGACTTTGGAGGGGGAGCAAAGAAGTGTGATGGGGCGGTGCGAGGAGGGTAGCGTGGGGTCTTTGTTGGGTTTGGGGAATGTGATGATGATACTATGCTTCCAAATGTCTGGTATTGTGTTGTGTGAATAGCTGTAGTTTGATATGTTAGTGAGTGCTTGTATGCCTTGTGGTCCCAGGTGTCTGAGGGGTATGTTGCTTATGTTGTCTAGGCCACAGGCGGGTGAGTGCTTGAGATTGTTGATGATATGCTTTGTCTGGTGATTGGTGAAGGGTGTATAGTCAGGGTCTGTGGGGAATTGTCTCTTACGTCGGATGACACGTCGGTCGTCTTTGTAAGGTTTTAGGTGGCTGACATGTGAAAAGTGATTGATGAGAGTGTTTTCTTGTTGTTTACATGAAGGAGTAGAGTCTGTTGTTGTGATTGCAGCATGTGATTGTGTTGTGTTGCTGTTGGAAAGTGTGATGCTGTTTAGTGTTTTGTAGAGTTTTTTGGGGTTTGTTTTGTGATCAAGTGTTTGTAGGAAGTTATTCCAATTTAGTTTTTTTGTTCTTGTATTTTGTTGTTAGTTTGGGTGTTGAGTGCTTGAATTTGTTGTGTGATGTCTTGTGTGTGGGGTGCTGGGGAGTGTTTCAGTATGTCGCGTTGTCTGATGAGGTTTTGAATTTCTGGTGTGAAGTTGGGGTTGTGTCTTTTCCTGTTACCTCTTGGAATGTGTTTTTGTCAGCATTTTGGATAGTTTTATTGAGTATGTGTACAGCATTGTTGATGTTAGTGATGGGTGTACTGTTTAGAGTTGTGAAGTGTTGTTCTGTCTCATTTGTGAATGCTTCCCAGTTAGCTCTTTTATAATTGGTGTATGTGTGTTTGTGGCTAGCTGGGGTGAGTCTGGTTTTGGTGGTGATAATGATCGGGAGGTGGTCAGAGCCTAAGGTTCTGACCACCCTCCAGGATGTTGTGGGGGCGAGTTCTGGGGAGCAAAAGGTGATGTCAGGAGATGATGGGTTATAGAGGGCTTGGTGAGGAATATGGGTATGTTGATGGATGTCGTTAAGGATGATGAGGTTATCGGTTTGGTTTTGTAGTACCAGCCCTCTGTCTGTGTCGGGGTTGTCGACAAACCAGGCCGACGTCTTGGCGTTGAAGTCACCACCCAGGATGATGTGTGGGGTGTTTGTGATGTGTTGTAAGTGTGGTCTGTATTCATTTGGTACTGTAGGGGATGTTTGGGGAGGGATGTATGTGTTTATGATGGTTATGTTGGAGTTGTTGCCAGTGTGTATTTTAATTGATTGTATTTCTGTTGTGTTATCATTTGGGGGGAGGAGGGATTTGGTTTGTACACTGGTTACTATGTATGATATTTCTTTGTGTACCAGGGTGATGAGTCCACCGCCCCCGCCGACAGCCCGGTCTTGTCTGATGGTGGTGAAATTATGAAATGTGGGTGTTTTTTGTGTTGTGCGGAGTTTTGTTTCTTGTAAGATGGCAATGTGTATGTTGTGTTGTTTGATGAAGTGTGAGAGTTCGTGTTTCTTTGTGTTGATGCCATCTATGTTCAGTTGAAGAATGTTAATGTTATGTGCACGATGTATGTTGGGTGCTGCTGCACGAGGATGGGGTGGGGGTGGGGGTGAGGGAGGGGCTGGGGGTTGGGATGGGTGAGGTGGGGGTGGGGATTGGGGAGCAGGAGATGGGGGTTGGAATGGATTAGGATGGGGTGTGGTATGTTGAGTTGAGGATGTGGATGGTATGGGAAGGTTAGGTGGGTTAGGGAGGAGAGGTGGACGGGTTTTAGGGGGGGGAGTGGATGATATGGGAAGGTTAGGTGGGCTGGGGAGGAGAGGTGGACGGGTTTTAGGTGAGGGATTTGACTGGGAGAGGGAGGGGCATGAGGAACAGGTCCAGGTGTTTGTGTAGTGTTTCTTGGAGGCAAGTGTTGTGCAGGTGAAGTGGGTCCAGTTCCCGCATGAATTGCAGAGAACTGAACCCTTAGTATGGCGACTCGAAGTGATGGGTTTTGAGCAAGTTGGACATATGTATGTGTACGGGGGTCCTGGGTTGCTCTCAATGTCTCCGGCTAGAAGAAATCTTCGAGAAATGACAGCCGGAGAGTCATTTCTCGGTGTAGGAAAAACTGTGTGATGTGTGTGGTGTGAGAGGTGTGGAAATTCCCGGCGCGACCGAAGCCGCTCCAAGGACCCGTGCCCCCAGGGAGGGGGCAGGGGATGGTTGTGACGGTTTGGCTCCCGAAACTGCTCCCCGCGGCCGGCATCCGGTTTTCCTCCACTGGTCGTTGATTTTGTCTTCGGCCGTGGAGGGTCGGCAGCCATCCGCGGTTGGCAGCCTCGGGAGGTGGCCCCACGGCGTAGACGCCGCCACATCAGGACCAATTAGGTTATTAATTGGTCATTAGGCAATTAGGTTAATAGCCTTGACGTTGGATTTTCCAAGACTACTACCAAATAGTAGGTTTTCCTATTTGGTAGGTTGGGAGGTACATCAAACCTCCCATTATGCAATATACCTGGGATATTCTCGCTATCCAAGCAGCTCAGTTATGGTTTTGTGAGTAGGCCTAAGCCTATCTATAGCCTAGCCTCGGCCTAAGAGTAACTCTCAATACGGCGCTCTACTGTAGCCTACATGAAACATTAACAGCAATAAAAAAGACAATAGATAACAGATTTTATTTACCATGAATTATTTAGAGTTAGGCCTGGTGAGACTAGCTTGCGGGCGGCGCATTCTGGGCCGACGCCATTCCGTGACGTCAGCATTCTCGCCAAAAGTGTATTTGAAGCGCCAAATTTGGATTCTGGTACCATATCCAACCTATCGCCAATACTGTGTTTCACCAAGCTGAAACCCGCTAAATGCGAGGGACCTTTGTACTCTTATTTATATAACCCCTTCCGTACCAATGACGTTCTTTTAACTTTATTCTGGCTACAACTAGACGATTTTAGTAAGTTAAAAAGGGCCTCCAGCAGGCCTACATAAAGGCTATAATAGGTCTACAATAATAGAAACAAACAATAGCCATTGCTTACCTTAAAATTAAATGCTTAGCAAGTGTCCAGGATACGCAATTAATAGGCCTACTGCGTATCCTTGACACTTGGGTTAAGCATTTAATTTTAAGGTAAGCAATGGCTATGTTGCTGTTGTTGTTCCCCAAGCTGCCTGGCCGAACAGCCCCAAGGCCCCGAGCAATGCCAAAGCCATAACCGAGCGCCCCCACAGAACCCTCCCTGCCGACCACAATAAAGCATGGGTGACCGAAGCCACTCCATGGCGGGGAGCTGAGGAGGGTGTGGAAACGCCGGGGAAACCAAAGCCCCACCCAGGGCCCTGTGCCCCTCAGCAATTATGAAGAGAAAGTTGAGGGGCAAAGGAAAAATGTGATGCTTTGGCTTCCAATCTTGGTAGATTGTGAGGTCAATCCACGTTAGAGACGCCATCACTCGAGACCAAGAAAATATATAAGTAATAGGAACAGTCAGAGTAAGCTATGGGTATGGCAGAGATTGCTCAGTTCTCACTCTGATAGACCAGCCCATCACCACATGACTAGAACCCAATCCTCTCAGCATCAGCTAGGAAAGGCCCTAGAAAGCCGCCTTTGGCGGGGGGGGGGATAACTCCCCTATTTCAACCCCTTTCAGGGTTGGGCACCCACCCAGCAATGGCTATTGTTTGTTTCTATTATTGTAGACCTATTATAGCCTTTATGTAGGCCTACAACCCTTCGATTCTAACAGAATTTGTAATATTCAGGCATTAGGACTATTTCTTTTCCATGTGCATTTATTTGAACTTATATGAACATTGAAGATCGATAATAGAAGTTGGGACAGCAATTGGGTGTTGGAAAACGTATATTTTCGGCGCCCAGCCGTATTCTGGGTAGGCCGACCGAGAGACAAACATCTTCCCCCTGCAACATCTCGCAAGCAAGTAATATGAAGAAAGTTAATAAAAATAAATGAAACTGCCATCGTTCAAAGAACGAACTACTAGATATGAGAGTGCGCCAATAACAACAACAACAACAACAACAGCTGAGCGGCGGCGGTGGAGGGTGGCGCGGAGTAGGGAGGGGGGTGGCGGGGAATACGAAAAACAGCATTTTTACACCACTCTTCAATCGCAATCCGGGCATTGTGGAGTAAATTAGCTTTTTAGGACTTATGAGTACCTTTTGGACCCCTCGACGCGGATTAGGGTAAACGCGGACTGAGGATACGTGTATTGGGGGGACTGACTGTATATGGATGAAGGCGGTGCTGGTTGGGAGGAGGGGCGTCGACTGACTGGGGACAGAGGTGAATGGGGCGGTGACCATCCCTTCGGGGATCATGGCGTCAGGCAATAGATAGATAGATAGAACAATCTCACTTACCCTTTTTACTACCTCAGATCCTACTTAAACTGCACAAAAATCGTCTAAATATAGCTAGAATAAAATTAAAGAGACGTCGCCGGTACAGAAGGGGTTAAGTGAGAGGGGCACAGATCACATTGGACCGACCTCACTACAAAATATTCTTGAACATATTGACCTTACAGTATTATTATTCATACCATGATGTTATCCCCAGGTCCGTTCGTGATGCGCCAGACGTGCCGGTACTGCCACGGGACTCGGATGCACATCAAGTTCCCCTCTAGTGAGTGTGAGGGGAAGGGTCAGACCGTCCAGCGCAAGATGATCACCATCCCCGTACCTGCAGGTTAGTTCTTTTAGTCTGGTTGTAAGTAGTATTTTGATTAAGGGGGTCACCTGCTTTTTTTCTCTTTCTCAGGCTTATATCCATTCGGCCCCATTCAGCCAACTGTTTTAAGATGTTTATCCCCATCCAGGTGTTGATTTGTTCCTGGCAAGCGATAGTGAGCCAGCATTGTATGGAGAAATCCGGCTTCGCCGGAGAAATTTTTCTATAAAAAAATTACAAATTTAGCTTGCTGTCAACAACAAAATATTTATATGCTGGCTCGCTCGCTCGCCAGGAAAATATTGACACCTGGATGGGGATAAACGTCTTAAAACAGTAGGCTGAATGGGGCCGAATGGATACAAGCCAAAGAGAGAGGGAGAGAAAGAGAAAAGAAGCGAGGTAGGGCCCCTTCAATTGTAATTTTTTTATATACTATTCACTAAGTCCCTGATTCATCAGGGCACCCACCCTAGCCTTGCTATTCAGCAGGGAGTGTATGGTGGTAAAAACTGCATCATCATCATCATATGAGGAGTAAATGGAGTGACTCATAGAGACAGATTGAGGAATGAAGAGGTACGTAGGAGAGTGGGGCAGCAGGAACCTTTGTCGGCCAGAGTGGACAGAAGGGTGCTGAGCTGGTATGGTCATGTTGTTGTTCCCCAAGCTGCCTGGCCGAACGGCCCCGAGCAAGGCCATAACCGAGCGCCCCCACAGAACCCTCCCTGCCGACCACAATAAAGCCTGGGTGACCGAAGCCACTCCATGGCGGGGAGCTGAGGAGGGTGCGGAAACGCCCGGGAAACCAAAGCCCCACCCAGGGCCCTGTGCCGCTCAGCAATTATGAAGAGAAAGTTGAGGGGCAAAGGAAAAATGTGACGCTTTGGCTTCCAACCTTGGTAGATTGGGAGGTCAATCCACGGAAGAGATGCCGTCACTTGAGATCTAGAAAATATGTAAGTGTGGTCATGTTGAATGAATGGGTGATGAAAGGCTTACAGAGAGTATATGAATCGGATAGAAGGGGAGGTAGAGGGGTAGGAAGACCTCCGTTGAGATGGAGAGATTGTGTAGTACTGTACAAGCGTTGGGAAATAGAGAAATGATTGTAGAACAGGCAAGAGAAGTGGTAATAAATAGGAATGAATGGAGAATGCTTGTGGATAGATGATTGATAACGCATTGGTTGGTAGAGGGGGTCGGGCGCCATTAGGGCTAGATAATAGTCTGTCAGGCGCCTGGCCCGGGGATCCGGTGTATATTAACCCCTCAGACCCGGTAGGGCTCTGAGGCACCCATAACAAACTAGGGCCAGGAACACGGAAGGGCTCTGAGGCTCCGGCAGCTTGAAAGCCTGTAAGCTTGTTTTGAAAGCCGTCCGTCCGACGCATATAAACACAGCCGGTTGGCCCGACGCCGCGCACCTCCGAACACAAGAAGGAGAGGCATCGTTTGTTTGTGTGTGACTGTACTGTATGTTGTTGTTTTAGTAGTGAAAAGTGGCTCATATGGCTGACATCTCCACGGAAATCGTCAACACAACTGAACCAGTTATTGTTGTTGTTGTTGTTGTTGTTGTTCCTCCTCAAGCTGCCTGGCCGAACAGCCCCAAGGCCCCGAATAAGGCCAAGGCCATAATCGAGCGCCCCCAAAGAACCCTCCCTGCCGACCACAATAAAGCCTGGGTGACCGAAGCCACTCCATGGCGGGGAGCTAAGGAGGGTGCGGAAACGCCCGGGAAACCAAAGCCCCACCCAGGGCCCTGTACCCCTCAGCAATTATGAAGAGAAAGTTGAGGGGCAAAGGAAAAACTGAACCAGTTGACTTAGAGAGCTCTACTCAACGCCATTCTACAGGTACGAAACACATCTACGCTTGGGGATGCGCGGGAATGCGGGAGCAGTCAAAATAACAAAGATACGGTAGCCTAGGCGAGAAATTTTTTCGGCCAAATCTCCCTGGTTTCGGGGAATATTTATAGAATACATAGCCGAGGCTGGAGGGTTAAGGGGAGATGGTTAACTTTTTGGCCGATATTTGCATGTACAGTACAGTATTAATTATTTTTCTAGTTTCCTCTATCAAATTAAAAAAAAAACATCCATTAGACCCCCCTTCTAGATTAATTTGTACATTTTTCGGTAGAAAAATGTCCCAGCCGAAGGCCGTTTCTTACAACATTACAGGCTCACTGTCGTTCGCCAGGGAAAAAAACCGACACCTAAATAGCACGAAAGGTCTAAATATTGACGAAGAAATGGGGTGAAAGGTCTTAAAATCGACTAACTAATGGGGCTATACATTAGGGAGAAAGTGGTCCAGAAAACAGGCCCATCCCCCCTTAACCCTTCGTTCCCAGAAGGGCTCTTGAACGCCCATAAAATTGCCAAACTAATGGGCCAAAGGTCTTAAAATCAGAAAACTAAAGGGGCTAAACACGAGGGAGAAAAGTGTCCAGAAAACCGGCCCATCTCCCCTTAACCCCCCCCCCCCCCCCCCCCCCCCCCCCCCCCCCCCCCCCCGGGGGTGCTATCCTAAGGACATTGTTGAGATCCGGGCTATATGGCCGAAAACATCAACGTCTAGGCTACCGTATATTTGTTATTTTAACTGCTAGAAAATTCCCACACATGTCTAAACGTACTGTGGTTTCCAATCTGTAAACTGGCATTGAGTAGAGCTTTCTAAGTCAACTGGTTCAGTTGTGATGACGATTTCTGTGGAGCGCATTTTTCCGCGATTTTAGCAATGTGACACACTTCTCAAGACTGAATCTGTCTTTGCAGACCACACAACAACAAAGCTCCGATGTCTGCTTGCTGCCAGAGGTGCGTGCGTTGCCTCCGACAGGCTTTGTTTACATATGTCGGACGCGCGGCTTTCAAAACAAGCTGAATAGGCTTTCAAGCTTACGGATTTTATAAGGACACCCGGGTTCCTGCCCATCTTCCGCGGTGTCCTTTTAAAATGCTGCCCGGGCGGTGTTGATATAGGTTAAGTGCACACATAACATATATACAGAGTGTACACATGCCTTAACCCTTGTCTAGCGGGGTGTTTTGGGCTCATTTGGGCATATTCAGGCCCTCCTGAATGATCAATCAAGTATCTGCATGAAAAGAAATGTATTCAGCAAAAAACTAGGCGCTAAAAGCTTCAAAATGAGACCAGAACGAGCTACGTAGCACTCGTGGTTCTCTTGCAGTGGTGCCACGAACATGGGAGTTTAGCGTATAGCGGTATATTTATTAGTGGCCCCTCCATCATTGACGAACATGCCTATTACATAAGGCATCCTCTTCAAACACTACTCCGCCGTAGTTTTGAATCTACCGCGCAGAGCATTTAAAATCTGAGGAGCCTTCATCATGAGCGCACGCGACCTCACTCATGCCTTCAGTCATTATGAATTGGGTTCTCACTACGAAAAAACTTTGTAAAAAATAAAAACAAAAAGAAAATAAGAATAACTATCCAATAAGCTTTCCATCATATCGTGGATGTACTTGTGTGGATCTTTGACCAGATGCTGATTCAGGCGTCATTCTTCCTTCTCTGCTCTGCGCTCACCCCGCCCGGACGTGTCTCCCCATGCTCCGCTGGTTCCGCATTTGCTGCGTCCCTAGTGAGTTTTTCTCATTTGTTTACTCCGGGATGTATCGAGTAAGGTTAGGATATGCGTAGCAGGAGTGTCCTGGGCTGGTTGCCCGCAGTGCAGTGTATTTTGGGTCGTGTGTTTGGCGCATCTATTTCGGATGTACCCTCGTGGTCCTGTTTTGGACGTGTGAAATTTTTCACAGTTAGTTAGCTTGTGTTGCAGGCGGCTTTCATTACGCGCTTTTGGCTGCCTTCTATCTGATGAGGTAGCGTTTGTTTTGCTGACGTTCCCAGCGTATTTTTCTTCACTTAGTGAAGTTTTTTCTGGGTCCCGAGTCAGTCTTCCCTTGTCGGAAGTAATTGCTACAGTGGTGTGTTGGCGGTGTTTCCTGTTGATATTTCCAGTGCTTTTGTTTATATTTCAATGTTTTTTATGCCGTCTGCCTAGGCCTAACCAGCCGCTCGTAGCTTTGCCACATGTACAAGTGTTATTGATTTATTTATAAATATGTACTACTGTGTCATGTGTATCCTGGTTTAGTTGTGTATTGGCTAATTCCACGGACTATTTATGTTTCCTGGATTAGTTGTGTATTGGCTAATTCCACGGATTATGTTTGTGGGCCCTCGGTTAGTTGTGTTTTGGCTATCTCTCGGGTCCTATGTGCGTTCAGATGGTTTCTGGACGGGGTGGGTTACTTTCCGGCGGGTTTTTCTCGGTTACACCATGAAAACCCCGGCCGAGAGCCGTGTTTTGGCCACGCGTGGTTTCAAAAACAGGCTTGTGTCCCCGGCGAGTAGGTGTCTGTGGCTCTCCAGGACTGCGTCTCTGTGATGGTGCCTGTTTCAGGCTCCCTATGATTCCCGGCGGAATGGCTGTACCCATCTAACATTGTTCATGCGGACATATGTTATGAAGTTTTTCTACCCGGTTTTACAAACCAAAGGAAAAACCTAGCTGTTGTTGTGGGCTTTCCTCCCCGGCGATCTTTTACAAAGAAGTGGGGATAGGAACTTATGGGGTTAACGTTTATACATCAGATCTCACCCGGCGGGTGCACCTTGGTAGGGTGGGATGAACGAATTGGTAATTCAGTTTAGTTAACCGGTCCATTTAGTGATACTATATGTATCGCCGCCTTCACACATACGGCGATCGAAGGCTCAATTAGGGTTAACATCTTTTTATAAGTTTTTCACACCCGGCGGGTGCTCCTGGGAGGAGGAAATAAGGAATTTACAATTCAATTTAGTTAACCAAATAATTGAGAGATACGTTAGTGTATCGCCACCTTCAACATACGGCGATCTATATGACAATTCGTTAGAAGTCAGATCTCGTATCAGCCTGCCCAGTGTTAATCTGCAAGATAATTCAGGGGCCGGCGTCTTTGAGGGGGGTTGTTTTCCAAAATTGAATCTTGAAACAGTCACCACCAGAAAGACTATGTTTATAAATGCCATACTGGTATTTTATATTATTCTTACATTTTTTTTTTTCTTACAGTAGATCCTCTGGAAAAAGGCAAACTATGCCTGTGTATCCAGCTCAGTACCAGTACTTGCACTGCTGCGGTCGTTCACGGTGTTGGCGGCGGCGGTAGCAGACGCAATATTTTTACTATTCTGTATTTTTGTTTTATAATCAAACTTCAAATCTTGTCTTCCCCATGCTTTATCAAGATTACTTTCAAACTCCCTTATTGATTCGGAATCGACTACATACTGGGGCAGTGCGTTCCACTCATTTACCACTCTATCACAAAATGAGTTCTTTACCTTCTCAAGCCTATTTCTTTCTTTGTAAATTTTCTTAGAGTGTCCTCTCGTTCTTGTTCCCTCCCGCATCAAGAAGATACCTTCACACACATCCTCATCGTACTTTCCTGACACTATCTTAAAAGTCTCTATCATAATATCCCCTCTCTTTCTCCTATATACCAGTGTCAGAAGCCCCAGTGTCCTCAACCTCTGCTCATAGCCCACGTTCTTCAACGTTGGTACCAGCTTGCTAGCTCTCCTCTGCACTTTCTCCACTGCTTCTATATCCTTTACCATATATGGAGCCCACACCTGGTTCGCATATTCCAGGTGCGGCCTAACCAGCGCTGTATAGAGATTCCTGAAGATTTCTTCGTCAAGTGACACAAATGTCCTTATCAGCCCTACAATTCTATTGGCTTTGTTTATCTTTTCCGCTAAATGTTCTGAGAAATTTAACTTAT
The DNA here is from genome assembly GCA_032716605.1 of Paralithodes platypus. Classification (NCBI taxonomy): domain Eukaryota; kingdom Metazoa; phylum Arthropoda; class Malacostraca; order Decapoda; family Lithodidae; genus Paralithodes; species Paralithodes platypus. Next base: position 48,610 of record JAVRFV010000147.1, on the reverse strand, counting down.
TGTCTATCACTACTCCTATATCCTTTTCTGCATTCACTTCCTCCATCGCTTCATACATACTGTATCCTACCTTCTCTATCTTGCTGGTCCCAATCCGCATGTACTTGCATTTTTTTGGATGAAAAGGCATTAACCAATGCTCAGACCACCCCTTCATGCCCTCCACATCTCCTTGAAGCAAACCCATATCTTCCTTACTCTTCACTCTTCTATACAGTTTAGTGTCATCCGCATACATGTATGCCTCACTTCCATTAGTTATAACTTCAGGCAAGTCGTTGATAAATATAACGAACAGCAGTGGTCCCAACACAGATCCCTGAGGTACCCCACTTGTAATTTCCCTCCACCCCGAGCCTATTCCATTCACCAGTACCCTCTGTCTCCGATCTTTCAGGAAGGCTTCTATCCATTTCACACATTTCTCCCCTATATTATAGCTTCTAACTTTCTCTATTAACCTTTTATGTGGGACCTTATCGAAGGCCTTCATAAAATCGCAATATACCACGTCTATTACATCACCATCTTCTAGAATTTGCATCCAATCATCTACCACCTTAATTAGCTGTAGTACCGTCGACCTCCCTGGCAAGAATCCGAACTGTCTCCCACTGAAAAGTTGGTTTGACTTCATATGATCCATTATTCCTTCTCTAATTACCGTTTCCATTAGTTTACACACAACACTTGTCAAACTGACTGGTCTATAATTCCCTGGGTCATTTCTCTTTCCCTTCTTAAATATAGCTGTTATATTCGCCTCTCTCCAGTCCATCGGGATTTGTCCTGTATTAAACGATACCTCAAATAACATTTTCAATGGCTCTACTAACATCTCCCCTCCTTCCTTTATGATTCTTGGGTGTATCCCATCCGGTCCCGGTGACTTACTTCTGTTCATTTTTTCTATAGCCCTTCTTATTCTAGCATGGGAAAACTCTATTAGTTCTAGTGCCGGTGCCTGTTTGATGGGAATAGTAGGCACTGCATCCTCCGACTCCACTGTTAGTACCCCCCCAAAGTATTTCCCCAGCACCTCTGCTTTCTCCTTATCAGTCTCCGCTCTACTCCCATCATTCAACCCCCCTACCAGCTCTGGGATCCCTACTCTTCTTGTTAACTTTTCCTGAATGTACTTCCAGAATATTTTGGGATTATCCTTCACATTTCTAGCTATCTCTCTCTCCCTCTCCTTCACCCCCCTCCTTGTTTCCCACCTTATTTTATTGTTTATTTGTCTGTGTTCCAGATACACTTCCTTAGCCTCTATACTAGACCCCCTGTTCTTTTTTAACAATTTTAATCTTTCCCACAATCGTTTCTTTCTTCTAATCAATATCCAAAGCTTTCTTTTCATTGGCAATTCTGGGTTAGTTCTTTTCCTCAATTTTGTTTTATCCTTATATTCCCTTACTGGTACACTTTTGGATACAACATTCTCCAGTTTGACTCTAATTTTCCTCCACATTCCTTCAGCGTCTCCACCGTTCAAGTATTCCCCCCAGTCAATATCCAAACACCGTCTCAGCAGCTCATAATCTGCTCTATCATACATGTATATTTTTCTATTGCTTCTATTATCCCTATCTGATTTAATGTTACAACTAAAGCTTATACAGGCATGGTCACTACGACCTATAGGGCTATCCACATTAACATGTTCCACTATATCCTCTTCATTGCTAAAAATCAAATCAAGTACACTCCCCTGCATCCCATCTCTATATCTTGTCATCTCTACAATATGTTGCGTTAAAAAACAATCTCTCACTTTCTCTATAAACTTATTTTCCAGGCTACCCTGTCCCGCTGGAGTAGTACAATTTGCCCAGTTGATCCTTGGCAAATTGAAATCTCCAATCAAAATATTTTATATTTGTTCTCTCTATTATCTATCTCCTCCATTGCTTTCAGTAGGTTATCATCCTCTCCCCTGCTATTATTTGGGCTTCTATATATAGAGGCAATTAGAATTGATCCTCTTACACATTTTACTTCAATACACAAATACTCACAATACTGCTGTCTCATATCCACCTCATTAACCTTGAGCTCTTTTCTTACATAAATAAACAGTCCTCTTCCGACCTCTGCTCTAATAGCATTTCTCTCATATAACTCAAAACCCTCCAAACTATATTCCACCAGTTCCCTTTCAATTCTAGCATTTTTTGGTCTTACTTCCTGTAGGGCTATGACATCAGGTTTTTCCTCTTCATCCTGCAACCTACATATCAGTTCTCTTTTCTTGTCCTGGGTAAACACATCCACATTACTAAACATAATCCTTAATCCATCTACCATTCCTTCAGCAATTACACCATCCCGCTCCTCCAGTCCGTACCCTACTTTTCCGTTAGCACTACTGGGTCTGCCTCTTTGTCTCCTGTCTCTCCCTGTGACACCTCCACCCTGTTCTCCTCCTCCGTCACAACTCCCATCACATTCTCTCCTCCCTGATCTCCCCCTCCCTTCTACTCTTATAAACCACTTCCTCACTTTTCCGTCCCTCACTCTCCAGTAAAAATTTATCTTATCCTCCTCATCCAACTTTCCATTATTTTCATCAGCCTTTTCTTGTAATTCCTTAATTTTTTCCTTTGTTCTATACTCAAATCCTTCTTTAGTCTTATGTGTTTCAGTTTATCATTTGTATTTAGCCTCCAACTAAAATTTGTCACAGTCTCCGCCACTACCCTAGTTTTAAACTGTACCCTTATAGGTCTCATCTCTCCCCTTTTATATCTACCTATCCTACTGACCTCCTCCACCTGCCCTTCCCATCCATATTCGTCCTCATCCACACCTTTCAAGACCTCCTTCACTGTCTCCATATCCCTCACTTTTCTCACTCCATTATCATTCATAGGAGTCTCTATATCTCCATACAAGATTACACCCCTATCCCTGTCCATGGCCTCCCTCACGACACTCTCCTTGTTCTTCATGACCCCTACAACTGCACTCTCAAAACTGTTTTTGGTCATATTCATTTCTTCCTTTTGCTCTTTCATAATATCCTCCAAATCCTTGACTTTTTGTTTACCTACCACCGTCCATGCAGTCGACTCCTTTACTTCCGTGAAACGTCCTTCGTATTCCTTCAGCTGCTCCTTCAATGCCATATTCTCTGCTCCCAGTTCATCTACCCTTTTCAATACCATCTCTAGGCTCTCATTAACTGCCAAAATAGGCCTGCATTCACTTCCTTCGCTAGGCCTATTCCCTTCCCCACCTGTCACACCACACATTACACACAGTGCCTTAACTTTCTCACCAATATCCCCCTTCCATTTCTCCGTATCACTCATCCACTTTTCCAAATCCTTCACAACAATACTAACCTCTTCTAACTTCTTATCTGTGCTCTTATATCCCCGAAAACGTTGTAACCTTCCTTCCGCCTCCGTCATACCCGAAATTCCCTCTGCCATGTTTGTTTACAAACTCAACAACTCACAACCCTACCGCTGTCCTGTCACTACACACTCTTATTACACTATATGTCAGAGGGTATTCTTAACTTTCTTAAGACATGTCTAGATATTCGGAAATCTGTATTGAACCCCGCCGCGTAACGAGCTGTGATCGTTGTGACATTACGTCTCGTTACCCGGCGGGTTATTAACACTTGTGTGCGGACATGTTGGGTTAACCTTATGAGCATTAATTCCTGGAAATTTTCTTTTTTTCCAGGGCTGGGCTCCGGCAGACCAATACAGAACCTGCAGTAGTTTCCCCACCAGTCTCTGTCATGGCTACCTTTGCCCCAGTTTTTGCTTTATGCATTACTCCAACCTGTGCTGGTATCCCTCTTTTTGCGCACACTCTTTGTATCAAGTGTGTTAAATGTCTAGACCATTCAAGGGGTCTGTGGGTGATGCACAACTGTTCCTTTTGCTCCCAACTCAGTGTAAAAGTATTAAAGGACAATGATAAGACCGCAGCGGTCGCCTTACGAGAAGTTAGGCAACAAATGGCAGCTTATACTACTATTGTAGCTCATAAGTCACTTCAATGTGACAACGTCCCACTTTGGGATAGGCTTCTAATTGAGCACCCTCCCCCTAAACGTTCCTCTCGAGTAACTATCTGTAAGCCGGCAGAGACTGGACAGGGTTCTGTGTCATCTCCTGCCCCAGATACTTCGAAACGTCAACGTGAGCCTACACCCCCGGCGGCAGCCTCCTCGTCTCGGACGAGATCTAGGTCTAGGTCACCACTTAGACACCAGCCTCCCAGTCTTGCATCTTCACCATCGAGTAAGAAGAGTAAGACGGCGAGTTCCACCAGTGGTCACGGCGATAAATCCTCCAAATCAAAGTCAAGTAGTTCACGGTCACACCGCAGCCATAAATCTTCGAGAAAGGATTCCCATGATAGTAAGGCTTCCCGACATTCGCCGGAATCTAGTACTTCTCGTCGTACCTCTACCCCGGACGGAGCTAGTGTTCGGTCTCAGGGGTCCAGTGTAGTGCCTGTACCTAAAGATATTTTACCTATTAGCATTTTAACCCTGGATTTGGAGAGTTCAGGGAGCTCAGTGGTTGAGAGTGTTTCGGACTCCCAAGGGAGTGTAGGCCAAGGCCTCGGTGTTTGGCGATATTCTCGACCAGTACCTGACAACCCACTTCTGGCTCAAACTACTCACACAGTGGCTGACGTCCACCGGGACGCGGCGATCCCATCCTCTATTCCTGACTTATCTTGGCAACAAGATGGTACCCCAGCTTCGGCAGTATCCTCTCATGAGGAACAGGATGATAAAGACGAGGTTTCAATTATATCAGATATGGAAGTGCAAGAGTCAGGTTCAGGCTTAGACGCCGCACAAGATCTTATTGATTCACCATTGAGTACATCATCTAATAAATTTGTCACAGCACAGGAAATTGATGGGCTACTAGTTAATGCTTTATCTACATTTTTTGGCCAACAGCCGGAAACTCCTACAGTGGACCTGGGAGCTCCCACGACAAGCTCTACGGTACGGCCTCTGATGACTTCTATTGCTTTGACTCAGATCCCTCACCCTCCCTCTCTGTCACCATCGGTGGTCACTAGGCCTGCTACGGCGGCATTGACCACTTCGAATGTAAGGGTTATAACGGATGTCAATCCGCCCCCGTTAGACAAAGCTCCTCTCAGAAAGGTAGCTATGCCCTTGCTTTACGGACCAGACGAGTCATGGGTCCTTTTGACCCCCACTAAGCCAGAGCTCGCCCAACCTACCTTGTCAGGGGAACTCCCAGTGCCGCAAGAGTGGGTCATCCAAGGCAATAAATCTAAGAAATTAAGGGCCTTGGATACTTTGGGGAATGTACTAGATGTCAATATCAAGGCGATACCTAGTTATTATCACCAGGACTATTTTGTTTATACTGCTAAGCCTGCTTTACCCTCTGCCTCAGCTTCAAAATTGTTTTCTGACTGGTCTAAGCATGATGGGTTTAATGACATTAAGACACTGTCAGCTCTCACTCCAGAACTCGATTTGCAAACCGTCACAGACGCAGCCGCTAATCCAGTCTTGAAGGTGGGGCAGTTGGGTCCAGGACCTTGGGTGGAATGGGAGACAGAGGCTCAAAACTTTGCGACCACATTTACTTCCAAAACTTCCCACCAGATCCCTCAAGATACTCATTCTTGGTTCTCCATGCCAGTGTGTTCTGCCGGCGGAGTCCCTTCAGCCTTGTTTGCTTTCTTGGCTGCCCCTAAAATTAATCTTTGTGAACTAAAAGACCCTTTCACTACCCCTACCCCAACTCACCTAGACCGGGAATTTAGGCTACGGGGGAAAGCTTTTCGCCTGTTCTCCCAATACATTGTGTCACAACAGGTTGCAAAGTCATTGCTCCGGTCCACTCAGGCAATCGCAGACGCGGATGCCAGAAGGTCGGTCGAACTGTCCCGGCGACTGCTTCTTCAGTCGTCAATCCAATCATTTGGTGACATACGCACAGCCTTGCTTGAGGCGGTGCGAACGAGACAAGATCTCAGAATGTCCTTGGTACGGAAGCTGCCTGATCGCATTGCGAACCAGGTGGTCATGTCACCAGTGCTCACTCCCTCTTTAATGTCCCCTGAAGTGTGGCGAACAGTTTTTAATATGGCTCAGGCCTTTAAACATAGTCCCACCCCTTCTAAGAAACCTGCCTTTAACTTCCCCAAACTCAAGCCAGTCGCTAAGACTCAGCCGGGGGGATCTAAGCCCTTTCATCCACCTCAGTCCTCCTCCCCTCAAGGTCAGTACAGGCATAGACAGGGTAGGTTTTCAGGTCAGAGAGGACGCGGCTATAATAAGCCAGGTCAGGGCCCGTCTTCTGCCAACGCCAGCCAGCCGGCGAAGCGTCCACCGCCTCCAACTCCACCACCATAAAAAAACTAAAGTCTCTCTCACTCCCGGTGCCAGTCTCAAGGCCGGTGGATCCGAGGGTAGTACAGCCGGCGAACCCTTGTCTGCTAACTGGGTCGTTCCGTACGTGTCACCAAGCATGGCCGTTAAACACTTGGGCACGGATGGTGGCACGCAAAGGCATCACTTGGCAGTGGCTCCGGCGACCTCGCTTACGTCAGCCGACAACGGCGAATCTTGTTTCTTTAGAGGTGGAGTCACTGGTCCAGGAAATGATTGCCAAGAATGTCATCATCCCGGTCCCTCCAAATTACCCAGTATTCACGTCCAAGCTATTTTTGGTTCCCAAAAGGGACAGTGTTCAGATGAGACCGGTCGTAGACCTGTCGTATCTGAACCTTCACATTCACAACGAGTCATTCCGAATGTTAACAGTACACCAAATCAGGCTAACACTTCCGCGCCGGGAGGTTGGATGTGTTCCCTAGACCTGACAGACGCTTATTGGCACGTATCGGTAAACAAAAGATTTCAAAGGTTTCTGGCCTTACGGATCAGGCATCAACATTTTGTTTTTCAGAGGATGCCATTCGGTTTGAACCTGGCACCTCGTTTATTCACGAAATTAGTCCGGCAAGCCCTGATGCCATTGTTAAAGCAAGGGATCAGAATTTTGTGGTACCTAGACGACTGGCTGGTGGTGGCAGAGACAGAGCAATTATGCATCAAACATGTCAACATAAATTTAAATCACGTCAAGTTGGGCCGGTTGAAAGTAAAACGTTTAATATTGGAGGGCAACAAATATTTCCCACTCTTACCGGCGGGAACATTATGGCCCATACCAAAATTAATCCTCACCTTACTAGCAGTCTGGGCAAAGAGGGAAATGTTGCACTCAGTAATGTCATGGACCTCTCCTCCGCCAACGGTATGGGTAGACACGGATGCGTCAGGCACAATAGATTGGGGTTTTCAGTCAAATCAGGGGCACCAGGGTCAGGGGCTTTGGTCCCACTTAGAAATCTCTCACATCAATGTCAAAGGATTACTAGTCCCCTTGTATTTCCTTCAGGCTCACGGCTCTACTTTACGGGGCAAGTCGGTGGCCTTCAGAATGGACAATCTGAATGCAGTTCACTGTATTCAGAAACAGGGGTCAACGAGATCACGGAAGTTGCTAAACGTGTCGGAAGAGATTTTTACTCTTGCCAACAGGCTAGACATTTATCTTCACGCATCTTATCTCCCAGGCGTAGCAAACGTCTGGGCAGACGCTCTGTCCCGGAGACAGAGCACGACAGTAGAATGGGAGCTCTAGCAACCCATTTTCAACCTAATGATTGCAGAGCTCTACCATCCACAAGTGGATCTGTTTGCGTCCGAGGAGACTCACAAACTCCCTCTATACCTCACCCGCCGGACGAGAATGCCGGCAGGGGGGCCAGACGCCCTAGTGACAGACTGGAACAGATGGAGCTCCATCTATCTGTTTCTGCCGCCAGACGCGTCACTAATGTGCCACGTAGTGAACAAACTACGAGATTATCGAGGCTTAGTCTCGCTAATCGCGCCCCTGTGGCCGGCACAGTTATGGTACCAGCAATTAAAGACGTGGTGCCCGCACCCGATGTCGCTCCCGGTCGGGTATTTCCACTTAGACACGATTGGCAACCTAGCGACCTCGCTGACTTTTGCATTATGGACATTCAGGAGGCCAAGTGGCTAGCACCATATGGTAGAGATGTGACCAATAAATTATTAAATCAATATACTCAGTCTACGAAACGACAGTATCAATCACATTGGCAAGCCTTTACTTCTTGGATCATTAGAACAGAACAGACAGAACCTCAGTAGCATTAGTTTTTAATTATTTGAATTATCTGTTTGAGCAGAAACGTTTATCTGTGGTAACGTTAAAAAATCACTTAACTGCGATTAGAGTGCCCTTTTTAGACCTTACAGGTCTCTCCATACCGGTAACAGAGGAAACAGGTTTTATGAGAGCATGTTTTAAACTCTGCCCACCTCCCCATCAGCTCATGCCTACTTGGTCTCTGGACAAGGCATTGTCTTTACTTCACTCTCGTCTGTACCAAAATACTGCAGATTTTGCATTACTCTTAAAAAAGGCTGTATTCCTTTTGGCTTTGGCCACCGGGAACAGAGTGTCTGAGCTGGCGGCGGTGAGCAACACACCTAATTGCCTTAGGTTTGGTAGACTTAATGAATGTATTCACATTGCACCTTCCCCAGGATTTGTAGCCAAGAATGAGCACAGTGCACACGTGTTTTCGGAGTTCACTGTGCCGGCGTTAAAAAGGGGAAAGGTGCACCATAATCTATGTCCAGTGCAAGCTCTAACCAAATATTTGAGAGTAGCTCCTCTAAACCCCCAAGGTGCTTTGTGGGTAGCACGTACGGGTAAACGCTTACTGAAATGGAGATTGGCTTCTCTTCTGGTCGAAGTCATTAAAGAGAGTAATCCCGGCGTTGTGGGTAGGGCCCACGACTTACGCAAATGGGCGGCCTCTTTACGCTTCCTGAAGAACTTTTCAGTAGAAGATATTACGTCCACACAGTTGTGGGCTTCTAATCATACGTTTTTGACTAGATACTTGTCAGTTGCTCTAGACAAACCTTCCTTACCATGTATAGCTGATGGATAATGTGATATGAAAATTTCTCTGTTCTATTCAGGGCGAGAAATTGTGCTAGTACAATGTTAGTACAAACAACAGGGTTGTTAAAGTAGTTTTAGCTGTGAAAGCAATTTAGTATTAATCAGTGGAGATGTTTTGCAAGATGTTTCCACGAATATTATGGGGTTATATGTGCACATGTAAACTTATAACTTATTATTTTTGTCACCACTCGTTGAGTGGGGTGCCTTTGTAACTACAGATCTGTTCACAGAATCTCCAGAGTTACCCCTTTTTGTCAAGCAGGCTTCTTTGAAGCACGCACCTGCTTGAACCCCTTTTTTGTATATGTATGGGCTGCGCCATGTGTAAATATATTTTCAAAGTAAGAATACTATGTGGTTGTTTGATTATCTGCTTTTCTAGAGTTATGATATGATTACGAATGTCCCCCTCCAGTCTTAGAATCAGGCATGTTCGTCAATGATGGAGGGGCCACTAATAAATTATAGGTTTGACTCCTGTAAGGAGATAAAGAAAACCTAATATTTAGTAGTGGCCCCGTAATCATTGACGACTGGGGCCCTCCCGACCATCCCCTTCCCATTCGTTGATGTATTAAGGATTTTGGTTTACTTGATATGTCAGTGAAGGAAGAATGACTCCTGAATCAGCGTCTGGTCAAAGATCCACACAAGTACATCCACGATATGATGGAAAGCTTATTGGATAGTTATTCTTATTTTCTTTTTGTTTTTATTTTTTACGAAGTTTTTCGTAGTGAGAACCCCATTCATAATGACTGAAGCCATGAGTGAGGTCGCGTGCGCTCATGATGAAGGCTCCTCAGATTTTAAATGCTCTGCGCGGTAGATTCAAAACTACGGCGAATTAGTGTTTGAAGAGGATGCCTTATGTAATAGGCATGTTCGTCAATGATTACGGGGCCACTACTAAATATTAGATTTTCTTTATCTCCTTACAGGAGTCAAACCTATAATTTTTCCCAGTTATGCTCACTACTGGCTACACTGCCGGCCTCTCGAGAACACAGGGAACATGAGTTAATGGGCGGCGGTAAGCCCTGGGAGTCGGCTGTCTGGCCCGCTGCGCTCCCGGCCATTTGCACTCTATTTTAACCCTTTAAAAGCCTTAATAATGCTCCTAACTTGCTGCAAATTAGTGCACGACTTAAGTCGAGCGCCGCCAATAAGGGGTTAATCATATTGCAACATACACACATGTACTTTCAGGGCAATACTATCATTGTTTAATATCCCATGGTAATATACCGTACTCTTTAGTAGCGTCAATATTGCACCAAATATATCTGGCAACATTGTACATGTTGCCTCAGTAACATCCGGTCGGCACTCAGCATAGCAGTGCCTCCCAGCTCTCTGTATCTTTGGCTGATAAGAACCTATAATCTTATATCTGGACTTTTATTCTACATCCTTGTGCAAGAAAGGATTATCAAGGTTGTTGTAGCTTCACATGACAACCATACATGGCTCAGTGTGTAGGATAAAGCCAGGAGATACGAGAAAAGACCGGATAATCAGCCCAGCCATCTTGCAAGACCTCACCTCTCCTACCCTAGATATATCATTGTGCAGTGCTTTAAAGTGCAGTAAAGTGCTTAAGAGTTGTTGTTGTTGTTGTTCCCCAAGCTGCCTGGCCGAGCAGCCCCAAGGCCCCGAGCAAGGCCAAGGCCATAACCGAGCGCCCCTACAGAACCCTCCCTGCCGACCACAATAAAGCCTGGGTGACCGAATCCACTGCATGGCGGGGAGCTGAGGAGGGTGCGGAAACGCCCGGGAAACCAAAGCCCCACCCAAGGCCCTGTGCCCCTCAGCAATTTTGTTTGTTGGTTTTTGTTTTGTTTTTCTATGTGATTGAGGGAGGCAAAAGGCATAACTGCCTATAGCGAGTGCCTCCCCCATAGTTGAAAGAGTGACAGGGCCAAAATCAAGGGACGTTCGAGCCAAAATGCCTGGACACACGGAGTTTGAAGCAATTTAAGTCATAGGAAGAGGGAAAGACTGATTCTGGGAGAGAGTTCCAGAGCTCAGATGTTGAGTAGAAGAAAGTTTGAGAGTAACGTTTCACTCTTGGGTTAGAGAGTTGCACAGAGTAGGGCTGGGATTTTGTTGCAAGGCGGGTACTACGTACCCTACGTAGAGGAGGTGGTATACACTGGGAAAGCTCTGAGGAACACTGGTTATTGTAGTAGCGATAGAATAGTGAGAGAGATGCAACATTGCGGCGAAGAGAGAGAGATTGCAGAGAGTTGGTGAGTGGACGGGAGTTAATGATACGAAAGGCCTTCCTTTCAACTTTGTCTAGGAGAGCGGTGTGAGAGGAACCTCCCCACACATGTGAACAATACTCAATACAAGGGCGCACTATGCCCCTGTACAGAGCAAGAAGCTGTGCAGGGGAAAAGAACCCCCTAAGGCGGTTGAGCACACCCAGCTTCTGGGAGGCTGCCTTAGCAAGACTGGTAATATGGTCCTTCCAAATGAGAGCAGAAGAAAAAGAGACACCAAGAATATTGAGAGAAGATGAAGGGTTGATTTTTGTATTGTTGAAGAATAAGGGATAGTGTGAAAGACCTTGGGGTATTAATGTCTGAAAATATGGGTTTCAAAGTACATAACCAGGTCAAAGTGGCGGCTGCGAAACGTCTAACGGGTTGGATTCTGCGTACTTTTAAAACACGCGGTGAATTGCCTATGATAACGCTCTTCAAATCTCTAGTGCTACCGCGGCTTGAATACTGTAGCGTATTAACATCCCCATACAAAGCAGGTGAAATAAATGACGTAGAGAGTGTACAAAGAAATTTCACTTCGCATATAAGTTCGATAAAACATCTACACTATTGGGAGCGTTTAAGAGCACTGAATCTGTACTCACTGGAACGTAGAAGAGAACGTTACCTAATAATATACACGTGGAAAATCGTAGAGGGTTTAGTACCAAACCTACATACTCCGATAGTCATGAAATTCAGTGATAGGAGAGGCTGGGAATGCGAAATCCCCCGGATGAATAACAGGGGTGCTATGGGCTCTCTGCGAGAGGGCTGGTTATCACACAGAGGCCCACGTCTCTTCAACAAACTCCCACGGCGAGTAAGAGACATGAGGGACATCTCGTTAGACAACTTCAAGAGAGCCCTAGATGTCGAACTGCAAAAAGTACCAGACGAGCCCATCCTCGCAAGGGAGCGAGCTGTCGCTTCAAACAGTCTACTGCACCAAATCACCACCCATAACGAGGGGCGTCGCGCTCCTTGGTGCCGCTAGAAGAGCGGCGAACACATCTAAAGGTATCTAAAGGTATCTAAAGGTAAGCCCGCTGGGAGATCCTGACGGGTAGATAGATGGAGAAATTGGGTTTTGGAAGCATTAAAGTTAACAAGGTTTTCTCTGCCCCAATTGGAAATAGTATTTAGATCAGAATTTAAGAGTTCTATGGCTTCATTACGTTTATCGTTGAGGGATTGCTGGCTGGGGCGTTCTGAAAAACTAATGGAGTAGTGTAAGGTTGAGTCGTCTGCGTATGAATGGATGGGAATTAAGGTACAGTTAAGGGGACCGACTGGTTAATTTAGGCTTAACCCTCCAACCCCGGCTAGGGTAGATCGTGACTGTACTCTGTGTCCGGGGGTTTTGAGGAATTTTGGTCCATGTTGATTCACCTGTTACTCCTGAAATACATGACACAAAGTTATAAAAAAAAAAAAAAATGTTGCACAAACCTTCATGTGTAGAATGCCGTTGAGTAGAGGTCTCTAGCCCAAGTGATTGCATAATGGCGAGCGCGGGAAGTGGAGTGATTTTTATGCGGGAAAATCTTCCCGCGTTCGGATGCGTCGCCTTGGCCCAGGCCCCGGCTTGGCTAACCTACTGCGCACTTAGCCACTCGTCGCGCCAGAGTTTTTACCTCCCGGAGGCGATTTTATTTATTGATAGTGATGTTATTATAGTTATTTGGAGTCCAATTATATAAAATATGTGTATTAGGCTATCATTGTCACTAATATTTCACATTTTCACTCGATACCGTAGTTTTTATGAGTAATTGAGGCTGGTTATTGTTATATTAGAGGCAGTGATTATTCGTTATCACAGGTGTTTATTATACTTTGGCCATCTAATATTAGTTCGTGTGTCACTTTCACTTTGGTAAATATGCTTGAGAGAGTCACTGTCACTGATAATGCTCATTTTCACTTGATATGGTACATTTTATTAGTAATTGAGGTAGGTTATTGTTATATTAGGCAGTGATTATTCGTTATCACAGGTGTTTATTATACTTTGGCCATCTAATATTACTTCGTGTGTCACTTTCACTTTGGTAAATATGCTTGAGAGAGTGTCACTGTCACTGATAATGCTCATTTTCACTTGATACGGTACATTTTATTAGTAATTGAGGTAGGTTATTGTTATATTAGGCAGTGATTATTCGTTATCACAGGTGTTTATTATACTTTGGCCATCTAATATTAGTTCGTGTGTCACTTTCACTTTGGTAAATATGCTTGAGAGAGTGTCACTGTCACTGATAATGCTCATTTTCACTTGATACGGTACATTTTATTAGTAATTGAGGTAGGTTATTGTTATATTAGGCACTGATTATTCGTTATCACAGGTGTTTATTATACTTTGGCCATCTAATATTATGTCATGTGTCACTTTCACTTAGTTATATGCTTTGTAAACGTTTTATATACAATTTATTGTGTCTTTTTTCACTTATTTATATATGTTTTCATAATACATGACTTTTTTATCACAATACATTGTTTTATTTCCACTTGTTGCCTATATACATACATATTGTCAGTCTTTGGTACTTTCACTATGATTATTAGTTAGTACTCCTGCTTGGTGTGGTATTCAGCAAAGCACGGTATAGCACATAGTGACAGCTGGCACTCCACACACTGCATGGTGGTCTTTTTCTGCTTCCTCGGCCTCACCTGGCTGTTCCAGCAGACATGGCACCGCCTTCTGCTAATGGTGACTCCATCTCGTTCCAGAGGCAGGTAACCGAGCTTGTGCACATTTAGATACTGTGCACACTGCATACGGTCCTGAACGGGGCGCCCAGGTTGTGCCACTGCCCTCTGTGGCGTAGCATACCTGTCCAGGAGCTCCACCAACACCTGTTTTTGGAACCTCCGCAGGCTACTGAACTTCCTGGGTGTGCGCGGATTCCGAAGCCTGTAGATATTGTAGGCATTCAGCATTGACATGTCCACCATGTGCAGAAAGAACTTTTTGTACCATCTGCACGAGGTACGCAGACAGTTGATGAAGCCTATCTGCATGTCGGACTTGTCCACCAGCCTCATATTTATGTTGTAGTCCATTACAGCATCGGGCTTGGTCACCCTGACTTGGGTGCGGCGATCCACCTTGCCAGTCTCAACCATTTCCCCCTTGTGGACGGTGCTCAGGAGGTTGACCTTCCGCTGGTCGTGCCAGTGAATAGCCAGAATGGGTCCCGACTTCTTCTTGAAGACATCGCCTTTCTTGGTTTTAGGAGGGAAAGTTGGCATGCCCTTCCTTTTCGCTCTAACTGTGCCTACAGTCCCCGTCTTGCGCTGATGGAGGTACTTTGAGAGAGTGGGGGACGTGTAGTAGTTGTCCGTGTAGAGGACGTGATTCTTCTGGAAGTACCGGTTCATCATGGCTTGAACCACTGCTCCGCCAAAGCCAATGAGGGGGTCTATTTCCACGTCCCCTTCCTTCCCGCTGTAGACCAGGAAGTCCAGGACATAACCAGTTTGGCAATCGCACAGCACAAAGAACTTTATACCAAAGTGATGTCTCTTTGAGGGGATGTACTGCCTGAAGCTCAGCTTTCCCCGGAACAGCACAAGAGACTCGTCAATACAGACGTTGCAGAAGGGCGTGAAGTATGACGTGAAACGTTCTCGCATCATCTCGTACAACGTCCTAATCTTCCACAGCTTGTCAGAGAGATGCATGTCGGTGTTGGTGACAAGATGGAGCGCTCCGAGGATGTCGAGGTACCGGTCCCGAGAGATGTATTTCCCGAAGGCAGGGGTGGATATCAGATCTTTGGTGATCCAATAGTCAGCCAACCTGTGCTTCTTTACATGAGGCATTAGCATGGTGATTGCCAGGAACACCATGAACTCGGGATGAGTCACTGGGGTCCACCGCTTCATGTGGCCCTTGGTCACCTTGCCAAAAAAGTTCACCTGGATTTGGTGGTGCTTGTTTGTCTCTTCTATGACAAACTCAGTAACCTCCTTATCAAAAAATGCCTCAAAAAGCTCATGTGGTGGAGCATTGGGGCCTGCGGGAAAACTTGGGGTAACTCCTGAACCCTCCTGTACCTCATCAAAAGGGGTTACATCAGGGTCATTCACTTCATCAGCAGCCACATCCTGCCAGTTGAAAATATAAAATGGGTCCTGCTGGCGACGCTGACGAGGAGCTGCAGCTGGGGCAGCACGCCCACGAACTTTGGCGGCGCGCACCCTAGGGCGGCCAGGAGCGCGACGGCGCCCAGGCCCAGCCCGGCGGCCAGGGCGGCCAGGAGCACGACGGCCCTGGGCAAAGCGTCTGGGTTGAGGGTCGTCGATGTCCATAAAGTCATCGTCGTTGTCGTCAGAGCCGTCATCTTGCCCTGACGGTGGACCCAGGTAATCATGGCCAGAGTCATCTGTGAGGTGCCCTTCATCTTCAGACCCCCCCTCATAATCTCGCGGGGAACGAATGATGCGTGGGCGGCGTGTAGGTCGGCGAGGTGGGGAAGGAGTGGCAGGTGAGGCTCTGTCATCTTCATGCAGAGGTTCGGGGCTCCTTGGCCTACGACGATTCGTAGACAGCACTGGTTCAGTGTCTGTAGGTGCAGGTATGGATGCGAGGTCAAAAACATCGTCAGGAACCTCTGTTGTAGGGTGGAGAGGTGGGGTGGACCCTGGGGAAACTTGCGGGGGCGTATGGCTGGGACCGGCAGGGGTGGAAGCCGCGGGAGCCTCGAACAAAGAGCGCCTACTTGTAGCTCCTTTTTTCACATATTTTCTCCCTTTTCCCTTTTCTGTAGTAGTATGTCTCCTCTCGGGGGAAATAGGGGGTAAATAGGCCGAAAGTGGGGGGTCCTCAACCCTAGGCAGTGCTGGTGGTGGTGGGGAAGAATGGCGGGCGCCTGGGGCAACTTGGGTGGCGTGGGTAGATAAGGAAGACAATGGCGGGTCAACCTCACCCTCACGCTCAGCCTCACTGGCACCCTCACGCACTGCTCCCTCACCAAGTTTTAGGGCCTCTTTCCTGGCTGCCGCGGCCGCCTTTTCAAGAACTTGCTTCTTATAAAAGCGTATCTTGAATGGGGATTTAGCTGGCGAAGGGCTAGGTGTCGTGTCACTCAACCTAAACTTGGCAGTCGACCTAGTGCTGTCCCATTCGCTCACTCTCACTACACTCTCATCACCTTGCACAACTATATCACGTTCAGTACTATCATCACTATCATCGTCATGCTCAAATCCAACAAATTGCGCGTCTCTTTGATGAATTTCATCTAGATCGTCTAAATTTTCACTATAGTGAGACTGATAAGACTCGGAGCTATCACTGCCCAAGTCATCAACACTATTTTGTCCTTCACCACGTTCATAACTCCTCAAAGCTATTTCAATACCTCCGGGAGTCAACGCATCTTGTACGTGCCTTTGCGTTAGGGCGCGACGAACATGGGCAGGCGTCGAAGGGAGCATGGAATCGGACACAGGGGAATCACTTTTTGGGCTAGTATCCATGATGGCGGCAGGGTAGAGACTGTTTTGGTGGCGTACATGGTGTCTGGTGGCGTCGCCTAGCGACCACGGAACGAAATGTTTACGCGCGCCATTCGAAAGCACATACGCAAGCAATGGTACAATGTTGTACCACCCGGGTTCCTCGGGTCAAAACATAATGGTACACACGTGTACCACCCGGGGTTGAAGGGTTAAAAAACTCGAAATCCTGAAAATACCAATAGGTGTTTACTCAACAAATGTCAACATCCCTTCATAAGCCAGTGAAATGTTATTAGTGAAAACCCATTGGAAATAGTTTTTTTTTTATGTTTTCCAAACTTTTCCTGTAATTCTAAAAACGTTATATAGCGAACTTTGAAATTAACATGCTCAGTAACTACTGGTCGTACGAGGAGCATACCTATATAAATCGAAAGAGCGTAAGCTACTCTACAACCTCCCATACGCTTTATCTTCTACTTTGCCATGTTCCTGCATAAAATATTGTAAATCTAAAAAACAAAAGTAAAAATGTTCACCTAATTAGGCTACCTTAGACTTTCACCTGTTTTTCTCAGAACCTATATTGCCGCACTATCGGATGTTATTCTACAGTTATTATTGGACCTATAGGAATGGTGTATATACCATTGGAAAGGTAATTAAAAACACTAAAAGGCCTATAAAGCCAATTTACTCTAGTATTTTTTTTTTTCACAATATGTCGTCAAAGTTGTAATTTTCTATAAATATATTCGCCTGAATCCGTCATCATCTAAATCGAACAAATACACAAAATATATAAAATGTGTTTTATAGAAACTACAGATACACCTTTTGTGAGTTGTTTGATCACATAAAACATGTGCTATGGGGATTTCTGTAGGAGTTTATCATTTTCTGCAGTGCTATGATTGTCAACGTTTTTTTTTACCTAAATTGCAAGAAAAAAAGCAATTTTTTTTTTTTTTTTTTTTTTTTATATCTAGTTTTATGGTCATATACACCTGTGCCAAATTTCATTTAAATTGAAAGTAAGACCTGGAAGTTTGTAATTAACCGGTCGGTCCCCTTAACCCGTGGAGCCCCGGCTAGTTTTGTATTGTTTGTTCACCAGAACCCGGCCGGTTTTCAAAAAATTGTTTTATTCCAGAAACAATAGCGAATGGGTTAGGAATGAAGGAAAAACCATGAAAAACCGCTCAAAAAGCTTAAAGAATGGTCCTACAGAGCCCCCGAAAATGTATTTTACAAGAGTAAAAAATTGAAGGCAATAACCCTCAAAAAATAGGTTATTGCGCGCTCACGCGCACGCACGTGGACTTTGAGAGTTTTCAACCATCGGCACGGTTGCGTGGGATACGTACACAGTTCCCATACAAATCTGAGCTCTCTCGAGTGGCTACACCTGAGGTTACGGTCGGAGCAATTAGGGTGACTCGTCAGACGCGTCGCTGGGGCTGTGCGTTACATACATCGCCGACGCGTCAGACGCGTCGCTGGGGCTGTACGGGTTAAGGAAATCATTTATAAAAATTAGAAAGAGAATAGGAGATAGGACAGAGCCCTGAGGAACACCGGAGTTTATAGGGTGAGGAAGTGAACAATGGCCGTCCACAACCACGGCTATGGAACGGCCGGAAAGGAAATTAGAGATAAAGGCACAGATGGAGGGATAGAAACCGAAGGAGGGTAGTTTAGAAATTAAAGATTTATGCTAGACTCTATCGAGGGCTTTCGATATGTCTAGTGCAATAGAAAAAGTCTCACCGAAGTCCCGAAAGGAGAATGACCAAGAGTTAGTAAGATATGAAAGAAGATCACCAGTAGAGCGACCCTTAAGGAAGCCATACTGGCGATCTGAGAGCAGGTTATGAGAAGAGAAATGCTTAAGAAATTTGGAAGCAAGAATAGTTTCAAAAACTTTAGAAAGACAAGAGATGAGAGCAATTGGACGATAGTTGGAGGGTTGAGAGCGGTCACCCTTCTTTGGGACAGGTTGAATGTGAGCAAACTTCCAGCATGAAGGGAAGACGTTAGAGGATAGACAGAGACGAACGAGTTTGCCTAGGCAGGGAGTCAGCACGGAAGCACAGTTTTTGAGAACAATAGGAGGAACACCGTCCGGACCGTACGCCTTATTAGTGTTAAGCCCAGAGAGGGTAGAAAGTACATCTTTAGAAGAGATTAGGATATTAGGCATAAGTAAGAGAGAGGAGGGCGGAGAGGGAGGAATAGCATCGGAATCATCCAAGGTGGAGTTTCTAGCAAAAGTTTGAGCGAAGAGTTTAGCTTTGTCAGAGGAAGAAGTGATGGTTGTGCCATCAGAGTGGGAAAGGGGAGGGAAAGACGAGGAAGAGAAATTGTTGGAGAGGTTTTTAGCTAGATGCCAGAAAGCTTGGGAAGAGCTAGAGTTGGATAGTTCAGTGTATTTATTATTGATGAAAGAGTGTTTGGCAAGTCGAAGAACAGATTTGGCTTGATTCCGGGCAGAAACATATGAAGAATGAGAGTCTTGAGTTTTAAGGCGTCGGTACCGTTTGAATAATTATGAAGAGAAAGTTGAGGGGCAAAGGAAAAATATGACGCTTTGGCTTCCAATCTTGGTAGATTGGGAGATCAATCCATGGAAGAGACGCCGTCACTTGAGATCTAGAAAATATCTAAGTAAAAGGAACATTCAGAGTAAGCTATGGGTATGGCAGAGATCGCTCAGTTCTCACTCTGATAGACCAGCCCATCACCATAGTGCTTAAGAGTGTATTGCAGTGCCTTTATTATATGTCCCATGTCATTTGTGCTCATTCCCAACTTGCTATGAGGGTTATAGCCACCGAAACAGAGCTGGACAAGAGCTAGGAGCAGCATACCCTCCCTCTCTGACGGCTCCAGCCACACTGAACTCTGCGGCTAAGCTACAACCCCTCACACCCTCCAGCTGTACTTACACTAGTTGTATTTGCGGGAGTGAGCATGCTCGTTAATTCCCGCCTCCTAAGATATGTTTGTCATACCGTGCTTTGAAACTATGCACTGATGGTGCAGACACTACTTCGGCTGGCAATTTGTTCCACCCACCAATCGAGTTGGTAGGAAATCTTTTACTTTTCAGATCAGATTTACTATTAGGCACTTTCAGTTTGTAGCTGTGACCTCTTGTTCTCTCACCTCCATCCCTCTCTATGAAGTTTTCTTGGTCGATTTTGTCAATACCTCTAACACATTTGTATATCTGAATTTGCTGTCCTCGTTTCCTTCTCTGTTCCAGTGTAGGTAGATTCAATCTCTCGAGCCTCTCTTGGTACTCCAAATTTTCCAAACCTGGGATCATCCTCGTAGCTGCTCTCTGTACCCTCTCAATTTTGTGGATATGTTTCTTCATGTGAGGGGACCACACTACAGATGCATATTCCATCCTGGGTCTTATTATTGCCGTTATTATTTGTTTCATGGTGTTTTCATTAAGATAATTGAAAGACATCCTGATATTTGCCAATAGTGCTAGTGATTCTCTCACTATCTTATTTACGTGGCTTTCTGGAGACATATTATCCTTAAATTCTATCCCCAAGTCTTTCTGCTTTGGGAATCACTTCATTTCCTAGTTTATAATCTTTTCTAGGTCTGTACTTGCTTTTACCCATTTCTAGAGTCTTACATTTCCCTGCATTGAACTCCATATTCCATTTGATGCTCCATTCATGGATCTTCTTTTGCAAATCTGCTTGGAGTTCAAGGCAATCCTCCTGGGTTCTGATCGTTTTAAGCAGCTTAGCATCGTCCGCAAACATGCTCATGTAGCTTGTTAGTCCCTCAGGTAAGTCATTTACAAATATTAGAAACATGATTGAGGCTAGAACAGATCCTTGTGGTACTCCACTCGTAATTTGAGTCCAGTTTGACGATTTCCCCCTTACTGTTGTTCTCATCTGTCTTCCGCTAAGGTAGCTCTCCATCCATTTCAGCAGTTTGTCTCCTACTTTTCCCTCATGTTTTAATTTCCACAGCAATCTCTTGTGTGGAACTTTGTCAAATGCCTTTTTAAAGTCTAGGTAGGCACAGTCTACCCATCCTTCCCTCTGGTCCACTGTGTTTATTACTCTAGAGTAAAAACTCAACAAGTTGCTTACACATGATCTGCCTCCTCTGAATCAAAATTGTCGGTCAGTAATTAATCTTTTGGATTCCAGGTAGTTCACCCATTTGTCCCTTATTAAATCCTTCCAGAATCTTCATGAGGATGCTCAATAGTGATACAGGTCTATAGTTCAGTGGTTTATCTCTGCTTCCTCCCTTAAATATAGGAATAATGTTTGCTCTTTTCCATTCTGTAGGTACTATCCCTGTGTCCAATGATTTGGTCATTATATCATATAATGGTATACTCAGTTCCTTGGCATTTTCTTTAATAATCCAGCCTGATACTCCGTCCGGTCCGGCGGCTTTGTTTGGATCCACCTTACTCATTATGTCTATGAGCTCTGCTCTGTTAAATGTGACTTCCGGCATTTCCTCTGTACCTATCTCATTGGTTTCTGGTGCAATGAATTCTCCTTCTTTTGTAAATACTGATGCAAAATTTCGATTTAGTTCTTCCGCAATTTCTGTATCCTCTTCTATGATTCTGTTTCCACTTTTAATCTTTACGATTGTGGCTTTTATCTTCCTTTTGCCGTTTACAAACTTTACAAACTTGAAAAACATTTTGGATTCTTTTCATAGTTCTTCACTATCCCTTTCTCATGGTTTGCCTCTGACCTCCTCCTCATTTCTGTGTATTTGTTTCTCTCCTCTATACTTTTGCCTGTTATCTTCCAAATCCCAGTTTCTCATCTTTTTCCAGGCTTTGTTTTTTTGCTTCCTGTCCCTGCCTACATTCGCGGTTAAACCATTCTTTGCGATTTCCTTTTTTTCTGTTATTAATGTACTTTGGGACAAAAGTTTTTATACCAGTATCATAGATCTCCATGAATGCCTTGAGTTTTTTGTCTACCTCACTTTCAGATAACACCTGATCCCAATTTTGTGACTTGAAAAAATCCTGTAGTCCTGCGAAATCGGTTCTGGAATACATCCAGTGATTTTCCTTGTGCTTTTCCCTTTCCTTGGGTAGATTATGCTTCAATAGTAGGTCTATGTCGAGAACTGCATGGTCGCTTTTTCCTAGTGGGCATAGGTACTGAATACTTTGAACCTCCTCCTCCCTTCTTGTGAAGAGAAGGTCCAATCTAGCTGGTTGATCACTTCCCCTTACTCTTGTTGACTCTTTTACATGTTGGTATGTAGAATTTTCCATGGCCATACTTAAAAATTCATAGCCCCAACTTTCCTCTCCTGTTCCGGGTTCAAGTTCTTCCCAATTCACTTCCTTGCAGTTAAAGTCCCCACACATGACTATTTCATCCTTTGAAGCTAAGATATTTTCTAGCACACTAATTGTTTCCTTATGCATTAGGCTATGCTCCTCCTTACTCCATGTCTTCGTCTTGGGAGGTACATATGCTACTATCACCACTATTTTTTCGTTTCCACCAATATCTAGTGCTAAAACTTCTGCTGTTGAAGTTTCTAGTTTTATCTCAGACACAATCAAATCTTTCCTAGTAAGGATGCACACTCCACCTCCATGTCAAAATGTTCTGTCCCTCTTCCAAATCCTGTATTCAGACCATCCTAGCAGATTTATATCAAGTTCCTCTCTTAGTTTTGTCTCAGTGAGACATACTATTTCTGGTTTCTTAGTATTGAGTAAGTCTGTTAGTTCTAATTTCTTAGAGATTAGCCCATCGACATTGCTATATAGAATCCTTATACTTTCTAGTCCCCCATTACCTGCTCCAAGTGCCATATCTGCGGCGGTCTGTTCCCTACCCTCTTTTTCTTTTAGTTTCTCTTTACCGGAAGTTTCATAATCTTCCCCTTTCTTACTCCGTAAAAAAACTTATTCTTTTCTTGTTCTGTCCTCTTGCTATTTTCCTCTTTGGCGGTTTTCCTTAGTTCAGCCTCCTTCTTTCTCTCTTCTTCTGGTATGTCCCGCCTGATGTAGATTTTGTCCTTACCCTCTAACCCTTTTAGCCTAGCTGCTACTGCCATGATTTCATCACATGTCCTTCTTGACTTAAATTCGATTTTTACCAGTCTATTGTATTCCTTTGTATATTTTCCCAGCCTAAACATGTCTGATATTTCCTCCTTCCAGGTGTCCTCCTCATCCTTAATAGATTCCAGAATCTTGTTGATGCGACCTTCATCCTTCTCTCTTCTTTTTGTCCAGTCTAGTTCCTCCTTTTCTTCCACCCCTGATATTATGAGGCAGTTAGCCCTACGACTTTCTTCCTGGATGGCCTGAGAGTTTTCGTGGATGCCTTGCTTAACCATACTTTTTACCTGGTCCTTTATCCTAACATCTTGCTGTTTCTGTTCATCCATTATCTTCCTGAATTCGTCACTGTTTGCCGTCCTTACACTGTCTAAATCTTTTACCACTTGGTCTCTAGTCATGCCCCAAGCATTTTTACCTTCAGAGATACTGGTGTCTAGCCTAGTCATTATCACTGCCTTTTCTCTCTCCACTAACTCCAGCCTGTTCTTCAACTCACCATTCTCTGTAACAATTTCCTTCTTAACTGTTTCCAAGCCGGTCACTCGGTCCTCCAAGTTCTTGATTTTGTTTAATAGCATGTAGCAAAATTTATTAGTGGCCATCTAAATCACCATTCTCTGTAACAATTTCCTTCTTAACCCGCTCCAAGCCGTCACTCGGTCCTCCCAAGTTCTTGATTTTGTTTAATAGCATGTAGCATCAATGATCTCCATCATTGACAATTATGCCTATTACATAAGGCCTCCTCTTCAAACGCTCATTTACCGTAGTTTGAATCTACCGCGCAGAGCATAACAAAATTTGAGGAGCCTTCATCATGAGCGCACGCAACCTCACTCGGTTCTGTCATTATGAAATTGGGTTCTCACTACGAAAAAACTTTGTAACAAATAATAAATAGAAAATAAGAAATGGAAGTGAAGAAGTCCTTGCATGACAGTGGTAATCCCGACACTGACTTACGGAAGCGAAGCATGGACGGTTTGAGAGACACAGACCAAGAGTGAGAGCAGTGGAAATGAATTACTTAAGGAGTGCGTGCGGAGTTACATGGAGGGATAGACAGACTAATGAGGAAGTAAGAAGGAGGTGTGGTGTGGAGGTAGATGTGCTGGAAAGTGTGAAAAGGAACAACTTGAGATGGTTCGGCCATATGGAACGTATGGAAAGCGAGAGAATGACTAATGACGAGAGCGAGGTGGAGGGACAGAGAGGGAGAGGTAGACCGAATATGAGGTGGAAGGATGGAGTGAGGAACTACATGAACGAAGGCGGTGCTGGTTGGGGGGAGGGGCGTCGACTGACTGGGGACAGAGGTGCATGGGGGCGGTTCGTTCGTGGCCACCCCTTCGGGGATCACGGCGTCAGGCAATAGATAGATAGATAAAATAAGAATAACTATTCATAAGCTTTCCATATACTCGTGGATGTACTTGTGTGGATATTTGACCAGACGCTGACTTCAAGCGTCATACTTCCTTCTTCTCTGCTCTGCGCTCAACCTGCCCTGACGTGTCTCCCCACGCTCCGCTGATTCCGCATTTGCTGCGTCCCTCGTGAGTTTTTTCTCATTTGTTTACTCTGGGATGTATCGAGTAAGGTTAGGATATGCGTAGCAGGAGTGTCATGGGCGGGTTTCCCGCAGTTCAGTGTATTTGGGTCGTGTGTTTGGGACACCTATTTCGGGTGTACCCTCGTGGTCCCGTGGTGGACGCGTGTTACGTGTTTCGCGGCTAGCTAGCCTAGTTATTTAGTTGGCTTTAACTACGCGTTATCAGGCTTCTTTTTATCTTTCTGATGAAGTTGCCTTATTTGTTTGTTTACTGACGTTCCTAGCGTATTTTTCTTCACTTAGTGAAGTTTTTTCTAGGTCCCGAGTCGGTGCATCCCTCTCCCGGGATTTTTTCTACGATGTTGTGATGGCGGCTGTTCCTGTTGTGATATGATACAGTGCTTTTTGTTTATATTACGACGTGATTAAGTGATATTTCCGTCTGCTTAGGCCTAGCCAGCCACTCGTAGCTTTTTACATGTACAAGTGTTATTGATTTATTGTATAAATATGTACAGTACTACTGTGTCATGTGTGTCCTGGATTAGTTGTGTTTTGGCTTAATCCAGGGACTATTTGTGTATATCAGATTGCGTCTGGTTAGTGTGGGTTGCCTTTTCCGGCGAGTTTTCTCGATTGCGCCGAGAAAATCCGGCTGGTTGCCGAGTTTTAATCACGCGTGGTTAAAATAGGCTAGTTCCCCCGGCGAGTGGTGGCTTGAGGGCTCTCCAGGAACTGCGTCTCTGTAGTGGAGCCTGTGTTCAGGCTAACTGTGTGTTTCCCGGTGGATGGCTATACCCGTTTAACTAGGTGTTCATGCGGACACCTGTTGAGTATAGTTTTTTCCCGGTTTTTGCAAAGCCATTTGAAAAACTAGGCTGTTTTGTTTGATTGGTCTTTCCACCCCGGCAATCTTTTGCAAAGAAGTGGGGATAGGAACAATTGGGGTTAACATTAAATTAATTTCACACCCGGCAGTTGAACCTTGGGAGGGTGGGATTAACGGATTTGCAATTCGGTATGGTTGGCCAGACAATTGAGGGATACAATTGGGTATCGAGGCCTTCAAAATACGGCGATCTATGAAGGCTTCGAGAGAAGTCAGATCTAAAGATTAAGATAGGCTTACCCTTTTAACTGCGATATAATAAGGAGGCCGGCGTCTTAATAAGGGTTTCCGGTGAACAAAAAACCACTGGAAGACTGCGTCATTTATAAAGATATGCTCGTCTTTATATCATGTCAGAGGATATTTTTAAATCTTTTGGACAAGTAAAGATATTCTAAAATCTTTACATATGAACCTACAGGGTAACAAGAGGTAATGGTGGTGTATTACGTCTCATTGCCCGGCGGTTCATTAACACTTGTGTTAGAACATTTTGGGGTAACCTTATGAGCATTAATTCCTGGAAATTTTCTTTTTTCCAGGGCGGAGTTCCGGCGGGTCTACAGAGGACCAGGGGAAGCCCGGGGGGGGTTAGCTTTTCTCCAGTCTCTGTCATGGCTACACTAGACCCTGTTTTTGCTCTGTGCTTAACACCCTCCAGTTCAGGGATCCCTATTTTTGCGCATACACTGTGCATCAGATGCGTCAAATGCTTGGACCGGTCAAGGGGTTTGTGGGTTACTAAGAATTGTGCTTTTTGTAGTCAGTTAAGTATCAAAGTCTTACAGCACGATAATCAGGCCGCGGCGGTTGCATTGCGCGAGGTCAGACAACTCCTAACTACTTATGCTACATCAGTGGCTCATAAAGCTCTTCAGTGCAATAACGTAGTTCTGTGGGAACGATTGATTGTTAAGCATCCCCCTCTTAAACGTACCCCTTCTAAAAGTAGAGTAAATGTGCGTAAGTCAGCAGAGACTGGGCAGGGTAAGGTGCTTATTCCCTCCCCCGGCACATCTAAGAGATCTCGAGCGCCGACACCCCCGGCGACAGCTTCCAAGTCAAGGTCGAGGTCCAAGTCAAGGTCTCCCCTCCGACAGCAGACACATAGTCACTCTACTTCACCTTCGAGGAAGAAGAGCAAGGAGGAGAAGGCCAATGACAGTCCTAGTGTGAAATCAAAGTCAAGGCGAAGTCACAAGTCTTCAAAAAAGGATACTCATGTACGAAAGGCCTCCCGGCGTTCGCCGGAGCCTCGTATCTCGCTTTCTGCCTCTACTCCCGACATGTCTCATGTCCAATCTGACAGGTCGGGGTGGAGTCAGAGACTGTGGTGGGGGATATACCAGCGGACAGGTTACCTTTACCTTTGGATACCTTTGGATATGTTCGCCGCTCTTCTAGCGGCACCAAGGAGCGCGAAGCCCCTCGTTATGGGTGGTGATTTGGTGCAGTAGACTGTTTGAAGCGACAGCTCGCTCCCTTGTGAGGATGGGCTCGTCTGGCACTTTTGCAGTTCGACATCTAGGGCTCTCTTGAAGTTGTCTAACGAGATGTCCCTCATGTCTCTTACTCGCCGTGGGAGTTTGTTGAAGAGACGTGGGCCTCTGTGTGATAACCAGCCCTCTCGCAGAGAGCCCATAGCACCCCTGTTATTCATCCGGGGGATTTCGCATTCCCAGCCTCTCCTATCACTGAATTTCATGACTATCGGAGTATGTAGGTTTGGTACTAAACCCTCTGCGATTTTCCACATGTATATTATTAGGTAACGTTCTCTTCTACGTTCCAGTGAGTACAGATTCAGTGCTCTTAAACGCTCCCAATAGTGTAGATGTTTTATCAAACTTATATGCGAAGTGAAATTTCTTTGTACACTCTCTACGTCATTTATTTCACCTGCTTTGTATGGGGATGTTAATACGCTACAGTATTCAAGCCACGGTAGCACTAGAGATTTGAAGAGCGTTATCATAGGCAATTCACCGCGTGTTTTAAAAGTACGCAGAATCCAACCCGTTAGACGTTTCGCAGCCGCCACTTTGACCTGGTTATGTACTTTGAAACCCATATTTTCAGACATTAATACCCCAAGGTCTTTCACACTGTCTTTCCGTTCTATTATGTGGTTAGATTCTGTTAAGTAATTTGTAATTTCTTTAACACCATTATTATCTCCGTACCGTATTAATTGGAATTTTTCCTCATTGAATTGCATGTTGTTTTCCCTGGTCCACTGGAACACTACATTCATGTCTTCCTGCAGTCGGCCCGTGTCCTCTTGTGTGTTTACTATCTTGCTTAATTTTGTGTCATCAGCAAAAGACGACACCGTACTGTGTCTGGTGTTGGTATCTATGTCGCAAATTAGTATGAGGAACAGAAGGGGCGCTAGCACTGTTCCTTGGGGCACTGAGCATTTGACATCCGAAGGCTCAGAAGTGACTTGGTTTACTGCTACCGATTGTTTTCGGTTTACGAGGAAATTGTATATCCACCGTCCGATTTTCCCAGTTATACCTTTTGCTTTCAGTTTGTGGGCTATTATACCATGGTCACATTTATCAAATGCCTTAGCAAAATCGGTGTAAATGACATCCACATTTTTCTTTTCTTCTAGCGCTTTAAGAATTTTGTCATAGTGTTCCAAAAGTTGTGAGAGACATGATCTTCCCGCTCTGAACCCATGTTGACCGGTGTTGTGTAGTTCATTTGTCTCCATGAATGTTGAAATTTTGCTTCGCAGGACTCGCTCGAAAACTTTAATGATGTGAGAGGTTAGAGCTACCGGGCGGTATTTTTTTGGTAGTGCTTTACTCCCTCCTTTATGCAGTGGGGCAATTATTGCGTTTTTCAAGCTATCTGGTATGTGACCAGTGTCTAGACTCCTTCTCCACATTATAGCCAGGGGTTTTGAGAGGTTTTCCTTACATTTTTTCATTAGGATCGAATTCCATGAGTCCGGGCCTGGTGCCGAGTGGGATGGCATGTTGGAAATGGCCTCTTCTATGTCTTTTGGACCGAAATCAATATCCAGCATCTGAGGGGTTTCCGTGGGGGAGGTTTCCATGAAAAATATATTTTGGTCTCTGATGACTTTTGTTTCATCAGGCTCACTGAATGCCATTTCATACTGCCTGCTTAAGAGTTCGCTCATTTCCTTTTTGTCCCCTGTGAAAGAGCCGTCCCCTTTGCTCAGTGGGCCGATGTTTGATGTTGTTTTAGCCTTTTGTTTGGCGTATGAAAAGAAGTATTTGGAATTTTCCTTTATACCTGCAATAGTTTTCCTCTCCTCTTCCATATGTTGTAGTTCATATGATATTCTTAGCCTTTGTTCAATTTCCACAATTTCTCTATCTATTTCGACCTTTTGCCTATCCTGTAGATTTTGATGTATGCGTCTTTGTGTGAGTAATTTTCGTCTTCTGTACAGCCTCCTCCTTTCCCGATCTTGTTTGCTTCTTCGTTTTGTTTGTCTTGCAGGTATATGGTGGCTACAGATTTGGGTCATGGTTTCTGTTATTAAGACTAGACATTCTGCTGGTGTCAGGTTATCCATTAAATCTTCCCAGTCTATTTCCTCCATTTCTTGATTTACCTCTTCCCACCTAATGTTTTTGTTATTGAAGTTAAATTTACTGAAGGGGCCGGTTTTTGTTCTCGATTCTGAGGTTGTCTGTACACTTTCTAAGGTTGTTTTGATCTCAATTAATTTATGATCTGAGTATGTTGTGTCCGATATGTTAATGCTGTGTACTAGAGAGTCGTTGTTAGTGAAGACCAGGTCTAAGATATTGATTTCCCGTGTGGGTTCAGCAATATGTTGGGTAAGACTAAAAAATCACAAAGTTCAAAAAGCTCTCTCGTATTAGTATTTGCTTCTCCGGTGTTATTTGCCACTAACTGGTTTTCTAGTTGTCTCCATTTAATGTTTGGTAGGTTAAAGTCTCCTAGCCATATAATATTTGGTGTTGGGTTCCCCAGGGTTTCCACTTCTGATTTTATTTTGTTGAGCTGGGTTTTGAATTCTTCTCGGGATGAGTCTGGAGGCCTGTATGTAACAATAACTGCTAAATTTAGGGATTCTATTTTAACTCCAAGTATTTCCACCACTTCATTACTGTTATTTAGGAATTCAGTACATATCAGTGAGTCATGTATGTACAAGGCTACACCTCCATGTGATCTATGCGTTCTGTCCGCCCTATGTAGGTTGTAACCAGGAATCCATACCTCACTATCTTCCTGATCTTTAATGTGAGTTTCTGTGAGAGCCGCAAATATAGCGTTTCCTTCTTCTAGCAGGCCCCTAATAAATGGTACTTTGTTCGTGGTTCTATTTTTTAGGCCTTGGATATTTGCAAACAAGATTGGGGAGGGATTGTTTGGAGTACTATGTGTACCTAATAGTCTTCGGGATGTATTGGCCACTCTTGGGAGGCCAGGAGGTGCTCGAGGTGTTCTATGTGCTCTTCCATCTCCCTCAGTCTCTTCATCTTCATCTGCCCTTTCCCTCCTTGCCTTTTTCCTCTGTCTCGTCCTCGCATAGCTAAGAGTTTTTTGGGCTACCATTCGTGTTAGGTCTAGCATATCTCCAAGTCCCTTTAATATGAAAAGCTGGGCATTTCATATTGTAGCAGGTCTTGTTCTCAAGTGATGTCTTGCAAAGGGATGGGTGGTGGTATTTGCAGGTTTCACCAAATCTACATTTTCCATGACTGGTTATGTTGTTGCAAATTTTGGGATGAGCAAATCTACATGAATTCCCATTATATTCGCCCTTTTGACCAAAGTAGCACCTTCTTTCCAGATAATATCTGCACACTGGTGTAGACAACCCCAGTAGGTGTGGCTGGGGCTGCAAGGGGTTATGTGGTGAGCTAAGTGTGGTTGTGGGTGATAGTGGGCTTGGTGTATGGGTTGGTGAGGCCTGCAGGGGGGTGGAGTTACGGGTCGGTTGTAGGTGGGCAGGTGGCAGTGGTGAGGGGGGAGACGATGTGGAAGGGGAGCCTGATATGGGGGCTTGTTGCATCCTACGTTCATCCTGCAAATGTATTTGATCAACAGCAGTAGGGTGGTCAATGGCCATAGATGGGATTAATGTGGGTGTTTTCTGGGTCTGGGGAGGTGTGGGGAGATGTGCGGCAGGGTTTGTGGATATGTAGGGTGCGAAAGGTTGTTGTTCGGCAGGCGATGTGTGTTGATGTGCAGGAGGCAATGTGGGCATTATCATGGGAAGGTGTGCGTGTGTGGGTTGTGATATTTGTATGGGCCCTGAGGCCCCAATAGTTCCCCATTTTCTGTGAAAGGTAGCTATGTCTTGGCTATATTTCAGTCTATCTTGTACTTCTGTATTTTCTACAGTCTGTATGACTTGCCATGTGATATCGAAACAACTATCGCAGAAATGGAGGTTCTTCCCTCTTGTATTGTACGCCTCATTTATTGGTGTCAATCCTATGCAAATCCAGTGGTATGGTTGCTTGCATATCCGACATGCGGTGCTTTTATGCATGTGTATATTCATCTTACAACTCGTACAGTTGTCTCTGGTAAACTTTTTTGTTTTAGTTTTTGTTTTTCCACCCGCCCTTACATGGGGGAGAGAGAGAGAGAGAGGGGGGGGGGGGGGGGCTTGGAGGACAAGGAGGTGTTTGTTACGCAGTTTGTGTGTGGGGGGGGGGGGTGCCACTCGTTTACCCTCGTTATGTTTAAACTTTAACCCTTAAAAAGCGGCTCACCACATAAGTCGTTTTTAATAAAGCTGGACTATGTGGCGGCGCTCGACATAGGTCGAGTGGCAATTTCAGCACGTAATGTTGCTGAGAGAGAGAGACAAGTGGTGGCAGGAGACTAGCGAGCGTATGACTGCTCCAGACCACCGCGGCGAACCTACTGACACGAATCTCAGCTCCCTCCTCCCTCTCTCACTCGCTACATACTGAATTATATGGGGAAAGTACCGAATTACATGCTTTTTGCACTCGCGTTGCACGGTTATTGCAAGAAAACTATCCATCATACAAGGATCGTTATGGTGTTATTCGAAAGCTCTGTTTATGCCCTTTCAGGGATAGATACTTGTTTTACGTTCTGGGTCTTATTTAGGCATGAAAATGATCACGTAAACAGCCCTATTTTGGCTAAAAACACCCCGCTGGGCGGTACATATAAATAAACCGCATAGGCCGCTAAAGAAGGGTTAAGTAACTTTAAGTAACACTTTCAATAATTATCTTATGAAACATAATTCTCACTGCCCTAACCACTTTTCCCGTTTTTGGTCGACTGTTTAGCGGAATATACGGCACTCTAGGAAAATAACGAACTTTCCAGGCTACCTATATATAGTATCTATTTTAATTTTCATATTTTACCTATCAACTTGATTCAACACTGCTCAGGTTCGAATTTTCACCACATTTGGTTGCTTGGGAGATCTTTCTCTCCAATAACGTCACTACTAACCTGCGATATGGTCGAGAAATAATCTGCACTGATTTAATTTGTTTATTTATATATTGTTTTTCTCTGTTTGCTATTATTTACGATTTTTGTTTTGTCGGTACCCTTTCCTGTCGAGGTTAAGTTTCGCTTTTGGTAAAATCGTATAGGGGGAGGGGAGGGGACGTGTCCAGGAGAGCGAGGGGATATATGTGTTTATGGTCTTTGCGGTCACCGAGGGTATTTTGTTTACAGCATACGTCCTGTTCCCAAGCTAAAAGTTAAAAGTTCCCCTGACTTTAATTCTCTGTATTATACTTTCCTAGTTTATTTACGTGATATACGATGTTCACTATCACTTTTAACTTAGGCTTCCTATTTTCCCATAGCCCTGTTTGATTTCATAGGACTATATAGCTAACACTTTGCTTTGGGACGTAACGGTTTTTTCTTTCCCTTCTTCTTTCCACCTGCCTTATGGGCCTGCCCTAGGCCTGTCTTAGACCAGCGCCGTGGCACTGCTGTAGGAGTTAACAGATTTTTTCTCCAAAACGCGTATATCTCTCCAGATATTTTATCAATCGGTTCGATTTTGCACTTCACAGGACCGCGACACTACGTTTGTTTTTGTGTGTGATTTTTTAAAAGTTTAATCACCAGTATCCCGCGGGATAGTCGAAAAATCCCGGACCGCGACGGACGTGACCCTCCTCTCTGACTGACTCTGACTATACTCACTTTGGTTGTCACCAAATATTATTCCCAGTTCACATGTACCAGCTTTAGATTTAGAGAGTTCTACCAGAAGTTATAACCCTCTAGAGGGCTCGAGTGAGGGCTCAGTAATTGGTGTGGTACCTAGCTCACAAGTGAGTTCCGGCCAAGACCGGGGAGTTTGGAGGTACTCCCAGCCATGGAGTGACGGCTCACATCCTTTTCATGCAACACAGGTAGTGGCAGATGTCCACCGGGACGCTGAGATCCCATCGTCCATCCCGGACTTAACATGGCAGCATGAGGGGGTCCCGGCTTCGGCGGAATCCTCTCATGAGAGGCCGGAGGAAAGGGATGAGGATTCTATAATTTCTGAGATGGAGGTTCAAGAGTCAGGTTCATTGATAGACGACTCTCAATGTAGGAATGATTCGCCACATAGTTCATCCTCTGCTAAATTTGTCACAGCTGATGAAATTAATGGGTTACTAGCGAATGCACTAACTAAGTTTTTTGGCCAGCAGCCGGAGACTCCTACAGTTGGTTTGGGAGCTTCCACGACAGCATCGAATGTCCGACCTCTGGCTACTTCCATTGCTTTGACACAAATTCCGCACCCTCCCCCTGTATCACCTACTATTGTTACTAGGCCAACTTCGGCGGCACTGACTACTTCCAATGTGAGAGTAGTAGCAGATGTAAATCCTCCCCCAGACAAGGCACCGATCAGAAAGGGAGCTATGCCCCTCTTATATGGGCCGGATGAGTCATGGGTAACAATGTTCCCAGCAAAGCCAGAGGTAGCACAGTCCACTATGTCGGGGGAGCTTCCGGTACCACGTGAGTGGGTGATCCAAGGGAATAAATCTAGGAAGTTCCGTGCTTTAGATATTCTAGGGAATGTACTTGATGTTAATATTAAGGCCATTCCTAACTATTATCACCATGATTATTTTGTGTATACCTCTACACCTGCCCTAGCCCCTGCGTCAGCTTCAAAACTGTTTTCGGACTGGACCAAGCATGACGGTTTCAATGATATAAAAGCACTGTCAGCTCTAAGACCAGAGTTAGGTTTAAAGACGTTCACAGACACAGCCGCAAATCCAGTTTTGAAGGTGGAGCAGTTGGGTCCGGGACCTTGGGTGGAATGGGAAGTGGAGGCTCAGAACTTTGCAACAACTTTTACCTCTAAATCTTCGCACCAAATTCCACAAGAAGCCATTCTTGGTTCTCTCTGCCGGTATTCTCTGCCGGCGGAGTTCCCTCTGCTTTATTTGCATTTTTAGCTGCCCCTAAAATTAATCTATGCGAGCTTAAAGATCCCTTTTCTACACCCTCCACAGCTCACCTAGGCCGGGAGTTTATGCTACATGGGAAGGCATATAGACTGTTTTCCAGAGCTGGGCACCACAAACAAAAAGTCAAGTCAGCAAACACAAATCAGCAAACCCAGAACATAACTTCAGCAAACACAAATGTGCAAACCTTGTGAAATTTCTAGTCCTCAAATGCAAATATGCAAACGCAAACCGTTTTTTATTTATTTTAAATTTAAACTACAGAATCAAGGGTAAATCAATAAATTCAATCTCTAATGTCAATAAATATATATATTTACTTAAATATAATGTTGCCCAACTTCCATGGACCTGAAGGATATACATACAGGCTTTTAAAGCTTGGAAATTGCTGTAAATTGCCAAAACATTCCAGAACGTCACCCGCAGTGAAAGGGTTAATATATATAGCATAGGCCACTTAGTTTGTCCACATGGGCAGTAAAACGTTGGGGCAACTTGTTTATGGGGAGAGTGCTTCAGTAATAATCAGTATTCGCAATTCTGCACCATTCAGGAGGAGGTACGCCGGATCACAGAGGTGCAAGGAGGCGATTTATTCGTGGTCCCCCCTTTGGGAATGGCAATAGGCTATATATGCCTAGATAGGTCTACTTTAGATAGATTAAATAATTTAATAGAAAGTAGCCTAGGCCTATTAATTTTAATGCTCAGAATAAAGCCTAGCTTCAGATCAAAATTTAATAAAATGTTATTGTAGGCTAAATTTAGTCTAGGCCTATATGATACTTTCAAAATTAACACTTTCTACTTGACACTAATAAAATGAGTGTGATTATAGGCCTAGGCCTATACATAGAAGTTAGAACATGCAATATTTAGCCTAGGCCTACATGCTTTGAGGCATTTTGATGGAATTAGTGACTGATTATAGCCTAGACCTTGGCCTAGGCTATATATTAAAGTTAGAACATGCAATATTTAGCCTACATGCTTTGAGGCATTTTGATGGAATTAGTGATTATATCCTAGACCTAGGCTATATACAGTATATAGAAGTTAGAACATGCAATATTTAGCCTACATGCTTTGAGGCATTTTGATGGGATTAGTGATTATAGACCTAGGCCTAGGCTATATAGCCTAGCCTATATAGAAGTTAGACTTAGCCTAGGCCTACATGCTTTGAGGCATTTTGATGGGATTAGGGTAGCCTAATAACATTAGTTTAGGTTAAAAATTAACAGGCTATCAATCAAATTAACGATAGCCTAACTTTATAATCTTAAATTAGGCTAGATTATAAAGTTATAAAGCCCTTCTCCAGAGACATCTTCTTGGAAATTACAGGCCCAAATGGTGGGGCCAGGGGTGGCTTAGGCTCCTCGATTTCTGCATGCTCTGCAGCATCACTGTCGGATGATGGTGGTGAACTGCTCCCCATGCTGTTGGCAGCTGCGGTAGGCATGATGGTAGACTCCATGTTCACTTCAATAGGCCGAAAATATAAACAAAGTTGAAGTGCTAGCAGGTTGGAACTCTTGGACTGCTGTGTGTTGTAGGTGTTAGCTCGACGCTTGCTTCTAAGTAAGTGAACAAACGTGAAGAGCCGATGTATAGGCCTAGATTCCAGAACACAGGTAGTTTGCTTGGTCACATGACTTTTTTGGGCTGGAGCTGCAGGAGCGGCCCAGGGCTGGCTGGCGGCTGGAATTTTTATTTTGCGGACTCGAGGTTTGCAACATGGAGGTACTTTCCAGAGCTTCAAACCCGCAAATAGGCAGCCATTTTGGCGCCAACGCTAATTCGCCAACAAAATGACATTTCCGCCATGGCGGAATTGGCTATTTGCGGAAGTGTTGGCTAAAGTGCCCAGCTCTGCTGTTTTCCCAGTATATTGTCACACAACAGGTAACGAAGTCAATGCTAAGATCTGCTCAGGCAATCGCGGACGCGGATGTCAGAAAGGCTATCGAACTGTCTAGACGCTTGCTACTCCAGACTTCTATACAGTCACTGGGAGATATCCGTACAGCCTTGCTAGAGGCGGTGCGGGCAAGACAAGATCTAAGGATGTCTCTCGTGAAGAAGCTCCCGGATAGGATTTCAAATCAAGTGGTAATGTCCCCTGTTCTAACTGCCTCTTTAATGTCCCCGGATGTGTGGAGAACAGTGTTCAACATGGCTCAGGCCTTTAAGCACAGTCCCGCCCCATCTAAGAAACCTGCTTTCAATTTTACCAAGCCCAAAC
Organism: Paralithodes platypus; assembly: GCA_032716605.1. Classification (NCBI taxonomy): domain Eukaryota; kingdom Metazoa; phylum Arthropoda; class Malacostraca; order Decapoda; family Lithodidae; genus Paralithodes; species Paralithodes platypus. The sequence goes on along the minus strand of JAVRFV010000147.1, from coordinate 12,555 downwards.
CAGTCGCAAAAGCTCAGCCTGGTGGGGCAAAGCCTTTTCATCTGCCTAAATCCTCTTCCACCCAAAGTCAGGCTCAGTACAGATACAAGCAAGGAAAGTTTTCAGGTAATCATAAAGGACAGAAGTATCAACGACCGGGCCAGGGCCCGTCTCCTGCCAAGCCCGGCCAGTCATCTAAGCATACACCACCACCACCAAAAAACTAGGGTCTCTCTCACTCCCAGGGCCAGTCTTACGGCGGGTGGATCAGAGGGTAGTCCAGCCGGCGAACCCTTGTCTGCTAACTGGGTCATTCCGGGTGTGTCATCGCGCATGGCCATTAAACACATGGGCGAGGATGGTGGCACGCAAAGGCATCACCTGGCAGTGGCTCCAGTGACCTCGCTTACGTCAGCCGACAAAGGCAAATTTTGTTTCATTAGAGGTGGAGTCACTGATCCAAGAGATGATCGCCAAGAATGTCATCATCCCGGTCCCTCAAAATTACCCAGTATTTACGTCCAAACTTTTTCTAGTGCCCAAAAGGGACAGTGTTCAGATGAGGCCGGTCGTAGACCTGTCTTATCTGAACCTCCACATTCACAACGTTTCCTTCCGGATGCTGACAGTGAATCAAATCAGGCTAACACTTCCGCCGGAAGGGTGGATGTGTTCTTTAGACCTGACAGACGCATATTGGCACGTCCCGGTAAACAAAAGGTTTCAACGATTTCTGGCCTTACGAATAATGCATCAGACTTATATCTTTCAGAGGATGCCGTTCGGATTGAACCTAGCACCTCGCTTATTCACGAAATTAGTCCGGCAAGCCCTGATGCCCATGTTAGAACAAGGGATCAGGATTTTGTGGTATCTAGACGACTGGCTGGTGGTGGCAGAGACGGAACAGTTATGCATCAATCATGTCAACATAACATTAAAACATGTAAAATCTCTAGGATTCAAGGTAAACCCGGTAAAGTCCAACCTTGTTCCCTCACGAGTGGTCCAGTGGATAGGGCTGGTCTGGGACACAGCTGCTCTCACTCTGAGTCAGAGTGTGGACAATCGGAACAGGTTTCGCAAGAAACTGTTTATGTTTCTTCACAGTCTGACTACGACACGGAGAGTCTGGGAATCTCTGGTCGGCTCTCTCAACTGGATTCAACTAACTGTAAAGTTGGGCCGGTTGAAAGTCAAACGTTTAATATTGGAGGGCAACAAATTTTTTCCACTATTGCCGGCGGAAACATTATGGCCCATCCCAAAATTAATACACAGCTTACTAGCAGTCTGGGCGAAGAGGGAAACATTGCACTCGGTCATGTCATGGACCTCTCCTCCGCCGACGGTATGGGTAGACACGGATGCGTCAGGAACGATAGGTTGGGGCTTTCAGTCAAACCACGGGCATCAGGGTCAAGGGCTTTGGTCCCATTCAGAAACCTCCCACATCAATGTCAAAGAGTTACTAGTCCCCTTGTATTTCCTTCAGGCTCATGGCTCTACTTTACGGGACAAATCGGTGGCTTTCAGGATGGACAATCTGAATGCGGTTCACTGCATTCAGAAACAAGGGTCAACGAGATCTCGGAAGTTGCTAAACGTGTCAGAAGAGATTTTTGTTCTAGCCGACAAGCTGAACATTCATCTTCACGCATCTTATCTCCCAGGCGTAGAAAACGTCTGGGCAGACGCTCTGTCTCGGAGACAGAGCACAACAGTAGAATGGGCGCTCAAGCAAACCATTTTCGACCAAATGATTGCGGAGCCTTACCGTCCACAAGTGGATCTGTTTGCGTCCGAGGAGACTCACAAACTCCCGCTGTACCTCACCCGCCGGACAATAACGCCGGCGGGAGGACCCGACGCACTGGTGACGGCTTGGAACAGGTGGAGTTCCGTTTATCTGTTTCCGCCACCAGACGCTTCTCTAATGTGCCACGTAGTAAACAAACTACAGGATTATCGGGGCGTAGTCTCGTTAATCGCGCCCCTGTGGCCGGCGCAGTTGTGGTACCAGCAATTGAAAACGTGGTGCCGGAACCCGGTGTCTTTCCCGGTCGGGTATTTCCACTTAGACACGATTGGCAACCTAGAGACCTCGCTGACTTTTGCATTATGGACATTCAGGAGGCCAAGTGGCTAACACCGTATGGTAGAAACGTGACCGATAAATTCATGAATCAATATACCCAATCTACAAAGAGACAGTATCAATCGCACTGGCAGTCCTTTACTTCTTGGATACTTAGAACAGAACAAACCGTACCTTCGGTGGCTTTGGTTTTTCATTATTTAAACTATCTGTTCGAGCAGAAACGTCTATCTGTAGTAACGTTAAAAAATCACTTAACAGCGATTAGGATGCCATTCTTTGACCTTACAGGTCTAACCATACCACTAGCGGAGGAAACGGGTTTCATGAGAGCATGTTTTAAACTCCGCCCACCTCCCCGTCAGCTCATGCCTACCTGGTCTCTGGACAAAGCGTTGTCTTTACTTCATTCCCGTCTGTACCAAAATACTGCAGATTTTGACTTACTTTTAAAAAGGGCAGTATTCCTTATGGCTTTGGCTATCTGAGCTGGCGGCGATGAGCAACACACCTAATTGCATAAGGTTTGGTAGGCTCAATGAGTGTATTCACTTTGCACGTTCCCCGGGGTTCATCGCCAAAAATGAACACAGTGAACACGTGTTTTCAGAGTTCACGGTGCCGGTGTTGAAAAGGGGAAAAGTGCACCATAATTTATATCCAGTGCAAGCTCTAATCAAATATTTGAGAGTGGCACCTCTGAATCAACAGGGTGCTTTATGGGTAGCAAGTACGGGCAAACGCTTAATGAAACGTAAACTAGCTTCTCTCCTAGTCGAAGTCATTAAAGAGAGTAATCCCGGCGTCGTGGGAAGAGCCCACGATTTACGCAAATGGGCGGCCTCTTTGCGTTTCCTTAAGAATGTTTCTGTTGAGGACATAGCGTCCACGCACTTATGGTCCTCTAATCATACGTTTTTGACTCGATACCTTTCAGTAGCTCTAGACAGACCTTCCATGCCATGTATAGCTTTAAGGTAGAGGGTCTAGGTGGCCTCTAAGTCACTTATTGTTTAGATTAGGAAAAGAGGGGGGGGGGGGGTGCAGTCAGTGTAACATAGGACACCCTAGACCCCACCGGAGTATGTGTACGGAGCATACAAGCTGTGATACTGTATGTAGGTGTTGTGATATAAAATTTCTCTGTAGTATTCATTACAGGAAATTGTGCTAAAGTACAATAGTAGTAAAATAACTATTCTTGTTGTAAGTAGTTTTGGCTGTGAAGCAATATAATTTTAAGAAATCTCAGTAGTTGCGACTGCGAATTTTATTTTTGATGTAAGTACTTCTGCATAAGTACAAGAGTTCAGTACTTCTGCGAAAGTACAAGAGTTCATTTTATGTTCGGGTATATTTTTAGGAATATATCCACTAGTTTAATGGGGTTTATATGTGCACATGTAGACTTATAAGTTGTTATTTTTCACCACTTACTTTAAGTGGGGTGCCTTCTTAACCTGACAAGCGCGATATGACAGTAGGTGCTAGGGTAGTTATTTGTGCATTTCTAGCCCTGGATTCTGACAGAATTCGTTATATTTACAATATAAACCATTATTTGTTTTCGGTATGCTTTTATTTTACATATATGATGTATATATGAACCTTCAAGAGTGCTAAAATAAGTGGGAAAAGCATTTGGGTGGTGAAAAACGAAGATATTGGCCACCCGGTCATAATCTCAGGCGAGAGAGAGAGACAGGCAGCCTTCCCCTCTCGCTGTCTGGGAGTCAACTGAGGAGAGCGGGGCGGTGTGTGCCGGTGTCTGGGTGTTGCATAACGATCTTTTATGCAACCCACTTGTGCTACATTATCGCGGGAGAGAAAAATAACCGATAAATGATGATAATAAGAGGAAAAATAGGTGATAATTGAGGAGGGGAGGGAGGGGGGAATAAGGTGGGGAAGGAGGGGAGGGGGTGGGTGAGATTTACATGGATGAGTACTGGAGGGGAATTATCTCACCTAGAGACAAATTCCTTTGTTTTGATAGGCCCTTTTTTTTTATGGAAGGCTTTTTTTATGGTCCTGCTTCCGTGAGGCCTATCGCGTTCCCTATAGGAAGCCTTCCGTGAGGCCTATCGCGCTTGCCGGGTTAACTAGCAGATCTGTGTACAGAGTCTCAGAGTTAACCCTTTTTAATCAAGCAGGCTTCTTTGAAGCACGCTCCTGCTTGTACCCCTTTTTGTATATATATGCTGTATAAAGTTTATGTGCAAAAATATATCTTTTTTACAAAGTAAGAATACTATGTGGTTGTTTGATTATCTGCTTTTGCTGGAGTTATGATATGATTACGAATGTCCCCCTCCAGTCTTAGATATCAGGCATAATCGTCAATGATGGAGGGCCACTAATAAATTATAGGTTTGACTCCTGCAAGGAGATAAAGAAAACCTAATATTTAGTAGTGGCCCCGTAATCATTGACGACTGGGGCCCTCCCGACCATCCCCTTCCCATTCGTTGATGTATTAAGGATTTTGGTTTACTTGATATGTCAGTGAAGAAGGAAGTATGACGCTTGAAGTCAGCGTCTGGTCAAATATCCACACAAGTACATCCACGAGTATATGGAAAGCTTATGAATAGTTATTCTTATTTTCTTTTTATTTATTATTTGTTACGAAGTTTTTTCGTAGTGAGAACCCAATATCATTATACCATGAGTGAGGTTGCGTGCGCTCATGATGAAGGCTCCTCAAATTTGTTTATGCTCTGCGCGGTAGATTCAAACTACGGTAAATGAGCGTTTGAAGAGGAGGCCTTATGTAATAGGCATAATCGTCAATGATTACGGGGCCACTACTAAATATTAGGTTTTCTTTATCTCCTTGCAGGAGTCAAACCTATAATTTTCCAGTGTCCTCTGTCGTCCATGTTTTCATGAAACCGGGAAAATCCGGCTCTCCCTCCGATTAGTCACTCCCGCCTTTATCACCCCTCTCTTCCTCAGCCCCCTCGTCACCTTCATTAACCATCTTCCCCACCTATTTCCTCTTGTAGCTGGAACCAAATATCTTGCCTCTTGTGCTGGGTAATACACTTACATATGGCATATACTTTTACCCACCATACTGAGCCGAGAACTTCCCGCGCCGAAACAACAATATTGTGCGGTCTCTTCCGATGATTCACTCACACCCTCTATTATTAGTCACTAATTTCCCACTTGCCAGCCGAAGTTTACTTGTTTTTTATCACCATCCTTATCCCTGGAGTCCCCTTTACATATGAATAAGAGATAGATTATAGCTCACTCCCGCCTGCAACCTGGAAGCTGGAGCCTGTGGACCGCTTCCTCTCGAGTCAGCTGTTACCGTGTGTACCGTGTGTGTCGGTACATGCGCGCACGGACACACGCACATCGCTGCCAAGTCAACACGGTGTTGCCAAGCCTACCGCACTCACGCACTCACTCTCTCTAGCACAGCTAACTTCTTGCACTTTTAACTAAACTGTTCCAGTTGTACTGCACATTTTCATCGTTCCTGCAAGACTACAGTGTGTCAGCTATCAACCAATTATGGAGGGAGATGAGCAGATTAATGGGGAGCCCAGAGACACCCCACACGACCATACTGGGGAGGGAGATAATGGTGGAGATAATGATGGAGATACTGATGGAGTTGCTGGTACGGGGTACCAGTCAGTTCATTCCACTCCAACCTCTCCTCTCACCACCCCTCATTTCACTCCACCTCCCCAACCTCCCCAACCTCCCCCCACTTTACCTCCCCTACACTATAGGGGGATGCCACCCCTGTCACCACACCCTGCAAGTCTACAACCTACCACAAGTGCAGACCTCCTTCAGCTCATACAGTATATGGAGCAATGCAGACAATGGGACGACTATATCAGAAGACAGGAGGAGGACCGCAGAAGACAGGAGGAGGAACACCGACGACAGGAGGAGGAAAACAGACGACATATGGAGGAGAACCACAGGAGACAGGTGGACGATGCCAAGTTCTCCGCCCTTGTCCAGGCTCTGGCCCAAATTACCCCACCTGTCGCCGCTCCTACACCCACCCCACCGGGGACAACACCCCATTCCACAACATCCTCCACCCCTACAGCTCCACCACCACCAGAGAAGGCTATCACCCAGAACCCGCCGCCCCTTCGTGCTGATGCCACCTTCCAGGTTTTCAGAGAATGGAGGCGTCGGTGGGACGATTACTCTATTATGGTAGACTTCTCTAAACTACCGAGGGAAAAACAACTAATCCAGATGCGGATGTGCTTAACCCTGGAGACACAGCGGCTTTTGGAGCACACCTTAAGCATACCCCCTGACACCGACAAGACCGTTGACGCAGTTCTCGATGCACTTCAGGAGCACATCAGGAATTCTCGCAACGAAGCTCTCCGTCGCAGGGACCTGTTCAGTTGCAAGCAAAAACAGGGCGAGTCATTCAACAACTTCTACGTCCGCCTCTGCCACATCGCCAAAGAAATTGACGTCTGCCCAGGGAACTCTTCAGCCTGCAAGGAGACCCAACTCAAGATGGTCATTCTGATGGGCATACACGAAGAAGAACTTGTACAGAAGCTGCTTTCCCTCGACGCCACCCCTTCATTACAGGACATCGTCAACACTTGCCATTCATACGAGGCCACTCGAAGCGCTATGTCAGCCATACGTGCCCCACCGTCCCAGGTTAACGCCGTGTCAGCGTACAAGCAGAACAAGCAAGTTAAGCAACGCGACAAGTTCTCCACTTCGCAACAGTCCTTGGCGTCGGCTGCCGCCTGCCAGCGTTGTGCTCGCCGGCACGACAAGAACAAGTGCCCGGCTGGAGACTACACCTGCACTAACTGCGGCTGTCGTGGTCATAAGCCTAGGACTCCTGCTGCCACCGCCCAGTGTCGTCGCTGCAACCATATGGGCCACTACGACAAATGCTGCAGATCTTCCAAGACGCCCGCCACACAGGACAACGACGCTTCCTCCCACAACAAGTCTACAGCAAAGAAGACCACAAGTTGCCGACGTGTGGGATCACCTTTTCAGGCACCCACACTGACATCCGTGAGTTTCACCTACAGCGACACCACTAGAAAACTCCACATGCTCCCTGACACAGGTGCAGACATCACAGTGATCGGCCGAAGACACCTCGACATACTTCGGATTCCTATCAGCAGCATACGACCTCCGCCTCCGACAACGACGCTCAACGCGGATGACTCTGCAATGGCTCCTGCTTTGGGGACGTTTCATGCACAACTCACCATCAGTAAACGTTCCTGTTCTGCCACAATCCACGTCCGCGAAGGTGTTCAGACGCCGCTTCTGTCCAAACGCCACTGTCAAGAATTGGCCATCATCTCAGCGGACTTCCCCAAGCCAATTCTACAGGTTAAACACATCAACAGGTGTAAGGAGCTACCCTTTACAGCCACCACGTCACCTGCACAAGCCAAGGAGTTCTTTCTTTCGAACTAAACTGGAACAGTTTAGTTAAAAGTGCAAGAAGTTAGCTGTGCTAGAGAGAGTGAGTGCGTGAGTGCGGTAGGCTTGGCAACACCGTGTTGACTTGGCAGCGATGTGCGTGTGTCCGTGCGCGCATGTACCGACACACACGGTACACACGGTAACAGCTGACTCGAGAGGAAGCGGTCCACAGGCTCCAGCTTCCAGGTTGCAGGCGGGAGTGAGCTATAATCTATCTCTTATTCATATGTAAAGGGGACTCCAGGGATAAGGATGGTGATAAAAAACAAGTAAACTTCGGCTGGCAAGTGGGAAATTAGTGACTAATAATAGAGGGTGTGAGTGAATCATCGGAAGAGACCGCACAATATTGTTGTTTCGGCGCGGGAAGTTCTCGGCTCAGTATGGTGGGTAAAAGTATATGCCATATGTAAGTGTATTACCCAGCACAAGAGGCAAGATATTTGGTTCCAGCTACAAGAGGAAATAGGTGGGGAAGATGGTTAATGAAGGTGACGAGGGGGCTGAGGAAGAGAGGGGTGATAAAGGCGGGAGTGACTAATCGGAGGGAGAGCCGGATTTTCCCGGTTTCATGAAAACATGGACGACAGAGGACACTGGAAAATTATAGGTTTGACTCCTGCAAGGAGATAAAGAAAACCTAATATTTAGTAGTGGCCCCGTAATCATTGACGATTATGCCTATTACATAAGGCCTCCTCTTCAAACGCTCATTTACCGTAGTTTGAATCTACCGCGCAGAGCATAAACAAATTTGAGGAGCCTTCATCATGAGCGCACGCAACCTCACTCATGGTATAATGATATTGGGTTCTCACTACGAAAAAACTTCGTAACAAATAATAAATAAAAAGAAAATAAGAATAACTATTCATAAGCTTTCCATATACTCGTGGATGTACTTGTGTGGATATTTGACCAGACGCTGACTTCAAGCGTCATACTTCCTTCTTCACTGACATATCAAGTAAACCAAAATCCTTAATACATCAACGAATGGGAAGGGGATGGTCGGGAGGGCCCCAGTCGTCAATGATTACGGGGCCACTACTAAATATTAGGTTTTCTTTATCTCCTTGCAGGAGTCAAACCTATAATTTATTAGTGGCCCCTCCATCATTGACGATTATGCCTGATATCTAAGACTGGAGGGGGACATTCGTAATCATATCATAACTCCAGCAAAAGCAGATAATCAAACAACCACATAGTATTCTTACTTTGTAAAAAAAGATATATTTTTGCACATAAACTTTATACAGCATATATACAAAAAGGGGTACAAGCAGGAGCGTGCTTCAAAGAAGCCTGCTTGATTAAAAAGGGTTAACTCTGAGACTCTGTACACAGATCTGCTAGTTAACCCGGCAAGCGCGATAGGCCTCACGGAAGGCTTCCTATAGGGAACGCGATAGGCCTCACGGAAGCAGGACCATAAAAAAAGCCTTCCATAAAAAAAAAGGGCCTATCAAAACAAAGGAATTTGTCTCTAGGTGAGATAATTCCCCTCCAGTACTCATCCATGTAAATCTCACCCACCCCCCTCCCCTCCTTCCCCACCTTATTCCCCCCTCCCTCCCCTCCTCAATTATCACCTATTTTTCCTCTTATTATCATCATTTATCGGTTATTTTTCTCTCCCGCGATAATGTAGCACAAGTGGGTTGCATAAAAGATCGTTATGCAACACCCAGACACCGGCACACACCGCCCCGCTCTCCTCAGTTGACTCCCAGACAGCGAGAGGGGAAGGCTGCCTGTCTCTCTCTCTCGCCTGAGATTATGACCGGGTGGCCAATATCTTCGTTTTTTCACCACCCAAATGCTTTTCCCACTTATTTTAGCACTCTTGAAGGTTCATATATACATCATATATGTAAAATAAAAGCATACCGAAAACAAATAATGGTTTATATTGTAAATATAACGAATTCTGTCAGAATCCAGGGCTAGAAATGCACAAATAACTACCCTAGCACCTACTGTCATATCGCGCTTGTCAGGTTAAGAAGGCACCCCACTTAAAGTAAGTGGTGAAAAATAACAACTTATAAGTCTACATGTGCACATATAAACCCCATTAAACTAGTGGATATATTCCTAAAAATATACCCGAACATAAAATGAACTCTTGTACTTTCGCAGAAGTACTGAACTCTTGTACTTATGCAGAAGTACTTACATCAAAATAAAATTCGCAGTCGCAACTACTGAGATTTCTTAAAATTATATTGCTTCACAGCCAAAACTACTTACAACAAGAATAGTTATTTTACTACTATTGTACTTTAGCACAATTTCCTGTAATGAATACTACAGAGAAATTTTATATCACAACACCTACATACAGTATCACAGCTTGTATGCTCCGTACACATACTCCGGTGGGGTCTAGGGTGTCCTATGTTACACTGACTGCACCCCCCCCCCCCCCTCTTTTCCTAATCTAAACAATAAGTGACTTAGAGGCCACCTAGACCCTCTACCTTAAAGCTATACATGGCATGGAAGGTCTGTCTAGAGCTACTGAAAGGTATCGAGTCAAAAACGTATGATTAGAGGACCATAAGTGCGTGGACGCTATGTCCTCAACAGAAACATTCTTAAGGAAACGCAAAGAGGCCGCCCATTTGCGTAAATCGTGGGCTCTTCCCACGACGCCGGGGATTACTCTCTTTAATGACTTCGACTAGGAGAGAAGCTAGTTTACGTTTCATTAAGCGTTTGCCCGTACTTGCTACCCATAAAGCACCCTGTTGATTCAGAGGTGCCACTCTCAAATATTTGATTAGAGCTTGCACTGGATATAAATTATGGTGCACTTTTCCCCCTTTTCAACACCGGCACCGTGAACTCTGAAAACACGTGTTCACTGTGTTCATTTTTGGCGATGAACCCCGGGGAACGTGCAAAGTGAATACACTCATTGAGCCTACCAAACCTTATGCAATTAGGTGTGTTGCTCATCGCCGCCAGCTCAGATAGCCAAAGCCATAAGGAATACTGCCCTTTTTAAAAGTAAGTCAAAATCTGCAGTATTTTGGTACAGACGGGAATGAAGTAAAGACAACGCTTTGTCCAGAGACCAGGTAGGCATGAGCTGACGGGGAGGTGGGCGGAGTTTAAAACATGCTCTCATGAAACCCGTTTCCTCCGCTAGTGGTATGGTTAGACCTGTAAGGTCAAAGAATGGCATCCTAATCGCTGTTAAGTGATTTTTTAACGTTACTACAGATAGACGTTTCTGCTCGAACAGATAGTTTAAATAATGAAAAACCAAAGCCACCGAAGGTACGGTTTGTTCTGTTCTAAGTATCCAAGAAGTAAAGGACTGCCAGTGCGATTGATACTGTCTCTTTGTAGATTGGGTATATTGATTCATGAATTTATCGGTCACGTTTCTACCATACGGTGTTAGCCACTTGGCCTCCTGAATGTCCATAATGCAAAAGTCAGCGAGGTCTCTAGGTTGCCAATCGTGTCTAAGTGGAAATACCCGACCGGGAAAGACACCGGGTTCCGGCACCACGTTTTCAATTGCTGGTACCACAACTGCGCCGGCCACAGGGGCGCGATTAACGAGACTACGCCCCGATAATCCTGTAGTTTGTTTACTACGTGGCACATTAGAGAAGCGTCTGGTGGCGGAAACAGATAAACGGAACTCCACCTGTTCCAAGCCGTCACCAGTGCGTCGGGTCCTCCCGCCGGCGTTATTGTCCGGCGGGTGAGGTACAGCGGGAGTTTGTGAGTCTCCTCGGACGCAAACAGATCCACTTGTGGACGGTAAGGCTCCGCAATCATTTGGTCGAAAATGGTTTGCTTGAGCGCCCATTCTACTGTTGTGCTCTGTCTCCGAGACAGAGCGTCTGCCCAGACGTTTTCTACGCCTGGGAGATAAGATGCGTGAAGATGAATGTTCAGCTTGTCGGCTAGAACAAAAATCTCTTCTGACACGTTTTAGCAACTTCCGAGATCTCGTTGACCCTTGTTTCTGAATGCAGTGAACCGCATTCAGATTGTCCATCCTGAAAGCCACCGATTTGTCCCGTAAAGTAGAGCCATGAGCCTGAAGGAAATACAAGGGGACTAGTAACTCTTGACATTGATGTGGGAGGTTTCTGAATGGGACCAAAGCCCTTGACCCTGATGCCCGTGGTTTGACTGAAAGCCCCAACCTATCGTTCCTGACGCATCCGTGTCTACCCATACCGTCGGCGGAGGAGAGGTCCATGACATGACCGAGTGCAATGTTTCCCTCTTCGCCCAGACTGCTAGTAAGCTGTGTATTAATTTTGGGATGGGCCATAATGTTTCCGCCGGCAATAGTGGAAAAAATTTGTTGCCCTCCAATATTAAACGTTTGACTTTCAACCGGCCCAACTTTACAGTTAGTTGAATCCAGTTGAGAGAGCCGACCAGAGATTCCCAGACTCTCCGTGTCGTAGTCAGACTGTGAAGAAACATAAACAGTTTCTTGCGAAACCTGTTCCGATTGTCCACACTCTGACTCAGAGTGAGAGCAGCTGTGTCCCAGACCAGCCCTATCCACTGGACCACTCGTGAGGGAACAAGGTTGGACTTTACCGGGTTTACCTTGAATCCTAGAGATTTTACATGTTTTAATGTTATGTTGACATGATTGATGCATAACTGTTCCGTCTCTGCCACCACCAGCCAGTCGTCTAGATACCACAAAATCCTGATCCCTTGTTCTAACATGGGCATCAGGGCTTGCCGGACTAATTTCGTGAATAAGCGAGGTGCTAGGTTCAATCCGAACGGCATCCTCTGAAAGATATAAGTCTGATGCATTATTCGTAAGGCCAGAAATCGTTGAAACCTTTGTTTACCGGGACGTGCCAATATGCGTCTGTCAGGTCTAAAGAACACATCCACCCTTCCGGCGGAAGTGTTAGCCTGATTTGATTCACTGTCAGCATCCGGAAGGAAACGTTGTGAATGTGGAGGTTCAGATAAGACAGGTCTACGACCGGCCTCATCTGAACACT